>VCMR01000018.1:600000-784347 GCA_007113925.1 Teratosphaeria gauchensis | reverse complement strand
TACGAGTTTGTCGAGATACAGCGAGCATCTCGGGGGGACATACGAGCGTACCGAGTTAGTAAGGTAGGTGAGTATAACGAGATGGACGAGGACCTCAGCGAACTCGGACATTAGGATTTCGCGACGTTCTCATCCTATTTATAAATTAAATATAAGCTAAATATTATTTAAATATTTAGAATTTCTATAGTCGAGATTAGTAGCGACTCTAATAACTTTATTTATATAGTAATAGAAGATAGTCCTACTATATATATTAACTAATCTAGATTTACTTCTAAACTACTTACTAATCGTTTTAGTATACCTATATTACTATTAATACCTTACTCTTTAAAGATAGATATACTCTTTTAGTTAAAGCTAAAAGTTCCTTATAATCTAAAGACGAAGGTAATTAACTTCTCTACTACTATTATTATACTTAAGAAGAGAGAGTATATATTATATAAGAGCTATAAGAGTTATAGTAAGGATAGTAATTTATTTAAGAGTTGTTTCTTATAGAAGATATTTATAGATATAGATAAAGAGGAGTTAAAGAAATTAGTTTAAATAAGAAATAAAAGTAGTTCGAATATAGATTAGATACTATCTATATAGAGGTTAAAGACTAAGATTATAGCTATACCTTTATAATACTTAGCTTAAGCTCTTATCTATCGTTTTCTAGTTTTACTTTATATAACTATTCTACTCTTTCTTCGATTTTAAGCGTCTTCTTTAGTTCTATAAGTTCCTTTCCCTTCTTAGAGCTTCTTAAACTACTAACTAGTTATAATTTAGTTAGCGTTTAGATAGTTATCTATAAGTTAGATAGGGTAATAAGAAAGCTTAATAGTAGTATACTAACTCTTATTACTCTATCGTCCTTATTATTAATAATAATAGCCTTAAATCTCCGCTTAGCTATAACGCCTAAAGAAAGTTAGTAAAATATTTAAATAATAAATAGATAATATATAACTTAGTAGTACTAAGCTTATAATCCTTAATAATTATAAATTATTTCTCCTAGTCTATCGAATACTAAGTAATTCCTATATAATACGCGAGTTAATAATACGCTAGTTAATAATCTAAGCTCTCTTAATTATAGTAAGAAGACTTAACTAAATACTAGTATAATATCCTTATTAGCTAGAGGACTTAATAATATTAGTATAGTTTTAAAGGTAGCGATATAGTTTAGAATCTATTAACGACTAAATTAGATTTAATCTATATCTAACTATTAGAGAAAACTTATTAGTTACCTAGTTCCGAATCTCTAGTAAGAGATACGCTATAACTAATTATTATCTATATACTATTTAGATATTAGTAGAAGATCTTACCTTTTAGATACTATATAATATAGATATAGGTCTTAGTTAAAGGAACTTAGAGTAGAGACTCTATTAACTAATAAGTTAGACTCTAGTCTTTTCTAGTAGCTCTTATAATCGATTACTTAAAGTATATTATATAATAAATATATATTCTTTAAATATACTTATACTAAGAGAGGTATTAGAACTACTTCTCTAAGTAGTAGCTAAGGCCTATCTAATTATTAATTAATTAAGTAGTATTTAATAAAAGAATACTTACTAGAGGCCTACTTTTGTGAGGTAGCCACTCAGTTCAATACTAGTAAGTATCTACGAGAGTGAATATAGTAGCGAGGGGACAGCAATCTAGCAGTACAATGCGTGTACTATAACAGTAATCGATGAAGTACCTCTAGAGCGCGCCTCGCTCGCGGCTCAACTTCATTTCCCAGCTGGCCTCCTGAGTCAGCTAACTGGCTCCGCTTTTCCGGCCTCACAACTTTATACTTATATCTATTACTATAGTAATAAGGCCTATCCTATAGATATACTTTTATTTTAGAGGCTTATTTATAGCCTTTTCTACTTTTACTAAGAGTTGTTTAAAGACTTACTAGTAGATAGCCTATATCTTACTATATATATATACTTATATAAGTATAATATCTGTTAATTAAATAAGAATCGGATCTAGAAACTAGTCTTACTCTTTAACTTACTTTTATTCTAAATAGTATCGAACTTTATAAAAAGTATCTTATTTAGCTTCTTCTATCGAACCTATTTAAATAATATATTAACTTTAAAGTAGATAAGTATATAGAAGAACTCTACTTATATCTAAAAGAAGTAGATAACTATAATATTATTAAAGCTATACTAAATACTATAAATATATTACTAGATAAATATTAACTAAATACTATTTAAATATTAAGTCCTATATACCTTATCTTATATTAGTTTCTTCTACTTCTCCTACTTAAATAGTACTCTATTTATTTAAGTTCTATTTAGGTATTAAAGTAGTTTCGCTCTAATAATCTTAACTTTAATATAATCCTTATTCTTAAGCGCTAGGCTAAGCTCTATAAATAAAGATATTTCTTAATTATAGAGCTAAGCCTAAGTAATAGCGCTATTCTTAAATAATACTACTTTAAAATTAGATTTAAATTATATCTAAATACTAATCCTTACTAAATATTAAGTCTTATCGAAGGTAAGAGCTAATAAGGCGCTATAGCTCTTTAAGGATAGAGGTAGTAAGTTTTATTAGTAGAGGTAGTATATATCGATATTTACTATATAATATCTAAAGAATAAATAGCGTTTAAACTAGATCTAATAGTATTATCTATATAAAATAGACTAGGTATAGAGTAGTAACTATTTTACCTAGGCCCTATAGGTAGTTATAATCTAGAGTTATATAAGGTTTAGTTAATAACTAAATAGTAAATAGATATTTACTATATAAGCTATTCTTATAAGTCGTCTACTCTATCTAATAGTAGTAGTAGTTAGTAGTTAGGTCTTAAGGCCTAAATAAGCTATAGAAGTAAATCTTATTAACTTGATCTATAGACTTAATAGGCTTAAAGAAGTACTTAATCCTATTATTTTAAGTAGCGTATTAGTTAATATACTATAGGAATATATTATTTCTACTCTATACCTATTAATAATTAGTTAAGAATTAGTTAAGAAGTAAATTATATATATTTAGTATTATAAAGTATCTATATATTATTTTATAGTTAGGCTTATTCCTAAGATACGTTATACCCTAAGTAAACTTCTATCTATTTCTATAGAAAAGACTATTAATAGCTACTATTAGATAAGATCTATTTAGGAATCGTTTAATAACTAACTTAGCTATATTTCTCTTTAGAATATCTAGTTTAGAAGTATTAGATAATAAAAGATAAAGATTACGAAGCTTAATCTACTTTTCCTTAATAACTAATATATAATACTAGGTCCTTAGCCTTTTATTAAGGTACTCGTAGTACTTTAACTCTTAATAAAGGAACTTCTACTTCTTATAAGCTATATTACTAAGGAAGGAAGAGGTATAGCTATTACTACCTTTCTGTTTATTCTATAAGTATTATATCTACTCTATATTTAAATTTTAGTTAAATATTATCTATAGTAAGGCCTTTACTTATATCGATATTATATTCCTTTATTCTTATATAAAGATTAATATAGTAAGTATAGCTACTATAATAGGTATTAGAGTAAGATAGGAGGGCGCTAACAAAGTCTATATAAATATAAGTAATTAGTATAATAGCCTTTATAAGTATAATAAGTAGATTAATAATCTCTTAGATATTTAGTTATAAATTAGTTAAGATATAGATAAGATCTAATTTATAGAACTACTCCTTATAGTCTTTATAGTTAAGTACCTTAATCTTAAGAGTACTAAGGTTGTCTTCTATAGGATATAGCTAAGTTATAGAGAGGACTTAACTACTAGTTAGTTAATAGTTAGATATAATTTAGTTTATAAATAAATAAGCTTTGATTAAGAGCGTTTTACTAATCTAAAGTATATTATAAGAAGTTGAATAGGAGTTAGTAACTGACGGGGTTTAGCGCTGACTCTCTTAGCTATCAGCTGACTCCTTTCGGAACTAACCTCGGCTCTAATGAGGTCAGCCCGCTTTTAGAGGGGTCAGCCCTGCAGCTCTCTCGATCTACTCCAGCTTCGTGCTGATTGGCTCAGATCAAACCCCGGGCTTCATTTGCGCATGACTTCCGTGCAGTGAGGCTTGCCCGTCATCGCCATCTCTCATTGCTCGGGTCGAAACAGTCGAAGCCTTGCGACCTGGAGTGCGCTTCAGGGGCGTTGCGACTGAAGGAGTCCTCAATGGCGTGCACCCCGAACGGCTGTCTCCCTAGCTCTGGTCCATGGCCACCGCTTTGGGCCCATGTGAGGCTGAGCGGGATGATGTTATCTCGACGGTGGGACCGTTGTCTCCACGATTCAAGAGGATGAGTCAGGCGCTATGTTATGCGATTGTGAAAAGATGTATCACAATTTCACGAACTTTTCTTTATTTAGTCCTTGCCTCCCAAGTACACGTTCAGATATCGATCACACAGATCTGCTTCATCCTCAAATAGTGCACGGCGGCGAAAATCTGGTCGAGCACTGCACCTTGAGAATGTTCTGGAAAATGATAGATCTTTGACATGGAAGCTTCGAATGGACTACGGAGAACGCGGGTCCACGTTTCTTCGCCTTAGCCTCCAGTCCTTGGCACACCTCTCAAACCGGTGCCATCCCCAATCTGTCCGTCAATGCTGAACGCGACGTCTGCTATGCTCTAGGAGCCACCGAATGCTGATGGGCGGTTTTGCTTCAGCTGCTTCAGCTGCTTCAGCGCCTCTTCCAATTTCTCCACCAACGTCGCACCCGCTTGCCAATTGATATTGGCCTTTGGCTTGGTGGCCGCTTCACTGACCCCAAGAGTCCTGCCTTGCCACCCAGAGCCTGCGTACGGTGCGAGCCCTCGCTTTGTGACAGCCTTGCTGTCTTCAATCCATTGGCCGACGGTCGCCAGGATCTCATCGCCGTGAGCGTCGAAGTGCTTTTGCGCGATCTCACGCCAGATCGTGGTCTTGTTGGCACCTGCCGATGAACGAGGTCAGTCAAAGTGTTGACGAAACAGAAGAGAAGAGAAGTGAATATCCGATGTGAACTCACCATCCTTGTCAAGCTCCAGACCGCCATACCTGACTTTCTTCACATTCTGCACACTGCTCGAGTCAATCCAATCCATCATGCCAAGCTTGACAATGATTGGGTAGAGATTTCTGTTGTAGTCAAGGCTGGCGTCAGTGCCCTCATGACCAGTGTACCCAGGCTCGTTGCAGTGTGGCTCGTCCACGAAGATCATTGCTTGGATGCTCACAAGCAGCTGCAAGAGTGTGCTCTGGCCCGGGCGCCAGGTCTCACCCTGCCAAGTGCCCAACAGGGAGAGGCAGACTTTGCCGTTAGCATAAAGGTTTGGATTGATAGTGTGCACTCCGCCACCCGTGGTACGAAAGAACATTTGCGGTGGCGCATGAGGATAGTTGGCTGGACAGGCGAGGTCGAATTCGAAGAGCCCATTGGCGTATGGAGTTTCTTTAGGGCCGACGATAAGGATCTTCATGATATGGATGCGCGTCTCGCAATGACGGACGAAAATACCCGGCGGGAGACTCGTCTTGAGAAGGTTGATGTCCTTCTGCAGTGCCTTCATGCGGCCTGTCTTGCCGTTGCTAGACCCAGCAATATCATTGGCTTGCTGCGCATAGTGGCTTGTAGACAGTATGACATCGTCAGGAAGCTCCATGACAGCCAAATCCTTGTGCCAGGCGTCGACGTCCTCCTTCTTGCGCTTTGCTTCTGCGGTAGCCACATCGCTCCCATCGATCTGCGCTGCTTTTGGCGCCTTGTCCAGGGCTGGTGAGATTTTCTTGATGGTCTCGACCAGGTCACAGACGCTGCGGCAGATGTACAGCTTTTTCTGATCATTCTCATCGACGACGTCGTCCTTGTAGACCTTACTGATAGTTTCGACCATGACTTGGCATTGCATGTGAAGATCCTCTATGCAGGTCAGGAGTGAATGTGTCTGCGCGAGTGTTACACCGTCCCTGACGGTCGGCTCATTGAAGGAGTGCTTCAGCAAGTTGCGTCCAGGTTGCGCCGCCGTGCGCTTCCCAGTAACAATGATGTTTGTGGTGGAGTCTTGTGCCAGTACGTGAACAACGGCGAGCACGCTCTCGTATACTCCAGCACGTCTGGCAACATCTTGGACGTCGTCGTTCCGCAAGAGATTTGCTGTGAAGTCTATGAGAGAGCTGCAAAGAAGCATGGAGCGCGTCTGGCGCTGCATGCTGGGAAGCACCAAGCTGAGAACGCCCATGACCTTCGTCGCCAAGATATCGTCCGGGTTGGTCTTATCTGGGCGCCGGTACCTACAAACAGTCATTAGCTTGTGATCATGACTTCGTGTGCATCAATAGTGAGAGCAGGTGATGTCTCAGTCAAGCAGTTGACCGGCTGATCATGACTTGCGTCCATCAACGAGTGAGGGCCATTGATGCGATCGGTTCATTTGACGTGAGCCGTCAAGTGCGTCATCCGTCACTCAACAGCGTCAGAAGCAGTCAACCGTAACAGCCAGTCAACCGCTTCACCGATTGATTGACTGCTGAAAATTGGAGTGCGTGACTCACTCAGACTTCTTCGGGAACATGAGCTCTTGATTCAAATGACTATCGTCATGGTACTGCTCGGAGTGCTGTGGCCCAGCAAGTGCCTGTCCTTTGCCGAAGAAAGCGTTGGTGGTGACATTGCCAAACGGGAATGGCGGAACGGAGGAGGCCATCGCCCAAGGAAAGCCGTCCATGTGGGATGGCGGAGCCGCAGCTGGTGGCATAAGACCATAGCCCAAACTCGGCGTCGGAAACGCATAAGGCTGGTCACTTCCGTAACCTACACCTTTCTTCGGACCCTTTTTGTCCTTTGTGCTGGCGTCCCTGCGAGTGGACAGGATTGGGAGAGGCTGAGGCTGCTGCTGCTTCTTCTTCTCGTCAAATCCGCACAAGATCACCCACAAGATCGTCAGACGCTCCTGATCGCAGTGCCAGTGGATCTCGAGCCCGTCGCCCGTGGCGGTGTGTGCTTCCTTTGATGATGTTAGCACTGTGCCGCAGCCAAAGCAAAGCTTGCAGCGGTGGGTCGAGCAGCGCAGATGTATGTCGACGCAATTGAGCACCTCGTCGTTGTCGGCAACGTCTTCGAGTGCCTTGAGCACGTTGGGCTTGCTTTTCGAAGCGGCAATGATGCTGTCGAACTTCTGAATGATCTCGGTCTTGGTGACATTGACTGTAGATCCGCAGGCGCACTGCAGGTTCTTTATGTTAGCGACATGTTCCCTGACTTTCTTCGCGTCCTCCGAGCAGTCCACGCTGAGGAAGCCGTCGCTGCCAAGGAGTGCGGTGGTAAGTAGTGATGCCATCGGTCCTGATGATGATGTTGGTGCGTCGTCCGAGAGTTTGAGGCGCTTGCGGCGGATGTCTTTCCAGTCCTCGGTCATGGTTGTCAGTTAGATGGTGGAGCTAAAACACTTGCAATGATTGAAGCTGCATGCAAGGTCGCGTGGACTGTTATTGTTAGCGGGAGATCCCTGCCGCGCTAGACCACCTCGCGAGTCAAAACAGGAAGGAACGAGACTTACTTCACAGCAACGCCGCAAATGTTCGACCGAAGTTGCATTTAATGCCCACAGAATATTCTGTCTCACAAGCCCAATCAATCATGAGACTACTCGGAACGTCTGCGAACTTCGAGCCTGGTGCACTATCGCCTGATGCCTCAGTAAATGAGCAGGTCATGAGCTTTGAGGTCAATACTCGGCTGGTGAGATCCAAAGTCGATGCGTAAGGCTGCAGGTCGCTCTCACCGGCTAAGAAGCAGGCAACCGCGTACGAGTGGCCGCCCGCCTTTGTACAACGATAACTCGAGCCGAGCAGATTGACAAACAACCATTACCTCACATTCATTACGAATGGTAGCAAAAGCGAGTGCGGCGCCATTGGCAAAATATTGGACAATGGGAGACTCATGAATCGCCAAAATCAGCAAGAACCCTGCTGAACGGTGAAAGATATCAACTCACGATTTGCATGGACCTCCGATACCAACGTAACATGGTACCACTCGCCCGGAATGCTGTAACCTGTGTGATCAAGCAAGCGGACTTTAGAAAGTTCAGTGCAATTGCAACCTTACTACCGACCTAGAATCTATACCTCCCACAGCCACAGCACATGCCCCCCCAATAATGCTCACCAGCCAACGATCATCTATGTCCAAGCGAATCTTTGACTTGACCCAACCAGGCGTCCACTCCTTGCCGCAAAGACGAGCAATGGCTACGCAACTTCAATCCCTCATGCTCGGCGCGTCCTTCACTAGATCGCGGATTACACTCAACGCATCTAAGGCGCCGAACATTGCTAACGCGCGCATGTCGCAGGCCTTCGTACAGACTGCTGTCCGCTCATGCTTCATAAGCGACTGGCGTAAGTTTGCTATGGTTCTTCAGCAGTCCGACCTGCCACCTCGATTGCCTTTTCGTTTTCAAGGCGACCTCGGCGAGTGCGGCCCCTCGTCGTCGCTACGAGGCTCATAAGCCGGCGGCGGCGTCCTGGCCCTTACAGCGCTTTCATAAGTCGGTGGTGCTTCCATGATCACGTCTGTGACCGCCCGTCTGTGCGTCGGCCTCCTCGCACCGAATGACTCGGAAGCATCCTCGCTGTCATCCCACGCCCTTGCAAAGATGCTAACAAGTGGTGTTCTGCCCCTCTGCGACGAGGACGACGATGCTGATTGCGACGGCGGCGAAGGGATTGGAGAGGGATTGCCCTGTCTGGCCTCCTCTGCCTCTAATCGCGCCTCTTCTGCCTTATCATATTCCAACTGCCTGTCAGGGCTACTGCTGGAGGTGCTCTCACCACTATTTCTCCTCCGTCGGATGAAGCTCGTGATCCACCTGTCCCGTTCATGTTCCGGCATCACCAAGAACCGCACCCATTCGCTTGAGGATAGCTCGTCTGGCTCAATATCGCGCATACGTAAAGTCGAGGCAGCCAAGTGTCGTCGGGCGATCGATTGCGGTCGGTTTGTCATCGCTTCGACTTGTAGGGCACCAAACCCACCCGTACGGATGTGGGGGGTGTTGTACATTGCTGGCCGTCTGGGGCGTTGGGAAGGCATGGTCGTGATGGTCAGGGTGTTTCTGCCGCCGATCGTGGATATGAAGCCGGATGAAATTAGGACTGCGATCTTCTTGCTGAGACGCCTGTGGCTATCCGATTTGTTGCTGTCTGCTTCAACAACAGCACATGCTCAACCAAGAGATGGAATATTATTAAAGCCGCGGGGATGAGTGTCGCGAGACCCTGCCGAACAGCGGACGCTGAACTCAGCCTCGCCCGGAGCAGTTCTGTGGGACCAGATCTGCAGGTACTGCTTGTCTACTGCTTGGAGAGTGCGCGAATATGGAAGTCGACCCCGCTCATGCGTGCTCGCTTCAGTAGAGCACCAGGCCGAAACGATGAGGTGAGATTGCGGAAGCGAGCGAGCGAGAAAGAGAGCTGCCGGTACGTCTCGACCCGAACACAGCAAGTAGGCGGATAGGGCTGCGGGCACTGATAAACAAGTTCTAACGTGCTCGTCGTGGTGGTGAGGGTAGAGATAAGAAGCACGTGAAGACTGTTGGGTCTACGTGAGGACTCGGCCGACTTACTAGAACACCCCCTATTTCAGGTCTCACATTTGCATCAAGACTACGTGAGCTCCCAAGAAACCAAGACTGCAGGAAACCACGCGAACCAGCCGGCGTGCGTGAGTGAGGTGCTGCACAAAGTGGGGAGCTGAGCACCATGGCGGGGGGCTAGGCTCGATATCCATGACGAAAGGAGAGCTGTGAGTGGCCCGCATCGAACTCCGGACGCGGCCAAGCCTTTGCGCGGCAGGACAGGTGAATGTGGTTGAGGCTTTTAGATTGATGTCGCAGATGTCATTGTTTCTCACATAATGGCCATACTGCAATTATACTCGTTCTTGTGCTTGTTGAACAAGTCGGGGACTAGCTGTGCGGAACGAGAGGAGCTAGAGCTTTGGCCTTGTTGTGCCGCGTGCGCTGTCGGCCTATATCATTGGTGAAGCGGTCGACCTACATTCATCACAGCTCGACATCAAGATCGCTGAGCAAGTCCAACTCTCCTACAATCTGTTGCTCGCCAATAATGTCTGCTGTATAGACTGTGAGACTACATCTTCCTAGGGTAGCGATTTTGACGTGAGCTGGCCGGGTATGACATCTAGGCTAAATGCAAAATAGTGGATTCGCGTGGTCGTCTTGTTACACTGATGTGACGAGCCTTTCGTCATCGCCTACTGTGGTTGAGTAGCTGATGTGATTTTGGGCTTCTGCAAGCGTTGGTGACATGCATCGACCTATCTTTGGCAAAAATTGCTTCTATTTCATCTCGACAGCCTTCTGGCGAGCATTGATGTTCAGGTTTGCGATCGCATCGGCCCATGACTAAAGCAATGGGAGTTCGTAGAAGCGTCAGCAGTAGAGACAAACACGTAGAGCCTTGCCAATGCCCGTGTGATCTATCCCCGACTGAAGCAACGCAAGCCGTCTCCCAGATCAGCGAACAGAACGGACCCATCAAAGCCTCGCCAAAGGCCCATCCGACCTAACGACTCCCAAACAAGCCTTAGTAATATCCCTCACACCAACACAGCCCGTCAACTGCATACACCGCTTAAACTCATTATACAAAGTCTCCAGCATCAACTCGACCCCCTTCTCACCATCATACTAAAAAAAAAGCCGTCAGCATCCATTCCCACATGACAATGTCCAAAAGAAAACACCTACCGCAAGCCCCCAAATCGCCGGCCTCCCAACCCAAACATACTCCGCGCCTAACGCCAGCGCCTTAAACACATCCGTCCCCGACCTAATTCCCCCATCAACATGCACCCTTATCCTCCCCGCAGCCGCCTCAACGCATTCCGGCAACGCGTCAATAGTCGCCGGTACGCCATCAAGCTGCCTGCCACCGTGATTCGAAACGACGATCCCATCACATCCCATTTCAATCGCTTTCAGAGTATCCTCTGCAGTCAAGACACCCTTGATCCAGATTTCCATTTTAGTATTCTGCCGCAGCCACGGGATATCTCGGGCCCAGTTGTGGCCGTCGTCATTGAAGGAGACGAACATGTTGTCGTGAGTGTTTTTAAGCAAGCGCTCGGACGTCAGGCCTACGATTGGGAAGGCTAAGCCGGCAGGCGTTCGGAAGTCGTTGCGCCATTCGTTGTACCTCACGCCTAGGACAGGGGAGTCGGCGGTGAGGAAGATGGCGGTGCAGCCGTTGCGCTCCGCTTCTTTGATGATCTCGAGTTCGAGAGCTCGGTCTTTCATGGTGTACAGTTGCATAGCATGTTTGATGGGAGCGACTGAGAGTCCGGCGTCTCTGATCTCCTTGATGGGGTAGTTTGCGAATGATGATATAGCCATGTTGACGCCATGTCTTGCGCATGCTCTGGCGGTAGATAGTTCGCCTTCTCGATGTGCCATGGCTTGGATGCCTGCAGGCGACACACCTAGAGGGAAGGCGACCTCTTGGCCAAAGCATGTTGTCGAAGGATCGCACTTGGAGACATCGACGAGCACCCGTGGCCTGACGCGGTATTTGCCGTATGCTGATGTGTTTTCAAATATGCTGATTTGATCTGTCGAGCCTGAGTTGTAGAAGTCTCTCACACCTTCTGGCAGCCTCTTGGAGGCAGCTTTGCGGAGGTCGTCTATGCATAAGATCTTGTCCTTTGGATCGCCCTTCACTGGTATGGGCACAGGATTGCCTGCCATGGTCGAAGGATTAATCTCGACGAGAGAGTGTGAGATGGCACCCAAGCGAAACGCAAGGCACTCTCACATTCATTGCCCATCGTTAAGGCGCAGGAAACTCTTACCCTGCAGTGCGTAAGTTGTGATATGCGGGGCAATCAAGCTGTTGATTAACCCGAGCTGATAACGCAGCATTTGCCCGAAGCGCATACCCTATCGCTAAAGCTTAGGAGCATGTCATATTGCTGGCGGTCAAAAGTCCTGAAGCTCGGTCAAGCTCTGTGTGATCCCTCGGCACTCGAACTGTGCTCGCGCGCGCGCGGCGGAGTATCAGCTGGGGCTCTCGCCACGATCGTCCATGTTTGGTCTGCCATGATGGACCAGAGAGGCTCGAGGCTGATCGCATCCAGCTGACACATGGGACGACTCATCACGAGCCATTTGGGAGCGGGCGCAGAAGGTTCGCTGCTGTCATAGACTTAGTGTAAGTCGCTCCCTCCCTCTCAAATTGATCGGCGACCACTTCAGCCGGCCCGCCGTTCTGATCCCTCTTGAACAAGTAATCACGATGGAGCACTTCGTTGGCTTCCTACGCCAACGTCTGACTCCTCTGAATCTCACCAGAGATCGACTCGCGGTTATGGGCCACAATTGCTCCAAGGCCAGTGCCACCGTAAGGACTGTCAACCGTGGCCTCGGCATCAGCATCACCGTCATCATCAATTTCAATGGCTTTGTCGGCGGACCCGTTTTGTTGTCGGTCGTTTTGCTCAATATCTTCCTCCTCGCCCATGCCGTCAACGTCTGGCCAGATGCCACCCCACAGATAGATCACTTGCTTGAACACACGCTCACAGGCTTGCATCTCTGCTCTACCGTTGCCGCTAGTTTGCGAGTTGGCACTTTCGTCGACGATGGACTTGCAGGCGCCTACGAATCGTGCGAAATTCGGTGAGCTCCAATTCGGTATGAAGGCGTCGTGGAGGGCAGTGATATGCGTATTGTCCGGGACGTTGTTTGTAGAGGTGGCGTATGGATTGCTGGATTGGCCTGGGGTCAAGTAGGACGGTAGCGAGTATGAATTTGAGGAAGCGGGCATTTGTGACACAAAGCTAGCTGCGTATTGGAACGATGTGCAGAACAGCTAAAATCAATCAGACCGCGAACATGACGGGTGGGCAGGCCAGCTACTTACGTGCTCGGTGGCGTACAATACGACAAGTCCTTCAAGAAGGCTGCTTTGAGGTGATGAGGCGCTGATAAGAAGATCGACAAAGCCTCGAGTGGCAGGTTTGGGCTCCTCAGGAGCAACTTGCATGCCGTATTTCGTCTTGGTGTTCTCAAGAAATTCGAGCTCCTTCTTCATATTGCTCGCAGCGGAAACGAGCAAGTCCAAGGCTCGGAATGTAGGATCTTGTTGCAGCTCTGAGGTCTCGGGTATGCGAATCTTCCCGACAAGCGAGCCAACGAAAGGTATCAGTGCCCGCGAGATATGAATCTCTTGCGCAAGCCACTGCTTCAATGCGTGTGCTGAAAGTGTCCCACAACCAGCGTGCGAAAGGAAGGACTTGTGAGTAGCATCTGTGAGAGAGTCTGCAACCCGGTTCAGCAAGTGTGTCGCGAGCGACGGTTTCGGCGCTGCTGGACGACCAGGTGTGTACGGGTTGCTCATGCTTGAACGTGGATTCTTCTGCGGCCCACGGCGGTTGATCATGCCTTGTAAATTTGGATTTGGAGCACCTCCACGCCAGATATCGCCATTGGTATCAGTTTGCTGTGGTACCAGGTCGCCATTGGCAAGTGCTTGCTGGCCTTCGTTGGAGTTGAGAAAGTCGCGGCAGGTCGACAAGTGCTCGACTTGCCGCGTGGTGTTCTTTGCGCGGACGAAACCACAATGTCGGCAACGTACGCGCATGCACTGCAGTCCAGGTCAGCTCAGAATTGCTATTCGATGGATCTTTCTCATGGCGCAACCTTTTGTGTGGCAGAATCGTCCCAGAACTCATCAAACGATTTCGAGATGTCTACATAGGTCAGTCGTCCAGATCAACGGGTGGGTTCGTTGCAGACGAATACCATAATTCCGATTCCGATGCATGGTTGGCGTATGGCTCGGCCCAGCACTTTGATCAGAGTATCCGTACCCGCCATACGGCGAGCCATAACCGCTACAAGGAGCAGTAGTCAGTAAAGTATAACAGCGTCATCTCGAACATGTCTTAAGATCTCAAACGCAACGATCGGACGGAGTGTCGAAAACTTACTCTCCCCCAAATGCATCCCCACTATCTCTCTTATTATACGAATTCGGCGGCGCCTACCAACATCAAACAACATGTCAGCGAGACCTTCGTCCTGGAAATCCGGTGAAATGGCACCTTAAGTGGAATTACCAGGTCTTGACCGTTGCCAGCAGCGCGCCACGCCAGGTACTGCGGACACTTCAGCAGATGCTCCTTCTTGCGATTGAGCGTCTTGATGTTGCCGGTCCAGTTTTTGCAATGGTTGCATTGCACCGTTTCGCCCTTGTGTTCGGAGTCAACGGTTGTGAACTGGTTATGCGTATACATGTCCTAGTGTGCATGAGTCAGTTTCGTGGAAGAACGCAGCAGCGGCGAGACGCGTTGGTAAGTGAGTACCGGTGGCCGAGGCATCTTGGCAGAGGTCGTCGCGTCCGCGACTGTATTGCCAGATGCCTAGATGTAGTGCCGCTCCACTTCTGAAATGAATACCGTGATGTTCTTCGATGGACACATGCAGTCAATTGACGGACGATGATTAATCCTGTCGATTTCGCAGAGGTCGTAAAGGAGCAGAATTGCGACGCAGGAAAATCGTAGGAAACCGCACCGCTACCGCCGACGATCCGTCTCTAACCGCTTTCGACCAGCCTGGTCTGAGCTTGCAAGTTGACTTTGGCTGACCTCAGCATTTCCCTCGGTCAAAGTGACCGTCCATGTCAAATTTTCTACTCATGATGTATGTCTCTGTTCGAATTAGACCTGTCACCTTTCTCTGTTCTGACGATCTCGCATCGATCAGGCCACCCTAAACAACAGCTCTTCAATCGGTCCGCCGGATCGACTTCCTATCAACCATTATGGCAACACATCCCGAGGCTTCCGAGCAGCACTTTCCTAAAAGTACGAACGAAAGTATGCATCAATATACATGACATACCGCCAGCACGATGAGCATCAGCAGAGGCTCAAGTCGTACGTAAGCTATAGCATGTGCCGGTGCTCGATCTGCCATCTCCAATCTACCATAACAGATGACGAGTGGCGATCCTGCTGAGATCATACGGCTATAACTTGACCTAGACAATGCTAGCGGAAGAATCATGCTTCTCCCATTCCCTTCCCATCGATGCTGCATGACTGACAATCACAGGTATCGAACATGACGTTCTCAAGGATCCAGAAAAGGGAAACGCCAACTTGGCACCACCTGAATCAACCGTCCTGATGGACCAAGACGAGACATTGACAGGATGGAAAGGCTACGCCAAGTCCTTCGAGCGTACCTTGATCAAATACAATCTCGAAGCACGCGGCTGTCAGCGTGTAATGCCAGAAGATCGGCACGACCTGCGTCAACTCGGCTTCCTCCAGATCTTTCTCCTCTGGAACTCAATCAACCTGGCCGCCAACAACCTCACATTAGGCATGCTGTTAGTCCAAACCCATCCCTCATTCTCAAGAATCTCACATACTAACGCCCCCCCTCCCCCAGCGGCCCAGCAGTCTACTACCTCCCTTTCCTCGACAGCAGCCTCTGCGCCGTCTTCGGCGCCCTCCTCGGCAGCATCCCCGTCGCCTACATCGCGACCTTCGGCCCGGCCTCCGGCAACCGCACCATGGTCTTCACGCGCTACATCATGGGCTGGTGGCCGGCCAAACTCATCGTCGTGCTCAACCTCATCGTCCTGCTCGGCTACTGCATCATCGACGCCGTCGTCGCAGGCCAGATTCTGAGTGCTGTGAGCCCTAACCACGAGCTCTCTGTTATCGTCGGCATCGTGGTTGTCGCCGTCATAACCTGGGCTGTCTCGACGTTCGGGTACAGTACGTTCCATTACTATGAACGGTACGCTTGGCTTCCGCAGCTCGTGGTCTATTGCGTCCTGGCTGGTGTCGCGGGCCCGAAATTCGATTTATACGGCAACCCCTCTGAAGGCCTCAGCGAGCGAACCATCGTCGGAAATCGACTCAGCTTCTTCAGTCTCTGCTTCGCCTCAGCAATCACCTACTCCGGCGCGGGCGCCGACTTCTTCGTCTACTACCCCGTCCACACACCCCGCTGGAAAATCTTCTCCGTCACCCTCCTCGGCCTCGTCATCTCCTTCACGCCCCTCTTCATCCTCGGCATAGGCCTGACATCCGGTCTCGCCTCCAACCCAGACTGGTGCGTATACCCGCACCCCTCCGACCCTAACTCAGCCAGCCCCACAAGATCCCTAATCCTCACCCCCTCAGGTCCACCGCCTACACCACCTCCCAAGGCGCCCTCGCCGTCGCCGCCCTCCATCCGCTCGGAGGCTTCGGCTCCTTCCTCTCCGTCCTCCTCGCCCTCGGCCTCATCGCCAACATGACCGCCCCGACCTACGCTAGCGGCATCGACTTCCAAACGCTCGGCCACGCCTTCCAGCGCATCCCACGAATAATCTGGAACACTGCTGGCGTCCTCATTTACGCCGTCTGCGCCATAGCAGGGCGCGAGCACCTCGCTGCAATTTTTACCAATTTCTTAGCCCTGATGGGGTATTGGGTTTCCATATGGATGGCGATTGTGGTGGAGGAGCATTTGATTTTCAGAAGGTGGTGCGGGAAGGGATGGGACTGGGGGGTTTGGGATGATAAGGGGAGGTTGCCGGTGGGGATTGCGGCGGGGGTGGCATTTGCGGTGGGGTGGGTTGGAGCCGTGTTGTGTATGGCGCAGGTGTGGTATATTGGGCCGTTGGCGGGGTTGGTGGGGGAGTATGGGGGCGATGTAAGTTGAGTTTCCTACTCCTGTGTGGGATGGTTGGTGAGTATTTGCTAACGTGGATTCTATAGATGGGGAATTATGTGGGATTCTCGTGGGCTGCGCTTGTGTACCCGCCGCTGCGATGGCTTGAGCTGCGGAGGTTTAAGAGGTGATTGACGCTGATACGCCCAGATATGCGACCACGAAGCGAAGGGATACTGTCGGAATATATTTCACATCTAGACTCTATCTTTGTAGATTGTCAGCTCGCGACCTATAGACATAAACCGACCATGATACTACACCTCCTACACGACCACCAGCCACCTCTCCCATCCCCCGTTCCCATCTCATCCCATCATATCAATCCATCTTCTTACCATCTCCATCCCCTACCACCCCTTCCCTCCTCTTCCTCCTCTGTTCCTCCCCCACTTCCTCCCAAACCCCCAAGCCCAACCCAACAACCCCCATGCCCAACACCAACAAATCCAACACATGCACTCCCCACCAAATATGCTGCACGCCTAGCATACAGGTATCATATTCGAATTTCCATCCCTCAGAGTCATCGAACCACACGCTCAGTAATCCCATGTTCCCGCCGTAGTTTCCCATCATCGCGCGGACGGTGATTTCACGCAGACCACGACCGGGGAGGGTGCTGGAGATGCGGTTGGAGGTGGGGACGAAGCGGTCGTAGGGGTAGGCTGTCCACGTAGGAGGGTTGGTGGAGCTAGTGTCATCAGGGTGCTCGGAGAGGTGGTCTTCGGGTGAGGCGTAGGCGGAGGTAGAATAGGAGGGGGAGAGGTGGTGGTAGGTGTCGCAGCCTTCGTGGTCGTGGCCGTTGAGGATGATGGCGGCGGCGCCGGTGTTATTGAGGCCGGAGAGGATGGTGCTGCTGAGGTTCTGGCTGAGGTGGTTCTGTTCCCTTATACTGCCGTCGGGGAAGTGGGTGAAGTAGGGGCTGTCGATGCAGATGCCTTCGTGTTTATGTAATGGAATGTGGGTGAGGAGAATGGTGGCGGAGTTGGAGCTCGGGGGGGTGGAGAGCTGGGAGTTGAGGAAGTCGAGAGACTGTTGGTGGAGGTCGGGGGCCTTGGCGGGGCCGTCGAGGTTCATGGAGTTGAGGATTATGAGGTGGAGGTCGGGTGGTGATGGGGCTAGGAGGGAGGAGAAGGGTGAGACAGTCGATTCTAAAGAGTCGTTGAGGCTGAAGCGAATGTCCCAGTTGACGTTGCCGAATGTAGCTTCGAACCGTTCGATGCGATGCTCGTCAATGTCTCCAGCGTATCCGATATCATGGTTGCCGGCTACCGCCATGATCCGTGACTTCCACCTCTGATCCTCTCCCAGCACCTCCTTCCTCCCACTGACATTCGTGATTTCCCTCGGCACCTTCTTCCCGCCCTTGAACACCTTCCCCCAGAACCTCTCACTGCGCCTGCCAAACTCCTCATCCCCGATCCACTGACTCCCCAGCAAATCGCCCAGCACCACCACGTGCGTCGGCTGCGTCCACCACTTCACCGTCCGATACACATGCGCCAAGTACAAATCATTCCCCCACAAATCCACCCTCTTCCGCACTCGCTGCAACCACCCCGCCAAATCTCCCGTCACCCACTCCCGCACCTCGCCATTCCGCACTCTCTCCCAACTCGGCAGCAACGACCCTCCCAGCCCATACAACGCCGTATCGCCCTCCAACTGCGGATCCCCGATCGCCAGCAACCGGAACGGCGCTACTTCCGCGCTGCTGTACGCGCGTCCACCGTCTTTGTAGCACGTGGGCGAGGCGGTGTGGGCGGGCGGGAAGGCGCACTGGACGACGAGGGGGAAGAGGTAGAGGTAGACGGTGCCGATCAGGGCGGGCGGGAGGAAGAAGCGGGCGAGGGTGAGGAGGAGAGTGGAGAGGCGCATGAGGGATGCATTGTTAGGGTTTTAATCAAGAGATTCAGAGTGTCTGGGCGTGGTTGGCGATGGGACCCTTGAGGATCAGGGGTGGTGAGGGTTGATGCCTGAGGCTGCGAGATTGACGAAGGGTCGCTTGCTGAGTAGAGTTATGTAGGCTTCCATTTCACACATTAACGTTGTCAAATACTTTCTTGCAACTCTAGTTGGGAATGTTGCATGCACTTGCAGCTTTATTTTCGGACTGATCCAGCCTGTCACACCAGCCACGTCTGTTACGAGCAGGCCATACAGCCATTTCCGTCTCGGTGGCGCATGTCAAACATGCCGTGTCACCTACTTGAGCTCCCAGACGAGCTCATCATTTGTATCGTTGACTGGCTCAGCGACGACCCCAAGTCACTGTGTGAGCTCGCGCGGGTGAATGCTCAGTTCCAGGCTCTTGCCGAGGAGCGATTCTACCGCCACATCTTCTTTCGGAAAGATGTCGAGCTACAACGCCTGTATGCGTCGCTCAGCGCCAGGCCTGCCCGATTTAAAGCAGTCAGGAGTATCGATCTGCGATGCCAGCTGGACGACGATGAGTTCGAGCTATTCTACACCGACCGCAGAGTGAAACCAGGAAGGACCAACTTCCGACTCATGTCCAAGTTACTGTTCCAGACCATGAACGTCCAAGAGCTCACCATGGAGAGTCCGTTCTGTAATGTCATCGAGGGACTCCCAATGTGGGAGCTCACCAACGAGGAGACTTGGGGCCAGACCTTGCTCAAATGGTTGGAACCCATCACAGAAGCTGCCGCTGTCTGGTCACCACTCCGGTCAGGAGCTCCTTTGCAGTCGTTGAGGAAGCTGACTCTGCACTTGAATGGAGTGCAGCGCGAGTTCTGGACGGCCGATAGTCGACTTGCCGACATATTTGCTCTGCAGAACTTAGAAGAGCTTCACTTATCCTCCGTCAACATCATTGACACGACAACATCGAATCTGGGAGATCGCAAGACCAATCTGAAGAAGCTCAAGCTGGACGAAGCAAATGTCTCTATGGAAGGCCTGCGAAGCATCCTCGCTATGCCGCGCGCACTTGAGCACTTGTATCTGGGCGAAAACGTGAACTCACGAGACCAGGAAGACTTTCCACCCGGCCAGGCATACAACAGGCTGATCGATCGCAATCCTGATGAGTTCCTGAGAGTCCTTAGTCAACACTCACAGTCGCTCAAGTCTTTCACATACATTCCAGCATGTACTCCTCGCGAATTCGATCATCGACCAGACATCCGTATCTTTGGTCCAGGACTTCGCGACTTCGTCAAGCTGGAAGAAGTCACTATGCACAGCTACCTTTCCATCTCATCAGTACAACAGCTCTTCTTCCGAAGTCAAGACTACACGCCTGCGAACCTGCAGACTCTCCACGTCACATCAGGCTACCACGACCTCATCCTCCACCCCGAGCCCGTCGACTCCACCGACTTCGAACGCCTACTCCCAATGAGACGTATGGCCTTGCAAGCACCCACCACCATGCCAAACCTCAAGACACTCAGATTCACCTTCGACCGAATCCACCTCACAGCAGACTACCGCCACATCGTCGGCGCCATCGGCCGCGCAATGATAATGGCAGGCAGCGCCCTCAAAGAACGAGGCATGAGATTTGAAGTCTTCCAGCAAGGTCCACGGAACAGGTATGTGGCACCGCTCTTGTATGGGGAGACGGCGAGGCCGGAGATGTTGGTGTACTCGAGTGTGGAGGGCCCGAATCGCTTTGTGGCGGATGTGTCGAGTTGGAGGGGCGAGGGGGTGTTGAGTCATGATGTTTATGATGAGAGTGGGGGTGATAGTGAGGGGGAGGCGGAGTGGGAGACTGCTAGTGAGTTTGAGGATCACGGGGAGGACGAGGAGGATGGGGAGGGGGAGGAGTGGGGGGTTATGGATGGGTTACAGGAGTGATAGCCGTGAGTGGGAGGCTGCACAAGGCCAAGTTGCTCTGAAAAGACTATGTTCTGGCCATGACCTGGTTGGCCATGCTTTAAATGGAGACGACCCCCGGAAACGATATTTGAGCTTCGACGTATACACCGAGCGCTTCTATGCGGGTGCGACTTTGACGAACGGTCGTTTACATGGCATTTTCGTTGAACGCACTGGGAGCATCAGCGATAATCTGCACGAAGCCGCGGTCGAGTGGGATTAACTTCTTTCTGCCTGGAAGACACTCACGTGGTTCTTCAAACGCTTTGATGAGGCCTGTGATTTCTAGACAAGTCCCAGTGCTTGCCTTTCGGCGCCATGCAATCTTACAAAGCAGCTGCTCCACATCGTGGACAAGGTGCGTCGAGCTGCTTCTGAACTGAGCCTGGGGCTTTCTGCTAGTCGCTTGCAAGCAAACACTGCGACGGGCATAAGTATCTTGTGCTCCATTCTCAAGACCAGCTTTCCACAGAATCCCATACTCATGGCTGCCGACCGCACATTCGAGCCTTTCGCAGTGAAAACGCAGGATGCGGCAGGGCTCGTTCGGGAAGTGATCATACCCGCGTTCAAACAAACCGCACTCTACTCGCAGATCTTCCCTCCGACCGGCCGCGGCGACGACGACGACGACGACGAGACGCACGCCTGGGCGACCAAGTCCCTAGAGACCAGCGTAGCTCACAAGCAAAGCATACAACATCAACTCAAGTACCGCCTCGACGAGGACAGCGAGGGCGTGGCGCACCATGCCGCTTTCATCCGCTGCGAACTCCACCATCTCTCTGACGCAAGAGAGGAGGCCCGATGGGCGTGCGAGCGCATGAGACAAGCAGGCGGCGGGCTTCCCTACTTTGAGGACGTCGTCGGCTTCCCCGATGCCCTGGATCTGGAATCCTTTGCGCAACTCGGGCTTTGGCTCAAGCACAAGCGGGATGAAGTCATCGGCGGGCGCGAGGATGTCTTTTGCTTGCAGCAACTTTTCGTGCGTCCGGAGTGTCAGGGGATAGGGCTCGCGCGGCAGTTGGTGGAGTGGATGGTTGGGGTGGCTGATGAGGAGGGTTGGGCGTGTTATGCGATGGTGCCGAGTCGGATGGAGAAGTTGTTTACGCGCTGGGGGTTTAGGTGGATGAAGAGGAGTCTGCATTGGGGGACGTCGGGGCCGTTTGTGTGTTTGCTGAGGGAGGCGAGGGGGCAGGCGGAAGTTGGGCGCCGGAAGTGAGGATCACGGGCATCATTTTCTTGATGGCGCTAGGGGTTGGGGATGTAATGCTGGCTGGAGGTAGTGAAAGGGCACGAAAGATGCGTATGCGAGTCTATCAGCAGACAGGTGGTGGCGAAATTTTAGTCTGTGGTACGCAGCTGACGTGTAATTCATCGCAATGGCACGGCTAGAAACACTGATCAGAGACACATAGACCACATCATGAGATTGCACGACCCCGAACCTTGCTTTGCTTTCCATAAGTCAAGAACGTCTAGCCATTCACAAACGGTCCGCTGATTGCCACATTATGCCAATACGGACCTCCTCTCATGATCGGCGAAGATTGAAGTGATGGCCATGGGTGAAAAGGTTCCACAAGACGCCGTCCACCGTCGTGAAGATGCGCGAATAATGACCCATTCTCGCCATCCCGAGCCCTTCGAATGCCACAAGCAGACCCTTCCCAAACGTCTCTGTTCCATTCAAGCTTTTATCGGCGCCGCTTTGTGACCACCAAAGAGCTCTTTGTGGGCACCCCAATACTCCTAGCAGCAATCAGTCTGACTCAATAAGGACTTGCGTATATATCACTTTATAAAAGCACACGCACATCAGACAGCAGGCCACTCATCGCTCCCCCGACAGCCTTTCCACAACCATGACCACGACGTTTCAATCCCTCAACGTAACGAAAGACGATATACCCGACCTAGTCAAATCCGTCATCGCGCCATCCCTCCGACAGCACCCTTCGTTCCCTCAACTCTTCCCTCCATGGCTAAGCCACTTCAGGATCCACGCCTGGTTGACCGAGCATCTGGAGAACCAAGTGGCTATGGGTTCTAGCTTGCAGCGGCGTTTCGCAGACGATCGAGGCAATAACGTGGCGTTCGTGAGTTGCCAGCTCGTGCAGTGGTCTGATGAAGCGGCTGAATGGAGGCAGGCGTGGAGGGCGTTGGGGATGAAGTATAATGGTGTTACGAGGCGTGATGTCCAGGATGTCGTTGATGCTAAGGCGTTGGAGGAGGTGAAGGGGGTTTTTGAGGGGGTGAGGGGGAAGGTGCTTGGGGAGCGGAAGGACGTGTTGAGTTTGGTTGATGGGGGGTTTGTTGTTCGACCGGGGGAGTGGGGAAAGGGGTTGGCGAATCGGATGGTGGAGTGGATGACGGGGGTGGCGGATGAGGAGGGCTGGTGTTGTTGTGCGGTGGTGCCGGGGGGGTTGAGGGGGACGTTTGAGAGGTGGGGGTTTGTAGTGGGGAGGGAGGGAGTGGTTTGGCGGGGGGAGGAGTTTGTGTGCGTGGTGAGGGATGCGAGGGGGGAAGGGGAGAAGCAAGGGGTTGATGGAGATGGGGTCGGTGGTGGGGAGAGGATGGTGTCGGAGGAGGAGGGCGTGGGGGACTATGATCCGTTTGGGTTGTTGGGGGATGGGGAGGAGTTGTCGGCGGATGAGTGCCTGCTTCCGGTTGATGAGGAGGGGGAGGGGATAAGACGGGATGCTGGGTTCTACCGTTAGAAACAGGGAGGATGATTTGGATTCAGAGTGACGAAGGGGGAGGTGGGCGGCGTCAACCACCCTCGAGCATCATTGTGTGGGACATGTTGATCGTCATTGGACTCTCTGACACTTTCCAGCAGTTCCTCAGGAAGCCAGAACCGTACCACAGAACACGTGTCTGCTATCAGTCGAAAGTCGCCATCGAGCTGTTTCTCAGCTTGCTCTGGAGCTTTCTAGCGGCGGTCCCTAAGCAAACACACCTCAGAGGACATAAGCATGGCGTCCTCTACTCGCAAGAAAAGTCGTCTCCTCACAGCACCCCAGAACCCATGGAGCGAGATCTCATATTCGAAGGCTTCCCAGTGGAAAAAGTAAAAGCGCATACGGAAGACCTAATCGGATGGGTGCATCATACCCGCGCTTCAAGAGCACCCTCTATACCAACACTTCTTCCCTCGCGGCCATCAACAACGACAAGACCAACATCTGGGCCGACGAGAGGCCCTAGAAACTCGAGCTCACCTTTTGCACCAGAGCATCACCTGGCGCGTCAATGACAGCGACCACCACCCGGCTGGCTTCGTGAGCTGCTTACTCCAGGACCTGTCCTGCGAATGGGAGAAGGCGCGAAGCGTCAACGCGTCAATGCCGCAGGCGATAGGCGGCGTCCCGTACTGCAGAGACGTCGCTGGTTTTCCCAATGACCTCGCAAAGGATTCGTTTGGCGAGGCTCAGAATTTCTGCCGATCGATGAGGTAGAGGGTTCTTGGCGCAAGGGAGGCCGTGTTATACGTGCAGCTACTAGCGGTCCGGCTGGGCTTTTAGGATCGCGGCGTCGGGGCGGAGATGGTAGAGTGGGTGACTTGGAAGGCAGACGAGGAGAAAGTGGGATTGTTATGCTATGGTGCCTGCTGCTGCGGGCCAGAGGATGTTTGAGCGGTGGGGGATTAGGTGCGGTGGATAACATGACTTGGGGCGGCGCGGACGTTGTGTGCATGTTGCGGTACAAGGCCGGAGGTGGTGGTATTTTTTTGGGCAAAGTGAGTGAGGTCGATGGGCATGTTTGGTAGGTGGTTGGTGATTGATGTGCCAGGCTGTTCGGGACGGAAACCGCTACCTCCTATCGCTTACCCATGCTGCGATATATACTGCTAGACTGACGATCATCCCGATACCAGGGATTCAGGATGCCGGATATGTAACGAGAGGGGACCGACGTGGAAAGTTCGTGAGTAGGGCATTTTGGCTCACAAGGAGTTTCTCCCCGTCGCGTCGCTAACCATTCGCTTCTAGTGTATTTTCTCTGTAGTACGGAGGCGATTCAGTGATTCATGGCAATATGGCCTCTCGCCTGAGCCTGACCACCTACAATCCGTCTGTGAATTTCTCGATCTGAGCCCAGATACCGAGAGCAACCTCCCGGCGTCCATTGCTCGGCAGCAAAAGTATCGGAGGTAAACCAAACGCCATTCTGGTCACTACTCTCACGCCCAAAAGCAATGCCAAATGACACAGCACTCGTCGCTGCAGGAATCTGTCCTTATGTGGTCGTGAGCAGTACTCCACGACGTCAACCCACGGACTCATCCCCACACATCCAATCCAGCCAAGATACCAGGCTCCCATGCTGAACGAGAGCCCTATAGCTGCAAACCCGGCAGTCAAGCCCCGACTCCATAGTCCCTGAGGTAATATAGCCAGACTCTGCGTTCAAAGCGACCACCCAGCATTCTGCGCCGCCGCCGAATGACTTAGCAGCGTGTTCATAGCGTACACGAATACCCTGCTGCTCTGCCACGGCGAAGGCGCGGGTGCACCCAGATCATCCGGCAGCGCGAATGATATTGCGACTAGCAGATGCAAGACAGCGCCAACAAGGACTGCCATAGATGGATCAGGGAGGTATTACAGCATTCGAAAGAAGGCGAGGTACCATGATGGTTCCAGAAGTTGCGGAGAGGATGATTGTAAGGTAGTTTGGGGGGATTAAGCGGTTCTCGTGGCGGAGTAGGCGTTTTGCAGTGCTGAAGGTTGTATAGACCCCGATTTGAAGGGGTTGAAGTTCTGTGAGGGTGGCGATGGGGTATGCCAGTAAACTGATGAGTATTTCACCAGAGATCAGGAAGGCGTCACTAAGGATGACATAGTCGTCTTACTGGAACAGTACTGGACGATATGTTGGAATGTTTTCAAGGTGGAAAATGGTTGGGTTTCACGGTGTCGACAGCCCATAATTGTCTGCTCGAGGCACTCACACCAGTCCTGGGGTGGGGCACTTTCCAGACTACATCGAGCTGCCAACATCCCACCTCACTTCAGGTGTGCTGCTCAACAATGTCATTCGAAGTCCATGGCGCATTCATATTGCCAAGGCACCCAAAGAGATCGTGAAGCCGCGCTAGGAGGTGCCTTCCGCTCTGCTCGATGGACTTCACTTCACCTTCGTTTGAAAATCAGGAGCACTCATGTGTCAGACTACTCGGCCCGAGTGAGCAGACTGAAGTCCACCAGAAATTGATATTAAATGCGAGCTCATCGGCAAATCTTGCATCACCACGTCAACGGGACCACGCATCGCTGACAGGCCCATCGTGTTCAACCGCGAGTCAGAAGGCCAACAGCGTCTGGTTGCTGCGCCACACTGCTACATAAGCTCATGATCTCACAGCTCGTAGCGCGTAGCCGGCGCGTAGATCGAGGTTGCAGCGTGGTCCGAATGCTTTTGGCTGTATGTATGGCTTGAGGACTTCTTCGCTGGGGTGCTCTGTTGCGCCTACCCCTTCCATCGCCAAACGACCGTGCTGGCCAACGACGACCACCCAAGGATCCAAATGGAGCGTACTCAGGAACCAAATGGAGCGTACTCAGGAACCAAGCTGATCAATGCTAAGCTGCTATCGATGCTTACTGATCTTTCGCATGGGTTTTCGGAACTTCTTTTCGTCTGCTGGTGACTCAAGGATATTCCATATCTGGTCAGCCAAGCGGATCGCGCGATTCAGTGCTGGAAGTTCCGCATGTTGCAATGCTCAAAGTATTCCTCGAAGTCTGGCCGAGACGAAGCGACAATGTTCGTTCGCTTTGATAGTTTTCCGGTTAAAATTGACAGGTAACATTTTGAAGTCGAAAGGTAACCGACAACGTCGATCTGACTGATGGAGCTGCGGTTAAGTCCAAGCCTTATCCCTCCCACTTTTCCAGCCACCCTCCTATTCAAGAGGTCAAGAACGTTCCAAGGTCGTTTACGTACTTCTCTGTCTCCTCCAACCTGCCATCATGGAAGACGTCAGCACGAGGTTCTGCTCAATTGCATTGAACCACACCCAGCTTGTCACACCCACTTACATCGGCATATGACTGCTCAACCCATAAGTCACCCACTTCGTCCTCGCTTTCGGCTCGTAGAAGAACGGTCCCTGCGTCTCCGGCTGCGCCTCATCATGATACCCATTCATGACCTGGACAGCAAAACCTCATCAATCATCACCCTTCACACAATCATCGCGGTCGAAAACAAACGCAAGTGAACTCACCAAAACACCCCCTGGCGCTGTCTCCCCAGTAATCTCCCCCAATCTCCCCCTAACACTCCACCCTTTCAAACTCCCAACAATTGAAAACTCACTCGGCCCACACATAGTCTCATAAACCGCACTCCCATCCCCCATCAAATGCTCCACCGCCTTCAAATACTCCCTCGGCCAAGGATCCACTCGACACAAATGCAACCCATAAAAATACATCACAGCATCAAGATACTCCTTCTCCTCCATCTTCCCGTCCCTCTCGCCGCGATCCAGCGCCTCTCGCACCTGCTCCGGTAACCCAGCCCTCAACTCATTACAACATTTCACCCAGCTCTCCATATCGGCGGGAGAGTCGGAGATGATCAATTTCCGCAGTCCCTTGGGTTGACGCTCGATCGCGTATTCGCCTGCTAGCATGCCGCCCCAGCTTTGGCCCAGCAAATCGAACTCTATAATGGCAAAATAAGATTTCACATTCTCCAATTCCGCCATGAAGAGCTCCATCGTCCAAAAGGTAGTGTCGCCCTTTTTGTCTGGAAAAAGCGTGCTCCCGCCGCAACCGATCTGATCGTACATCAAGACTGGGATGCCGTAGTCTAGGTAGATCAAGGAGATGGGCAGGATGTATTCGTGGCCACCTCCGGGACCGCCATGGAGGCAGATAAGTGGAGGATGAGTGCTGGAGGACAGGTCGCCCCAGAGGAGATAGTAGGTCTCGCCTTTCAGGCTGGTGGGAGCATATTCGAATGGGATTTTGCCGGTCCTGGTGGGTTGTGGGTATGCTCGTTCTTGTCCTGGAGGCTGAGGTGAAGGATGCGCTGGGTTTACTGAGGGGTCCATTTGGGAGGCTGAGCATGATGGCGGAGATGTGGTCGTGGAGGGCGGTCCGTTAGGCATTGTCTTGTTGTTGTAACACGCAATTGCTACCTGCAGATGCGAGATGTGATCTTGAGGGTGTTGCACAGCGATAGTGTGGTGTTGTCGCAGATTCAGCAGCACTAGCAGGTACTTACTACGATAAGCTAAGCTGGAACAGGCAGGTGCGATGGCGATAGCGGGGTTTCAGCCCTGGTATTTCCACGTTGCATCCTATCGAGCTGACACCACCGTACTCGAGAGCCCACTGTGCATTCACAAGATTCTGAGAAAGTTGTGACAATATCTTATCCAACCTTACCTCTTTAGTCCGCTGCAGCCCGACTCTTACAGACGTATCAGTGCACCAATCCAGCCAGACATTGTCCCCAGCGCCAAAGCTGGACATTTACAGACTAGCCGCCACACTATCCGACAGTAGCTGCCATGCGTCATCTTCCAAGCCATGTCTTTCGCTTTTGCGAAGACACCTTCGCAGCTTTGGGCATCAATGTTCCACCCGCCGGCGCCGAACGCCGCGCAAATGGCGCAGTCGATGAGTCTATGTTTATAGCTCCCTCTTCGCTCGATTTCGTATACGCTGCTCGTGCATCCGCAAGCTCAGTGACTGTCTTGCCGTATGTCTCTTGTGGCTCTGGAGGGTCGATGATGATTTCCAAAGCTGGATTCTCAATGTTGACGAGATCGTCCATGCCAAACTTCGCCAGCATTGTGGCTCCGTTATCCAGCGCCAATGTAGTGTACATTGGGAGCTCAGGCAGATTTTTAAAAGAGTCCTTACTCTCTTTACATCCCGAGGATGCTACCAGAATGACAGGCCCGCGATTGTCAGATTGCGTGTATTGGATGCAAATATTGATGTTCTGATTGAGATGTTTGACCCTCATCACCGCTCCGGGACCTGGAGTCACGGGTATGCTCAATGCTGCAAGGCTGATTTGTGCGACCATGGTGTCCTCGATGAACCTATCATCGGGTCTGGTCTGGAAAGACGGCGAACTGTAGACCCATGCTTCTTGCGGACGAGCGTCTAGCACCTGCAAGACTGCTGTGCAGTCTCGATTGTGAAGGCGGAAGTATAGACAGGACGTTTGGTTTCTCTGCTTTCGAGGTTGTGTGACCAGGACATCGACATCTTGTGCATCTCTGACACCATGTGGCGCTACACACATGAGATCCGAATCTCGGTAGATCTCGTATTGTCGATCCGTCCGCTGCCGACCTGGCTTTCGGATTTCGTCTAGCATCAATGCTACTGGCATTCCATTCCGATGACAGTCCAGTATGATCAGGTTCACGCCTAGACCCCAGGGATGCTCCAAATATGGGGCTGTGATTCTAAGGCCGGCGTGTGTCAACTGGTAGGGTCTGGTATTGAACGCCCCTTGACGGATCTCAACGCCCGCAGCGTCTCCAAAGCATGCAGGAGAGGACGCGAGTAATTTATATGCATCTCCGCGGCTCTTTGGAGTCCAGGCAAATATGGATTGGTCAGTCGACGTCGAAATGATTTGCTCCTGGAGGCGCACAAAAGCACGAGACCCTTCGCCATAAAGAAGCGGCATATTGACTCCTAGAAGGCCAAGCAAGCAGTATGCGGTGTCCTCTATCCTCGTGGTCTCTCTCTTGGAAGCCCATGACATTCTGGTTGCGATGCTAATCGAGCTTAAGAAGTCCCTCACATCGGAGCTTTTGTGAGAATCTTGGGTGAGAACTTTTGAGTGGATGCCGGTAGATTCGCTGATGGTCGGAAAGTCCTTGCGTGTTCCTAGACAGACCCAGTTTCGGTCGAAGAACTTCAAAGTTTTGGGAGCGATCAGCTCTTGCAGCGTCCAGCCCCTTGTGAACCAGCGACTCGACATGATATGTTCGACGCATACTTCGCTGCCTTCTGCGCCTGACGAGCAGAGATAATGATCACTGCCCCTTTGCTCAATGTCCTCCAGAAACGCGTAGCATATTTGGGAGCATCGATACCACTCAAACATAGAGTTGATAGCTTCGGACAGCTCTGCGCTGCTAGTCTTGTCGATACAGCACGTATCTATCCAAGCCCAGTGAAGGTCTTCCTTTAGTGCCTGGTCGCAGGTGGCATGGATTTTGGTAAAGCCTTTCTTGAGCGCCACGTGCTCATCATGTAGGATATCGTGCATAGAAACCTCATCGTCGCCCCATGTGTGTGAGAGAATTGCATAGGCCGGGATGTTATTTCCGACGAAATACTTTAACTTCTTGGTGTTGGCGTTCAGGAGATACATCTTGCAAGTCTCGCGCCACCCGAGAGGCGAAAGTGGTCAATGAGAAGCTGCGGCTCCTGTGCAGTGTGAACAAAGTCCCATAAGCTGCTCAGGTTGAGATAATCTTCTCTGTAATGCCCACCGCGTGCGACTATGCTATTGTAGCTATCGTGTCTGTCAGTTGCGAGTAGCCTAGAGAATCGCAAGGCTGAGAGGCGCATTCGCTCAGCCACCTCTGAGGCACGTCTTGCCATCGTCGGCACGGACATCCTGCATGTGGCCAAAAAGGTCGGCCCTTGAAAAAGATGATAGGCTGCATCTCTCACGCACTGTCATATTCAAGGCACTGTCGACCCTCGCTCCCAAAGCCACCATGTATAATTCGCGACACGGCCCAGGAAGCCTAGGAAGGTACGCGTGCATTATAGTGACCTCTACTGACGAGGATACATCTCTACATTACGTTTACACACATCAAAGACATTACCAAATGTCCGCAATCTACTCGACTCGTAAGCTCAATGCTGATATCAGAAGACAATCGAATCCTGCTTTCATCCAAAGAAAACCATATCCAACAGCGCACGCACGCAATACGAAGATACTGGTGCCCCATGTCTCGAGTGCCCAAGAAAACTCCCAATCCAATGCATCGCTCATCAATCCTGTCCAATGACAACTGACCACCAATCCCAAGACCTCTCTGTCTCCAATCTTCTTGCGATCGTGCCAAAAGCTCTATCCTCACCGTCACTACCGATAAGGATCATACTCATCCGTCTGCGGATGCCCATTCACCACCGGTGCCGCAGCCGTGACGGGCGTCTGCGGCACAGGCGTCTCATCTACACTCGTCTTCTTTCCCCAGCCTCCAAACCACCCATTCGCCTTCTTGTACGTATTACTCCTCCCCAGTCCAAAGCTCAACGGCGAAGGTTTCGCGTCCGAGGGCGGCGGGCTCGAGACTTCGACCGCCACAGGCGCCGACTTGTCGGTAGTAGTGGTGGTGTTCGAGTTCTGCAGAGACAGTTGGTCGTCATAAAAGGACTCGTGGGTGTCTTCGTGATCGGAAAGGTAGGAAGACACGTCCAGATCCACGTCCGAGTGGAGCTCGTCCTTTGGTGTGGGCTTGATGCCGACGGCTTTGATGAGCTCCACGACAGATGCTGTGAGGTTGCTCGCGGCTGCGTCCAGGAGCGCGACCGGGCTCAAGCCAGAAGATGTGGCGTGCTGTTTCGTCGCTGTAATCAAGCTGTTCGCCGTCCCGGTGACTCTAGCTTTCAATCTCGCAACGCTGTCGATAGGCTGCCTGGTGCTATCAGGGCTCAATGGGCTTGGACTGGGGGTTGGGTAGCCATCGGTGCCGACCGCGCTCGTGATAGATTGCACAGAGATCACAACATTCTTCACACTCTCTACCATCGGCTCGGTCCTGGTTTGCCTTGCCACCTTGAGGAGCTCGTCCACGTTAAGCTGGAAATGTGTCACGTCAATGTCTCGGACCAAGCCCGATTCTGATAGCAAGCCTTCTTTTCTCATGAGCGAACCAGAGTCGAAACTCGATTGCAGACCAAGACCCATGGTCGACGCCCGCAGGTGCTTGTTCTGCGCCTTGACTTTTGCGTATCGTCGTCGCCAGTCTTCGATCTCCCTTTCAAGCTGCGACACACGGGCCGCAAGTTTCTCTTCTCGCTCAATCGCTTGATCATTCTGCTGGCTAAGATCGCGCATCTCTTGTAGATAGAGCATGGCCTGTTCCTGTACATCCGTAGTGCCCCTCTGATGCACCGCCAATTCAGCTTCGAGCTCCTCGATCCGGCGTTCGTGGTCGCCGTTGCCAAGACGTTCTTGCGTGCTCGAAAGTTGCTGTTTCAGAAGCTCGTTCTCATTCTGGTGTGTTTCTAGCTGTCGCTGAAGATCGCCAGTCTGATCATGCACATCTCCAAGCTGCGCCCGTAAATCGCCAATCGTCTGCCGATGACTGTTGGCTAGCTGTGATCGAATGTCTGCGAGCTCTTGTTCATGATGAGCGCGCACGTTGGCCGCATCTTGCTCTTTGCTCTCCTTCAGTAGATCTAGCTCACGTTGCAGATCGTTATTCAGGCTCTGCACATTTGTATGCTTCTGCTCCAGCTCTTCGCGAAGGCTATACCATTCATTTCTTTCCGTGCTGAGGCCTGCTTCCCTGTCCAGCCCTGAAGTCCTCACTCTCTCCAGCTCCAGATCTTTTTCGGTGATGACAGCTTTGAGCGCTTCGAACTCCTGCTCCTTGTCCAGGTACTTGCTCTCGATAGCCTCAATCTTCTCCTTCAACTCGACAATCTCAGCCTCTTGCGCTCTCATTCTTTCTTGATCCTCTGCGCTGCCGGGACCTCCTTCCCCAATACCCGGTAGTTGCTTGTCCAGGTTGAAAGCGTCCTCGTCATCCTCCTCGTCGTCCTCGTCGTCCTCCACCATGGTACTCTTGTTCGGAACGATGGTGTTGCTCTGAAACGTCTTCGGCAGCGGCCGATTGAAGTTTGAGCCATCACTGCTGCCGGTAGGTGGCCGTGTAGAACCTCCCGGGCCAGGACTTTGAGGTCGATAGTTCTGGAACGGCGCATTTGGTGGAGACATGCCGCTGGTCGGAGACATGCCATTCGGCGGTGACATGCCGCCACCGGGTGGGTACATGCCATTTGGCGGTGACATGCCGCCACCGGGTGGGTACATCCCATGTGGAGGCGGCATGCCATTCGGAGCCATTGGCATTCTGCCATTCGGGCCTGGAGGAGGGCCTCGATATCCGGGCGGCGGTCGCATACCCATGCTTCTAGTGCTCGCACCACTCATTGGCCGATCCATCTCGCTGCCGACAATCCGTGGAATACGTCGCTCCAGCTCATAGTACACGTCTGTCGCAAGCTGCCGGAATCTCTCATTGGGCAAGGTCGACAGCTTCTGCCGCGCCTGGTTCCGCTTTGGGTGGAAGTCGCGCTTGGGCGGCAATGACGGCGGCACATTCGCCACCCTTTGCATTCTTTGATCCTCTCGTCGCACCAGCTCATCGTACACATCGGTACTCAGCTCCATAAACTGCGTGACTGAAAGGCGGAGCAGCTTGTCACGCGCCTTGTTCGGCTTCATGTTGCCCTTTTCGTCTCGCAGCGACGCACCCAGATACCCCTTAAGCACATGGTAATGCCGTTGCAGCCTATCTTCGTCAAACGTCTTACTCCTCGCCCGCCCACCAAAGTTACTACCCATGCCCACCGAGCTCGCGCTCGAGGGCGGTCTCCCTCCCATGCTGCTCCCACTGGCGGACGGTCGCGAGCTGTCCGTGCTGACGCTCGGATGGTTGGAGCCTGGTGGCGAGGCAGTCTGTGGTGGTCGCGCTGCGCCGTACGGGCCACCAGTATAGGGCGGTTCGCCAGGCGCACTGGCCATGCTGCCATACCGCGAGGCAAAGGAGTCGCTCATGGGCGACATGGGGCCGGAGACCATGCCAGGCGGAGGGGGCGGTCTGCTTATGCTCATGGCTAGATTGTATTACACTTTGGAGCTTGCTGGGGGAATGCGGCCGGCATACACGGCTCTGTGGTCGGGCACTCAAGAGCGCGTCGATGCGCCGCAGTGCTTCCTGTTGTGTTTCTTCGTAAAGAGCGACACGCCTTCCTTCTCCCTGGCCAAGCCTACCACTTCTCACTCCCCAGTGATGCTTGGCTGTGTCGTAATTGAAAGACAGTCGTGACTGATGTCGCTGCTGCTGCTGCTGCCGCAACTCAACCTGCTTCTTCACCTGAACCGCCTGCTCTGCATGTGAACAACCAAAGCCACCCGTAAGGACTGTATGATACTGCGACTACGATTACTACGAGAAAGACCAGAAATGAGTGTGCGCGGCTTCTACAGAGCGGAGAAAGTGCAGTGTCTTGGACTCAGGAGTTCCAAGAACCTATCACCTATCGTCCCTGAGGCTTTTGATTGGCTTTACGCACGCGCTTTAGCGCCCCTTTTGTCGCGTCTACTGCATAAAGGGCTTTGAGTTTAAAAATCCCTCCGAACGCCATCACGTGTCTGCAGAACTCCCCGATCTGCCAGATTAGATCGTCATCCTTTACTCGTACGATCAGCATGCATCAGATGTGTCTTGCACATGCTACAAGTGCTCAGGAACAACGAGACGGCTGTGCCATGTGCTCGAAATGCCGAAGTAGAGGCGACACACATGCCCAGAAACGGCAAGAACGGCTGCCCGATTGTGAGGCTTTCCAGGTTGCCGTTGACGGGATAGTGGGTCCCCTAATCTTGCGCGCGGCTTCCAGAAGGTCGAAATGACATCCGGTGCCTGCCTGCATCATGCCGAGCATGATCATGGCGTTTGAAGCACCGCCAGAGCCATAGACAACAGTGGAAGACGAATACGAGGCACAATTCACAGTACTGCTGCAGTCGCGCCACAGACACATCGAGCCACGCAATCGAGGCCACACGCCCAGAATCAGCGCAGCCGCCTAACAGGCTACATCTCTGCACCAAAATCCAAGAAACACCAACATGTCAAACACCGCCCAGGATCCCGCCACCGCCACCAAAGCCTCAGACCTCCCCTTCTGGAACGTCAATCTCCCCTCCCACGTCCACACCCAGACCTGCCCGGACTACCTAGCATACGCCCTGCAAAACTCCAAAGACCGCCAAATCCTCAGCACCCCAGACGCCCTCTACGTGCGCCAAACCTGGCAAGACGTAACAAACCTCATCCACTCCAACCGCCTCGACGCCTTCCAACGCGTCCCCAGCGACCTCCGGCGCTATCGCGAGTACTGCGCCAAACTGACTTCCGACTACGGCAGCGTAATGGCATTCGTGATGCGCGAACGACTGAAATGGGACGACCTTACCCCAAAAGGACAGCCTTTCGAGCACAAAGGTAGGTCAAACCCAATCCGCTTCTGTACCTCTCAAGACAAAGCAGCGTAAGTAACACCTCTTCTCTTCTCTCCTCCCATTAGACGACCTCAAAATCCTCCTCAACGACTGGCCCTACGGCCTGGACCCCCGCATCGTGCACCTAGTCATCTGGACCAAATTCCTGCTCCCTGTAGATCCCGCTTCCGCATTGGGAGACATGACGCCTGAAACTCGCGAATCCATAAACAAATTCGTAGACGAGAGATTCGTGAAGCATTGCGGGAAGGAGAACGTGCTCTGGTTCAAGAACTGGGCGAGTCTGAAGAGTATCCACGCGGTTGAGCATTTTCACGTGCTGCTGTTTGATCCGCCAAGGGGTTTCGTGGAGAAGGTGACGGGAGGGGATGTGGCGTTGGCGGAGAAGGTTGGGAAGCCGACGTGAGTGGTTGAGCATTTGGAGTTTGGAGATAGAAGGAGAGTAGGTAGGTCAAAGAAGAGTTGTTCAATGATTTCTGATCTGCATATATGCATGAAGCTCGGTATCTGTCTGAAAAATCTGTCGAGGTACTTTGATCCACCTATCCAATCCATTCAAATCATCTCTCGCAGAGCTCGATCCACTCTCGAGACTCATGCCTGCATGTCCCAGGAGCCAAGGCCGCACACACGTGTGTCGCCCGCTTCAGCCTTCCTCTTGCTCAAGGCGGACTGCGGGTTACCGACCCTCCTTCGTCGCCAGCACTTCATACGCCTCATCCACCCTCCCATCATTCTCCACATCACCACCAGCATGACCCATACTCTGCCACGTCGTCTCCTCAGTCACCTCACCTTCCGTCCCATCAAAAGCTTCCGCCTCCTCCTCTCCCGCCTCCTCCAGATCCTGAAACGTCCCGGTCTCTGGATCATAATGCGGCAAATCACTCAATAACCTGACATACGCCTCAGGCACCAACCCCTGCTCGCCCGTTTGTGGGTCTTCGGCGACTAACCATCCTTGTCCATGCCGGTAGCTCACCATAATGACTTGCCCTTCTGTCAGCCGAAGCTCATTGGCATTTTCTGGCTCGAAAGTGTAGAGCGCTAGGCTCTGGCCAGCATATAGATCCTCGTCGTCCGGCCCGATCGATTGACGCTGGTTGGGACTGTGGTTCGGGCTGGTTGGAATCTCGCGGTCGAGAGGGAGGTCGGAATCTGGATCAATGGGCCCTATTGGCTGTTGGCCCTGCTGAGAATTGCCGAAGCTGCGACTGGGTAGCATGGTCTGGAAGTGCGAGTCCCTCCTCGCATGACCGTTTTCCGTGACTGCCGTAGGAGTCTGGCCGTAGCTTCGGCTTTGTCGCAAACTGTCTCGGCCCGCTGGATCGGTCTGCTGGCCGGAGAAGAGGAACATGTCATCGGGCCCTTGTCTGCTTCTCCGAAACCCAGACGACTCCCGTCGACGACCGCGCTCATAGTCCGAAATATCTGCATAGCTCTTGCTCTTCCGATGCTTCTTCCCTCTGCTCCCATCACCCTTCTCTCCCACACCCTCCCCTTCGTCCCCGAAGCTTGTGCTGGGCAAGGCTTCGATGCCTTGCCCCCCACTGGGGTCTGCATACAGAGTGCCATCGCCTCCCCACGGCCCTGCAGTCCATCCTCCTCCTCCTCCTCCACTGCCTCCAGAACCTGCCTCCATGGAATCACTCATCCTCCGTCCCGCATTCCACTCACTGCCCGGCGTACTCGCTTCCGACTCGGATTCCGGCGGCGCGCCATAGTGCATGGGATGGAAGACTTCATATGCAAAGTCTCGGACCAGAGCATAGCTGAGACTGGACTGGAAGGCTGGGAATGTCGTAGCGGACGATTGACGGTGGGATCGTAGTGAGCTTTGTGAGCGCTGGGAATAGTGAGACATTCGGTTTTGTGGATTTGAAGAAACGCGGTCGTATGACTGTTGTGGGCGCGTCGGTAGTAGTGCTGACCGGGTGGACTCTGACGAGTCAATCCTTTGCGGCGGCGGCTGAGGCGAGCTCGATGTGGATGTGCTTGTTGACGCCGCTGAAGGCTGCTGAGGCAGTGACAAGACCTCAGCCATCATTGGTGTTGATCTTGACCAAGCTCTGCTGGTCTCGTCCTTATAGGTATCCGTCCCTTAAAGTGTGTACTATGCTATGCGATCACTCAACATATCGCAGCCTCACAACGCTGCATTTTGCCCGCCGATCGTCTCTATCTCGATTCGTCCAATGTAAGCAGAATGCCAAGAGTTCGTGGATGGAGATGGTCGCGAAAGGAGAGCGATGTATAGGCCAAAGGCTGCTTCCCTTGGTTCCCTCACCCGAGACGTTGCTGGCTGCAGTGATTAGGTCGTTAAGGCGCAACGCAGATCCTAAAATAGAATTCGCGCGCGTGAGTGAGATGCGTTGCGGGGCTCTCTTTCCACACTACTGAGACTCGACGCTGCGCTTGGCGACGGATATAAGATCAACGACTTCGATTGCGCACCCGTTATCCTCGCATTCAACAATTCGGGTAAAGGAGAAGAGGACGCATTTTTCATAAGTCCAGCACTCAAAGCCTCGATCCTTTAGATCCGCCCATTAATGCTTCCATTACTCGCCCAGATCCGCACCACGAACCGACGCTCAGACCTAGCGTTACAGACCATGCAGTAGCTTGAAACAACGTTCTGAAGCTTCGCTGCTCCGTGCCACACATGTGCTTCTACGCCTATCTACCATTCCTTCTCGTGCTCAGCATGTGCTGTATAGCTGATGTCGTGATACGCGCGGTACCAAAGACTTGTGACGTGGGTCAAACAATGGTTTGATGCATGCAGTGTGAGACACGTCGCGGCGGGACTGGTGTTGACATCGTATGGTGGCAATGGCTGAGAATGGTGGTGATGGTGAAGATGATCGCTTAGCTGTGTTGCAGGAGAAGCTGGATCGCTTCCTGGAGAACAGAGCACCGCCCAAGACTTTCTGTCCATCCGAGGTGGCCAGAGCCCTGACGAAGCAGGAGCTGATGGCGATGGGTTATACAGAGTGGAGGGATGCAATGGACGACATACGCCACCACGCTTGGACGCTACGGGAGCAAGGGCTTTGTGAGGTCTTGCAGAAAGGACAGGTGGTGGAGTGCGCCACCCTAGATGAGATCAAAGGGCCCATCAGGCTGAGACGAAAAATGCCTTGCTGACTGCTGAGATCGCATGGCTTCGTCAATTGAGCAGTTGCTCTACAGGAACGCTATGCATTAGCTATGAACGCTCATCACAACCGTGGACGAAGTCACTCCGTCTCCTCATGCTTCCACCCCAGAACCTTCTCCGCCTTATCGATCGTCCAGAAGCTATCATTCTTCTTGCCCCAGTCACCCTTGATCTGCGTCTTCGGATAATACTTCTGGGCCAGCTCCCTCGATGGCGTCTCCTGCGCGGTCGTCGGCGCACAAATGTTGAAGACCTGCGCCCCCTCAAAGTTCTCGGACCTCTCCACCGCCAACAAACACGCCCTTGCCGTAGCCTGTGGGTGCACCCATCCCCACAGCTGCTTCACGCCGGCCTCGTCCCAGTTCTCCGCATGCTCCTTGGCGACCTCTTTTCTTGGAGCGACCTCATGGATCCGGAGGAGAGCGATCTTGGTGCCTGGGAACCAGTTGACGAAGCATTTGGCTTGGAGCTCGGCTTCGTTCTTGGCGACGGCGTAAGCGTCCGTGGGATTGGTGCGGCACTCTTCGTCCAGGGGAAAGTAGTCAAAGTGGTTGAGTGATTGAGCTGCGTACGCGAGGCCGATTGCGTTGACCGAGGAGGCGTAGCAGATTCTCTTGATACCGAGCTCGCCCGCTGCGTGGAAGCCGTTGAAGGCGGCATTGACGTTGTTGCTGTGGACTAGGTGATCGGGCTTGTCTACTGGGTCCGGGATGGCAGCAAGGTGGATGATGGCGTCTGCACCTTTGAAGGCGTCGATGAGAGCATCGTAGTCGGATGCTGCATTTGCGGTACCTGGTGGAAATATGAGTATGGTCTTGCAAAGCTATTTGGTTAGCGCCGTGCAGGACTTACGATGCTCAGTGTCAGGAGTCTCGTCCTTCTCGATGTTCTCTGTCCGGTCTATTTGGATCGTGTGATGGCCGTTCTCTGCACAAAGCTTTACGACCTCCTTGCCGACTGTGCCTCGTGCTCCTGTGATTGCGATCTTCATGGCGAGGTTGTGGCGAGTGGTCGAAAAGAGTCTGGGCGGTGATATCCTGCGACTGGATCGAGTGCTAGTATTTCGGATCTGTGCAACGAAACTCTTCATGTTTGCAGGATGAGATGGCCACAGCCGCTTTTATCTAGGCAGTTGAACACAGGTGATGGTGTTGTGACGTTACTGTAAACAACCCACCTTACCGGGTATTGCCTTGCAGTCTTACCTTTCATGACGTTCGCATGGAATCTGCACGTATGAGCTATTGCGAAGCGCCTATGTGCCTCTTAGCCCAAGGAGATCATGTTTGCCAGAGCAAGATCATTTCTTCAAGCACAATGCGATTTGAGCTGATCAGGAGCCGAGAAATGCCCGACCGGTCACTGTACCTGACTTCCCTCATGCCTCACAATTGACGACCGCTCGTTATCTAGTGAAGTAATTTCCATGCGCACCTGCAGCGTGGAAAGACGGCCTGAGCTGCGCCATATGTACCCTTGACTTCCACGTCCAAAGCACCTTGCGATTGAAAGATGTCAAGCCAAGGAGCTGAACCAGAGACACCATGGATCACAGCACCCTTCTGGCTCGAGGGGCTCGCAGAAGAATTGATCATTGCCATTATTGAGCACCTCGCTGGTGACCTTCCAACGCTTCGCAATCTATGCCGAACGTCGGGACGCATGCAAAGACTTTCTGAGCCTGTGCTCTACCGCAAATTGTTCGTGCGCAAGGCTGACATGGCACAACATCATACAGATCGCCTTCTGGCCTACAACGGCCGTCGCCAGGAAATGATTTACGAGCTGGAGATACGTGCTCAGCCTGCCAAACGACATCAGAATGTCCAGCCTTCAGAATTATCAGCATATGCTGAACTTATCGGCACTTGCACCAAAGCAAGACATCTCGTGTTTGAAAGTCCATACTGCAACCACGGCCATTGGCGGCAAGCTGAAGCCTCATGGAGCCACTTCGTACAGAGGCTTTCTACGCACATCATGCCGGCCATGACTGCTTTGAGAAAGCTAGAGCTGCATCTTAATGGTGTCAAGGATAGATACTGGTCCATCCACGGCTCAGTAGAAGAGCAGCTCTTTGCAAATCCAACTTTGGAAGAACTCACCTTGTCGTGTGGCCGCTTCGCCTCTGCTATGCATTTGCCTGTGCACGACGAGGCACGAGCTCGGAAGACTCCACTCCGTATACTGAAGCTTATCGAATGCGATGTTACATTCGACGCATTAGATCGGATACTAGCATCACCAAAAGCGCTTCAGGTGCTTGAACTGGGTGAGTCATTGTACGAATTGGTCTTCATAGCATATCCAAACGAATGCAGCATTATGCTGACCTTTGTCCGCTCGAAGGTGAAAACCGTTACCATGAGCGAACACCAGGCTTCAACGGTCTGTTCTCTAAGTCTGAACACCGCTTTATAGACGTACTGGCTATGCAAAAGCATGCCTTACAAAAGCTCGTCTACCATGCCTGCGATGATGAAGCTGGACCACGCCAGCACAACCACATAGAAAACCCGATCTCTCTTCACGGCTTCACGAGACTGCTGCAGCTGAAAATTGTCGGTGGCTCAGTCGACACAGCAAGCCGATTCATAAGTCTCGCACAGTCCGTGCCATATACTCTAGACAAGTTGGAAGTACGCCACACAAGAGATATCAAGTACCTCCACAGCGCTAGACCGCGATCTGAATTACCCGGAGAGCGATGTGTGGATTGGCTTGTGAAAATTGTGCCTTTACTGTCCTCGCACGCCAGGGAGATCCATTGTGCTTTTCACATCGGATACGATGATGGGCGGCATATACCTGCCGACTGTAGAGCCGCTCTTGCTGACCTGGAACCCATGCTCGCTGAGAAGGAGTCTGTTCTATGCGTCTATGTGTTCGGCAAGCAGTACAATCGGTTCATCCCGCCTATCTTGTACGGGGAGAAAGGGGAAGAGGACACATTGGTCTACTGCAGTGACGGCCGAAAGATTCGATGGATCGAAGGGAAGTGATGGGAGCTGATGTTCCTGGATCATACATCACGACTGTGCTTACAACAGGACACAGCAGGGGGTGCTGGATCAACGCACAAGTGTTAGCAGCAGATTCCAGGCCGGTGAAGAGACGTTTTGGTCAACGTGTCGATGTGTCCTTCTTCAAGATCAGGTAATGACATGAACGAGCTCTCCATTACTTCCCGTGTCTGCAGAGAAGAGGCACCAGCATGTGCGATATGCAAGGCATGACCCAGCTGAAAGTCCTTCGGCGTTTGCTAGGACCATTCATCAATTCAGGCAAACGTTGCTATGTGACTACTGATACAGAAATAGGTGTTCTTTCTTCAGGTGGTCGGCCTCAGACAACGCTGTGTTCCACGTTATGTGCACAGCACCGCTTGCGTGGTCGGCTTGCACTGTTCTGTAGCATGAATTGGACTTTGAAATGGCATTTGATAACGATGGGGAAGATGGCATCTTTGCGCAAGTGCTTCCATTGCGCACTGGCTGGAGCTATGGTACAATACCATTCACCAATCCAAGCAAATCCCCATTCTTGGCCCAAACGCAATCACAACGCCCGGCGCTATGCACGCAAGCCCGTAAAGCTACGAAATACGAAACATCACAATTGACCAGATCACTCGTCATCGTCATCGTCAAAATCCGCTTCAGACTCCTCATCCTCATCCTGATCGAAGCTGTCATCCATCACGTACTTCGACTTCGGCGCGGCAGCAGCAGCCCTCCTGGCCGGCCTAGCACCACCAGCAGCAGCGCCGCCGCGAGCCGGCTTCACTGGACTATCATCGTCTTCATCGCTGAGGATGTCATTGGCGAGCGCATCGACATCCTCATCCTCCTCATCAGACTCGACGATCTTCTTCTTCTTCGCGGCAGGCTCAGAAGCAGCACCAGTCTTTGCTTGTGCCGACTTCTCCTTCTCAAGCCTCTTTGCATATGCCTTGGCTGCGGGAGATTGCTTCGGCACAGGGGCAGGCGCAGCAGGAGCTGGCGCCTTCTTCGGCTTCAGTGCTGCGACAGGCTCTTTGGCTTTCGGCGCCGCCTTAGGCTTTGCTGCGGCTTTAGCAGCAGGCTTCGGAGCAGGCTTCTCAGGACTCAGCAGCTCGTCATCATCATTGTCGTCATCACTAGCGACGCGATGGAGCGCGGCTTTCTGAGGCGAGTTCTGCGTAAGAGCTGCCCAGTTGGTCTCGTCCTCGGAGATGTCATCGGAGTCATCTGGTGTTGGCTTCTTACTCATAGGCTTGGAGCCGGCCAGGCCATTGCTGCTTGTGGGGCGCTGCACAGACGGAGGATGGAATAGACGAGTTGGACCATCGTTCTCAGCCTTGCCAATGCCCTTGACCATCGCGCTGACGTCCTCGAGGTAGTCATTGCCGCCATCAGAGTCCATTTCCTCGTCTGAGTCAACGGTATACTTCTTTGGTCTTGATGCAGCAGCACGGCCTGAACGAGAAGTGGTAGCTGCAGACTTCTTTGATGCTTCCTTGGCGACAGCAGCGAAGACATCTTCGTCCTCCTCGACGTCTTCCATCACGACAGCCTCATCCTCGTCATCCGAGATGACCTTCTTAGCCTTCTTGGGTGCAGGCTTGGGGGCAGCAGGCTTCTGCTTAACGTCCAAGTTCTTGAGCGCAGCCGCCTTGGTCTTTGGTGCTGACGGCTGGTCGAATGCACCGTCAAGTGTCATTTGCCCAAAATCGGCAGGCTTGACAACCGGCTTCTGCTCGATGCCGTTCACCTTCGGATATATGCCAACTGGCTTGCTCTCGACTTTGCCGAGTAACCCAGCGCGCGGCTTGGGAACAGCAGTTGCCTTCGCCTTCTTCGGTGCTGCAAAGTCCGAGTCGCTGAATTCGGAGTCGTCGCCTTTCTTCTTCTTACCGCCCTTGGCACCATAGCCAAGCTTGGCAGAAGCCCGGCGACCCTTCGCGCGGATCTTCTTCTCGCGCCTCGACTCTTCGTCAAGCTGGCTGTGCCATTCTTGCAAAAGCTCGTCGAGGTCAGCTTTCCAGAGGTCAGTGGGCCTCTTGCTGCTCAAGACAGTGATCTCCTCCTCTTTGTCACCAATCTGCTTCCTGAGCCTCTCTACCCTTTCTTGCGTCAGCGACCAAATGGCCATTCCTAGCAAGTAGTCAAAATCGTTCGCGCCGGCAGCTGTGGTAGCATCATCCGAGTCGTCCGCACCGTCTTCGTGCACCACCTCTTCAAATTCGCCTTCCTTCTTAGCATCTGCAACTTTTGGGATTCTCTTGAAGTCGTGCTTGTCAAGCTCGGAGACAAGGGCAGCCTTCTTCTTCTTGCTCACAACGAGCTTGCCCTCGATAATCATCCGCACGAAGCGTTCTTGGTTGTTGAGCTTCGCGAGCTCATTCTCCATAACATCAAGCATGTGCTTTCTGCGCCTTTGATACATCGACAAGCGCTCTCGGTAGAATTCCTCCATGATGTCCAACGGCGAAGCATATTTGTGCAGACGCCCTTGGGCATCGAAGGCAACGAGATTAGAGGTCGCCATGGGCTTGGTCAGCTTGAAAAGATCCATGAGCTTCGCCTCGTCTTGCACCATGTGCTTCTCTTCCAGCTTGATGACAAAGTGGACCCTCTCTGGTGTGTTGTACTCGGTGTAATCCTTGATGAAAGAGGGTACCTTCTCTGCCTTGATGATATCTTCAAGTTTCTCCTTGAAGTCCTGCGTCCAGACGCGCACAGGCAGCTCGGTAATTTCCACGGTGTTCTCGCCAGTGATCGTGAGTGTGCCGTTGAACTTGAACTGGTCATCACGAGTCTTCTCTGTCTCGCCGGTCCAGCCACGGAACCACGGAGTCATTGGCTGCATTGCATCCATGCCATCACCGTCCATTCGGCGCTTGAGATTCTCGATGACATCAACGGGGTTGTAGTTTGGGATAGAAGTGCTCCAACCAGTGCCAATACCATCTGCGCCGTTGATCAAGACCATGGGAACAATGGGAGCATACGTTTCCGGCTCGATAGTCTTGCCATCGTCGGTGTTGTAGGTGAAGAGTGGCTCATCGGCCTGGTGGAATACCTTGCGGGCGAACGGGGAGAGCCTCGTGTAGATGTAACGAGCGCTAGCAGCGTCCTGACCACCTTGTAGACGAGAACCAAAGTTGCCGCTTGGCTCAAGCGCGTTGATATTGTTCGAGCCGCAGAAAGTCTGTGCAAGACCAACAATGGTCTGCTGAAGCGACACTTCACCGTGAGCGTACGCGGTGAGACCAGAGACTGAACCCGCCAATTCAACAACTTTGATGTCTTTCTTCAGGTTGCGGCGGAAGCAAGTATACATGACCTTGCGCTGTCCAGGTTTGAGGCCGTCGATGACACTTGGGATGGAACGCATGTTATCAGCCATCGAGAAGAGAATCAGCTCCTTGTTGATAAAATCATGGTAGGTGATCTCATCGGTGCCAGACATGTCTAGGTACGTGCCAGGAACGAACTCTTGAAGCCAGGTTTTGCGCGCATCGGCCTTCTTCTTGCTGAAAGCCAGTTCCAACTGTTCAGGCTCGCCTTCTTGCATGCGATGGAACCTCTTCAGATGCTTGTCAAGATCTGAGAAGTATATCTGGGCGTCGCGAGTGTCCGAGGTACCCAAACCCTTGAAGTACTTATGGTCCCAACCTCTATCATTGCCTGGCATCTGCTTCCATGCTTCGTACTCCGGCATGGTGAAGAAGTCACGCTTGGCCTTTGGATTCTTAGGGTCGCCTTTCCAAACCTTGACGATGGGCGTAATGAACTCTAGCAGAAAGCCAGGGATTTTCAGCAGTGATGGAAACTGCACTTGAAGGAAGTTGATCAGCAGCCCCTTGATGTGAGAGCCATCGTGATCCTGATCAGTCATGATCATCAAGTGTCCGTATCGAAGTGACTTTGTGTCCGTGTACTCTTTTTTATGCTGAAGACCCATGAACTTCTTGATGTTTTGGATCTCAGCGTTCTTGGCAATCTGATCGATTGAGGCATCGCGTACGTTAAGCATCTTACCACGAAGAGGGAAGACGCCAAATAGATCTGGATCGATGACGGCACGGCCAGCCAAAGCGAGAGAAGCAGCCGAGTCACCTTCTGTAAGTACCAGTGTACACTTGTAGCCATCCTTCGTGCCAGCCTTGTTGGCGTCCGTAAGCTTGCTGTTGTTCATGCGGGTCCGACGATTGCCGTCAGACTTGGCCAAGACCTTGTCTGCTTTCTGCTGCGCGAAATGCAGAATGTTGGTCACAGCTTCGGTCTTGGCAATGTCCTTGAGGAACTTCTCGCTGACCTGCGGCTTGCTACCGAAAGCGCTCGGTTTCGTCGTGAGCTGCTCCTTCGTTTGCGACGCAAAGGCCGGGTTCACGACTAAGCAATTGACGAACAAGAAGATATGGTTCCGAACTTGAGCCTTCTTCAGCTTGACGCCGCCCTTGTTCTTCTTGTTGACAATCTCCTCCAACTTTTCGCAAATTTGATCGGCGATGAAGTTGACGTGCGTGCCTCCTGATGTAGTGGCGATCGAGTTCACGAATGACACTTGCTGAAATGAACCGTCGCTTACAGCGAAGCCGATTTCCCAGCGCTCATGCGGATTGTCCGTGAGAATGACTTGTTCCGGGGCGGTGCCATCGTTGGCGAGATTCTCGGTCTTGATCGCCTTCGTGTACATCTCCATGTACTGCTTGAACTTGTTGATCTTGATGCGCTCGTTGTTCAGCCAGACTTTGACGCCTTTACAGGTGCCAGCCATGTCATAAACACGCCGCTTGACTAGAGCTTCAAAATCGTCGTCCATCTTCTCCATCTTGAACTTGGCAAAATCGGGCTGGAACGTAATCAAGGTGTAATCGTCTTGGCCTTTGCAAGGCGTGATTTTAGCAGCGCCCATTACACTCATGTTTTGTTTCCAGGTCTGCTTGTACTTCTGCTTCGTCTTGGAGTCGACGGTCTCAAGAGAGAACTGAGTACTGTAGATGTTGGTAAGCTTGGCACCGTAGCCGTTGCGGCCACCAGTGACTTTCGCCTCCTCATCATCGTAATTGGACGACGTCAGAAGGTGGCCAAAGATCATCTCTGGGATGTAGATGCCCTCCTTCTCATGCATCTCGACTGGAATACCGCGGCCATTGTTCTTCACCGCAATAATGCCCTGGTCCCGGTCCACCCAAACGCGCAGCTCGTCCATGTTCTTGTCGCGCTGCTTATTGTCCGCAGCGTTGACCAGAATCTCGTCGAAGATCTTGTACAAACCAGGCACAAAGGTGACCTTCCTGTTCTCCATCATGTTCGTCTCCGAGTTGAAGACCCACATCTGCTCAGTGGTCATTTCCACGGATCCAATGTACGAGTCTGGACGCTTCAAGATATGCTCCAATTGAGTCAACTTCTGGTATTGCTCGCTCGAGGTGCCCTTCTTTTTCTGCGAGAGCGCCGTCGTCGGCGCAGGCTCATCTGCAGCGCCGTCCATTGCGAAACTCTCATTCTCAATTTCGAGCAGCGGCTTGCCAGACTTCTTGGGCGCTGGAGCCTTCTTCTGCTTCTTGGCTTGTGGAGGGGTGTTCGAGAGCAATGACTCGTCATTCAGTGACGCGCCGCCCATGTCGATGTCTGAATTCTCATCGTCTGAGTCCGGTTTGACGCGCTTCTTCGACTTTGGCGCCGCCTTCGCGACTTTGAGTGTTGTCTGCTTGGTAGCTTTCGGCTTAGGGGCGGCTGCCTTCTTCGCTGGGGCTTTAGCTGCAGCTTTTGCTGGTGCCTTGGCTTTCTACGCATTGTCAATGATGGTTGCTCATAGCAGGTGACAGAGCTGGTACGTACAGCTTTTGGCGCAGGCTCAAAGTCACTGCTGGCGTCAACTTCGTATGCTGAGATGTCGGAATCCATGATAGGCGCGTGTCGCTGTGATTAGTGTAGCATTACAAGCGAGAGACACAGCTGAGAAGTCATCAGCGGGCAATGTTGCGCCGTCTGAGAAGTGAGCGCGACAGTACTCGCCGTGCCTGGCGTTGTTGTCAAGAAGCTGCCTCGATTGTTTTGTTTCTGTTTACTACTTCAGCGAGTAAGACGCGCGGGGATCGCGGCCGTTAGCTCCGCAGCTGCCCGGGAGCAGCCGCTAGCGTGTCAAAAATGCAGGGTCGCGCCTTCCTGAATGGTCGATCGTGCATGTGCAGAGGCCAGGTCTGCAGACTGACTGCAGATCGTGGCAAGAGATCAAACAGAAAGACTGCGACATATGATATGCGGACAGATACCTCAAGCTTCCAACGCAAGCACGTGCTGTTCAGCACTAATGGCCCTTGATAGTGATGTTCAGGGAAGGAATTGATTATTGCCATCGGGGTCCAGGAGGTATGGATAAACCCAGCAATAACGCAGATGAGGACTTGCGAGAACCAACGAATACACCTTTGCTATTTATCAAGCGCCTAAAGGTACAAATCGCCGCCAACGCCATGCTAAACTGCACAACAAATGAACCACCACAATGTTTGTCCCAATGCAGATCCAGACGACGTAGCAACAGCCGAGATCAATTTTGGGTCCGTCGCGACCGCAATTGTCAATGCTAATGGTGCATCAAGGGCTGCCAATAGCTCTCCTGGCTCCTTTGGCGATGGATGCTCAAACGCAGTACTTCAACAGCTCTATTTTGACGCAAGCCATCGTTGGCAACCTGCGCAAACCATGCAGAAGTCTCCCAATGTCCCACGGCTAGCAGATGACACCATCATTCTCAAGCTTGATCTCCTGGTGACCCAGCCCATCCTTCGTCTTCCTCCTCTTCTCATTTCTTTTTCGCCTCTTCTCCTCCCTCTCCTTTTCCTGCAGCTCGCGTGCAACCTCGATTCTCGTGCCCAGATCCACCACCTCTCTAGCCTTCTCCTCCTCCCGCTTCCTCTTCAAATACTCAAATCTCTCCTTGACTTCGTCCAACGTCGCCCGCCTCACCTCACCACTCTCTCCTGTAGCAACAAGGTGCTGCTTGCTATTCAAATGCTCCACAAACTGCAAGTTGTCCTTGTAGGTCAAATCACAGGCATCACAGTAGAAGCCAGCGCTCTTGCCTCGTTTGCCCTGCCCTGCGCCGGCTGCAACGATCGTGGTCTTGCCAACTTGATCTGCAACGTTCAGACGGGCTTTCCTAGCCTCTGTATCTCTCGCATCTGGCGGGGTGGATGCTCGACGGACGTATTTCTTGCCTGCTAAGGCAGCCTCATGGCGAGCTTTGCCTTCTTCCTTGACTTTCGCATCGCGCTCGGCGGCTTTAGCGGCGTACTCGTCGCGATCCCATGTACGGCGAAAGCCTGTATCTCCGCCATCCTTTGTACCGTATGCGCCTGTCTTGCGATCAGCCATGGTTGATGTTATGAGCAGATCTGAGGTTGTGTTGAAAGCAATAGTTGTGACTGCTCGCCCGAGATTCGGTCATCGCTTCGACGAAGAATTCCTGACTCGCGACACTGCATGTGCTCTTGCGATCAAAATCTTTTGGGACATCACTTCTACATAGTCAAAGCACGCGTATTTCCATGGACGTGACATAGCGGCTCCGTGGTCGAAACCAATGTAGAGTCTGTTGGATAGCGAGCATAGCTCAGCAAATTTGAGCAGAGGACGCGACTGAGGCGTCCTTAGAGCCTCAAGGCTTCGACACTGGAGCGCACCAATGTGTTACGACTGCGTTCAGAGGTCATTACGACGGTTTGATGTGGGTCGCATGTCATTGTTGACAGAGTCTCCCGCCGCGAAGCTCACGCACAGAGTTCAATCACCTAAATCTACGCTATTTGGACGAAAGCTGCCTTGCTTTGGCATTGTGAGATGGACGATTTGATATCGACTTGCTCGACGTGCCTAGGCTCGAAGACGTCGTCGCTTGGGCCGGGCGTTTGGGCGAGCCGCAAAGTATCGTCAGAATCATGATATGAAGCTCCAACGATATAGGCTTGGCAAAAGAGCCGGAATGTCTGGAATCGTGTTGAGCTTGGTGCCGCAATGTTGCACTCCTGATACTATTTGGTAGTGTCTTGATGCTGCCGCGATAGTCACTCGGCGAACAACTGCCACAAACAAGGATACCTCTCAGCTACAATCGGCAGCCAAATGTCCTGCAGTAAGACATGGTGCCAAGCCCGTCCATGTTCCGACATTACTTATACACGGCAGTACCACGCTTTGAGAGCTAGGCTTATCCTTTCAGCACCTTGGAGAATATCGAGTCGCGGGTCTCTCTCGGGATCAAGCAAGCTAAAAAGCAGCCAGTCCCTCATCTTCTAAAAGGGACACTTTCATTGACGTGCAGTGCACTTCTCCAGTGACAGGTTTTAGAGCAGGAGACCGAGAATGAAGCTCCTAGCCACCATCGCCTGCCTGGCCGCAGCTACTTGCGTCACGGCCACGGCAACGCCACAACCTCACGGTCTGTAAATTTGCATCCTAGCTGTCCGAAGCCAGCTAGGTCCATTATACTCACTCACATAATCAAAAGTCCTCATCACATCCGTCAACGGAACGAATCACGTCAACGGAACGACGAACGTCAACGGAACGACGAACGTTACTGGGACGACGAACGTCAACGGAACGACAAACGTCAATGGAACGACAAACGTCAATGGAACGACAAACGTGAACGGGGCGAAGAACGCCACCAGCTGCGTGGTGTACGATGAACCGGTACCAGCAGGCAATAGCACTTGCTGTGACTGTTGCAAGGAATTCAAATGCGAGGCGAATTGTGGACGTGGTGGCGAGTCCTGCTGGGCAGTGTGCAGAGCATACTCGGGCTGCAAGAGAACGGATAGATGCGACTTTGGGATTGCATTGAACAGATGCTCTGTGTAGGCCTGCCTAGATCTGGGGGATGTGTACAGCGACCGTGCCAAGTCACCAAATGAAGGACGTCCGACCATGCGCTACAGGTCAGCGTGGGGAACTGGTCGAGTACGTGCTCGCACAGGAAGGATATTTCGGAGTAGGGCAGTCCAAATGCACCGCAGCGGCGCTGGAAATGATAGATGTGAGAAGCACAGCGCTGTCCATGCGAGCAGACCATGAAGAGCGCAGAAAGCCTGGTTGGTGTCCTACAACACCTCACAGCCTCTTACTACCTTTCCCGTCTTTTCGTTGGGCCACGGTAGTAACAACGGTTGAGAAAGGCCTGCGCCTTGCGAAGCTCGCTATCATCGACTGTCTGCCCGACTTTCAGATTCAAGACGGCAAAGAGTAGTTTCTGGTCTACGCTCGCAGTACTCTTGGCTACTCGCCTCATCAGCTTTCGAAATGGCAGATCACTCTTTGCGCGGAGAGCGAGACATGCGATCCAGACTTGCGTTCCTTGTGGCGGCAGTATACGATCTGAGCTCAGCTGCAGAGCAAGCGTGGCCATAGAACGGTTCCGAAAATCATACTGAATTTCATCTGAATCGCGAGCATGATTTTCATCTCCTTTCGGGCCGCTATGCTGTAATAGGGCAGCAATTCTCGTCTCAACTTCTTGGTACTGAGCATGCTCAGCTGTGTCCTGAACGATCTCTCGGACACATGCCGCGAACGCGCTCTCTGACTGGAATTGCTGCGTCAGACTCGTGAGCACAGCGTCCGCATTCATCGCCTCTCGCCAATATTTCGAGCGCGCCACAGCCATCCGCACAATCGACCTATCCCGCTTCGTCTCGCCACGGCCGCACATGCAGAATACAATTTTGCATGCGGGATCGTGAGACGATGCCCGCCGGCTATAGTCGAGCATTGGTAGATCCCACTCCACCGCCGACCTGTACAAGGGACGCGTTTTAGCTCCCTCATGAGTCTGGCAGTACTCTCGCACAGCTGCCTCCGCATATATATCGTAGACTTCTGCAAGTCCAGGATCACGTTTTCCGTAAGGCACGTACTCGTAATCTTTCAAGGTGCTCAGGAGTCTGAGGTCCTTGCGGGCTTGTGTCACTAGGACGTTTAGCCAGCCTGCTGGAGGCAACGATACCCAAAGGTCGTTGCTATGTTCGCAGAGAGCTCCCAAGACGTGCTCTGCGACCTGCTCAGGCATCGGAATTGCATTCAATCCAGCAGTCTCAGCAAGAAGCTCTACAGTGTCGCTGTCGTATGAGTCTGCCTCCGAAGATGCACACAATCGTCCCTGCGATAACGAAGAGGCCCAATTCTTTCTGTGATGACTCATGACGCTTTTGCGAGATGCCCCCTGACAAGTAGTCGTGGAATTGCCGCTTGATGCTGCCTCAATTATCTCTGGATTTTCCTCGCAAGACTCTTCGAGACCTTCTAGAGTGGAGGCCAGTTCGTAGTCCCGCCGTGACATGTAAATTCCAGGAGCCACGACAATCAACGGTACTGTCGTACGCGTCGATAGAGCGGTATGGGAGCCGCAGGAACGGTCGGCTAGATTGCCATTATTGGCCCTCCCAGTGGATGAGACAGACTCATCGTCAGTATCAAGCTCGATCTCACGAGGCTGTCCAACGTCCAAGTCGCATTGGGCGGTGCGGTGTGCCTTGCGGTCGCGGTACCTTTGATTTCTCTGCTTGGCCAGTGCCTGACGTCGAAGAGCCCCATGCTCCTGCGGTATCTCGGACTCGTCAGCCAATGAGGGGCGACCTTTCTTGCTTATCATATCAGGCGATTCGACAGGCACTGGTATAGCAGGAAGCTGATAGTATTTGATTTCAGAATTGTGTCAGCTAGTTCTAAGCAAGAACGTTGTACGGAGTATCTTGCGAGCAATGGTCGTCTGCAAGACGCGTAGAGCTAGTACTATTTTGGAGAGCGCGCTGGTTTCGTGTTCTGGCGCAATCCTTGCTCTTCACAACTGCCTCCTGTTACATGCACTGACACGACGTGCAAAGCACCACAATGAGTCGCGAACGCTCAAGCATAACTATCTTCCACCGTAGAAGCCAGCCCTCGTGACTAGGCTGATGACATGCAGCACGATTTAACCTGTGGCGCACATCAATACCTCAAGCTATGCTCAGTGTCTCGCACGACGCGAAGCAATGTTGCATCCATTGAGGCCATCGATGCTCAGCGACACACCGACTGCGTGCCATGACTTTGAGCTTTGACTGGAAATCAAAAGGTACGGATGTCCGAATGCCCTATTGAGAGCGATGAAAACGTCCCGACCTGGATCAGGTCTATTTGCTTCCACCCGCGGTCTCACTACTAGCACGAGAACATGTGACTCCGACAGACTACTACTCCGCGGTCATTGCTCGTATCTGCCGGCCATCTGCACGTTGCTCTACTACCCCACAATGTTGCTCGAGCCTGGTAAGGACACGAGCACTGCATGAGTTGACAGGTCTGTCGCACTGACATGCAGGACATGTGCCACCACTTCGGAGCATCTGGGACCTCATGAGGAGAGCGGCTCTCTCAGGACTTGCGCTCAATAGTGGAGGACCCAGCCGGCGGCTGCTACGAGCGGCTGCATTACCATGAAGCGGTCTGAGTGGAACAGGGCTCTTCGGCACAGAACGCACTCTCGGTCTGTGAACGCCTTCACTATCAGCTCCACTTGATCTATGCCTAGCGTCTCAAGATTTCTTTGTCCAAATGCAGGGTGTCTTGACTTTACCAAACGCCTGGAGATCTAGCCCAGCAGCGGTGACCGCTATCCGAAGCCCAGGTTATCACTATGCATAGTTTCGAGCATGGAGTGTCTGGCTGGGATCGATCTGACCATTCCACCTCTGATGGACAAAGTTACATGAGCAAGCGTCTCGACATGTCACTGGCCCCTGCCGGATCGGCGCAATTATCGAGGGTTCCTCAAATCTGTTGGAAGATAATCTTGTCGACCTGGACACATCCGACCCCTTCCCCCCGTCAGAATTATTCATTGGCTATCGCCAGACATTTGTGGTTAGGCTGCTTCAGAACTGGCTCGGCATGCGGCAGACTGCAGGTTTATGCGAACACCCGTCGCGGGCCCGCGTGGCTTTACCCAGAACTGTATATGTTCCTGGATTCGGGACGAACGGCGATCATAGAACTAATCTGCCCTCGAAGTCCGACTCGTGGTTGCTCTCGTCCAGCGAAAGACAACCAATTTTAAACAGACGCTGAACTTTGGGTATGACGAGCGTGAGACAGACGTGGGTACAAGGTAGCAGAACTTGTTTGCCAATTCTGCTCCTCCATAGGCGATCGCTTCAGTGTAGCCAGCTGCCCCAGTAGCCTGGGCAGTGTCCGTGCAGCCATGATCTGCGCTGATAGGCTACATCTCCAGCCATGCGCTACAGCACTTCATGTCGGCTTGGTATGAAGCCTTCGGCAACGTTCGTTGGATTGTCTGTCACGGATCAATTGCTTGCCAGCGGACCAACGAGGTGTGTACTTGCTGATCAGTGCCCTGCTCAGACCAAGGGTCACCGTTCAATGACCTCTTGGTGAGAGCATCGATGTTTGATGTCTTTCCAACGAGCTTACTTGAAGCCTATGCCGTTTGCTCAGAGAAGCACTTGGAATGATGGCACTGACCGCCTGCTTCGACAGCTGCTCGCTGCAGCTCCGGCATACCATCATGTCACTTTACTGCGTGCGCTTCCAGAATGCTGCAGGTCTCTAACGCCAGGCAACCTTCCGTCAACTACCGTGCCTTCATCCGTAGATCGGCATGCCGGACAAGCAGAGTCAATGCACGGCGCTCCCTGAGACAGCTGCTTTGTTCCACACCGCAAACTTAATACCAGATCTGTGGAACCCACCAGGCGCAAATATGTTCTGCGTATGCCGAACTGGTTCGTTCATGGGCGCAAACGGGCTGATGAACGGTTGCTCTAGCTTTCCGCCAATGCGGCTTTGACGTGCAAGCAGCGGCAAGACATACGGGCCGCGACTTGCATATTCTTTGGCTGCTGCATGTTGCTGCTTGATTGCCATTCCGTTGTCAAGATCAATGCAACGTCCGGATATCAGCCCTGCGTCTCGCGGTATAAGGCGTCGACCTCGTCCTTGGACGCCCTCACCGCTTCTTGCCCCAAGTCAGTCAGGTCAGTATCACCAGTTGGCATTGATAGCTTGCAGCATACTTTGAGCAATGCCTTCTTCCCCTTTGCAAATGCCCTCGCCATATTCCCCAATCAAGCGCGAGCGTGAGGACAGCATACCGACAGAACAGAAGCCCCACGAGCCAACCAAAAAGATGCTCAAGATTGATTCTTTGCTCAATCCTCCAATGAATAGACACACCAAAGCCTACCCTACGGCCGCCAGTCCACCTTTGACGCCGGCCTTTGGTCAGGCCACGGCCGCTTCGTCACCCCCTCCAACACAAACCCCGTTCACGCCCTCGCCAAGACGACAAAAGCTGGTCAAAGACAACGCTATCTTTGTTCGTGGAGTCCCGAAAGAGCCCGTCAAGTATCTTCCATTCGAGTGCACTGAGGACTCGGTCTGCTTGTCAGAGCGTGAGAAAGACGAGTTATCAGTACAACACGAGCGCTTTGCCATCTTCCCAAGTGGTCGTGGCGACCAAGGCTTCATCAGCGACTATCAACGTCACATACCGTATGCAAGCGAAAAGAAAACATTCTATGGCAAGACCAACAGAGACGCTTTCGAAGGTTCGTCGGCTGCTGTACCTTCCTAACATCGATGCCGGAAGCTGACCACACCATCACAGTGTTCCAGTACACGTTTCGTATTCCCGATGATGCGGACAACCGTGAGTACGTCGTGATGTGGGACTACCAGGTCGGTCTTGTCCGCATCACTCCGTTCTTCAAAGCATTGAAGTGGTCCAAAGTAAGTATCAAGCCGAATCGCTACCCATGGGTGTGTTCTAATCTGTACTTAGACTACACCAGCCAAGGCTCTGAACTGCAACGCCGGCCTCAAAGACCTCTCGCACTCCATTACAGGCGGTGCTCTCGCTGCTCAAGGCTACTGGATGCCATACTCATGCGCCCGAGCTGTCTGCCTGACTTTCTGCTACCACATCCGCTGGGCTCTGACCCCGATTTTCGGCCCAAGCTTCATCAAAGAGTGCCTTCGTCCAGAGAACGGCAACTTTGGTCGTTTTAAGATACCGGCCGAGGTCATCTACAACGCTCGTCTCGAAGCTGATGGCATGCGTTCCGAAGACGTCAGCAGGGACGGAACACCATTGAACGGCTACGACTATCGACCTGTCATGCATCAAGATATTCTAAGAAGCAACCCTCCTCCTTCTGCTCCAGCCAAGCAGCTCCGCCCTCGCACCCCAAGGACAGGCTTCAAGCTTGGCTCACCGTTCGAGTCCACATCTGAGGCCTCTGCGTCGGACGCTGCTTATGATGCTGATGCGTACAACTCTCCAGAACTGTCACCCAAGACCTCTCATACCGCATACAGCAGCCCGGGTTGGACAAGTATCAATCACAACCAGGCCACGCCTCCGCCAACGAAAAGTGCCGCCATCAGCCCGAACCAGGCATTTCTGCCCGCCAGGCCATCCCCACTGCCGACCACTTCATGGCGGGCACTTGAGCCTGTTGCTTCCGGCTCTGATCAGATTGCTCATGCATTGTCAGACACCAACGAACACGATCGCCGTCCCACAAACAAGCGGCGCCTGTCAGTTGCTCTCAGCAATGGCGAGGACACCAGCTACTCTGCTGACGTCTCCCGCAATGAGTCCAGCGAGAGCGACGATGACGATGTTATCTCCACGACCGCCAAGAAGCGTGTCCGTCATGACCATACTGCTTCCAATGCTCCTGATAGGGTAGGTGCGCGTGAGACACCCGATCATGATGCCGGCCACAGCACCAAGCACCATGCCGCCGACTATCGCGCTGCGCAGTGGTTGTTGAGCCTCAGCGTGAGAGATTCACAATTGGTCAAGGGTCCAAAGAAGATGTATGGCAGAGAAGAGGGTGGAAGTGGGATCTAGCGGGATGTGGTGGGAAAAAGTGGTATGTGGATTCGAGTTGGTTCTTCGAGCAGCCATGGATGGGTCTTGACATATTTTGATGATGTTCTGATGATGTTCGCCGGATGCTGGAATGTAAGCAGTGCATGCCGTCCCCCAACATGAAGATCGGCGTGGTCTTGTGAGTCCCTTGAATTACGTGCACGAGTATGCAAAGATCTGTGTCAGCATATTGCTGCGATCTGAGTAGTCACCATCGTGTTCCGGACTTTTGTCTTGGCAGACAGCCGAGCCGGTGACCTGCTTGGCTATGATAATCTCTCTCCCAGTATATGTTGAAAGGGCTGACAAGACTTTACTACCTGCTAACTTGCACGATTAGCATCGCAGGCTAGGGAATGGGCGTGAGGCAGGCGAGGTCGTACCTGCCTCGGAAATTTGAAGACCGCGATTTGTTCTGCATCGGCGCTTCTTCCTTTACTATAAATGAATGCCACTACTGTAGGTACTCGCCCTTAGTCTCTCTATGCACCACGTCAAACAACGGCTTGGCACTGAACCAGCCTGCCTGTGGTGATCCCACGGTGCGGTATGTATATGCCGCTTCTTCATCGCCAATCTTGATCGGCTTCTCGCCACGAGACCCAGCCGCAGCCTCTGCCATCAGTTGCGAGTGACAGCACTTCTCGAGAGACACGAACCAGAAGACAGCCTAGACCTAGTTAGTACAGTATCGGTGATAGTGTCGACAACAGACGCACCTCCTCAATGGTCTTCCCAACAGTCAACAGACCATGGTTCTGCAACAAAGCGGCCTTCTTGTTGCCCAAGGTTTGCGCAATGTTCTTGCCCTCCTTCTCTGCCAGTACAACACCGTTGAAGCTGTCGTAGACAACATGGTCATTATGGAAGGCACACGAGTCTTGGGTCAAGCTGTCAATGGTTCGTCCGAGTGTGCACCATGTCCGTCCGTAGATCGAATGGCTATGTGCTGCACAAAGCACATCAGGCCTTGCAGCATGAATTGCCGCATGGATCATATATGCCGCAGTATTGAGCAATCGGCATTCGCCGCCGTCAATTACTTGACCGCTATGATTGACGAGGATAAGATCAGACTTGTTGATCTGCGAAAATGCGACGCCAAATGGGTTGACCCAAAAGCAGTCTGGTTGCACAGGGTCACGGAGAGTGATATGGCCAGCGACACCTTGGTGATTGTTAGCGCCAACCACGATATGAGACCATGTTGGCAGATGCTGGTGCGGTGCACCTGATGCCTAGCAAATAACACACCTTCATCAAAACCAAACTTCCCAAAGATACGGAACGCCGCGGCGAGCCTGCCCTTCAAGTAGTCTCGCTCCTCGTACTTATCCTCGAATGTTGGTGGCCGTGGGAATTCAGTCATCTTGCCCTGGGCGATGTTCTTCTTGACGCCAGGCTCTAGTGGCGCCTCGCCGCCATTCACCTTCTCTGCGTGGCCATTGGATGAAATGCCGGTCGGCTCTTCTGCGTGTGGGGCCATATTGTCTTAGTATCTGGGTTGGACAAGGATTGTTGTTAAGAACAGTCGAGACCTGGGAGGTTTGGAAGTCGTGGCAAAGAGGAAGCATAATGCCAAACACGGAAAGCCTATCTTTACCCCACCACGGCCAATGTCCCTCGGTGCACAGGGTCTTGTTGATTCGCTGGCCGACCACACAGGAGCCCATAGGCTCGCGGCCATATGTGCCGAACGTCGTCGAGCACAGGAGAAGGCGCATCTGCTCTTCTCCGATATTGTCCCTGACGATTCACACCGCAGCGGTTGTCAATCATCCTTGCAAAGCCTTGCGAAGCATGAATTCGACTCTCGCGCGAATATTGCTGGCCTTGCAGTCTCATCGTTCGCGAAGCCTCAGCCGTATCCATCGCTTCGCAGTGGAGCCCATTTCGAGGGTGTCGGCATTGACGATTAGCTAGTGGGATTCTTGCAAGATGCTTGGAGCATGAGATTGAAGTTCACCCCGAGGTCTGTCAAACGCGGCAGGCTCCAGCGCGAAGCCAGCGCTGTCCATTTCTTTGGTGCTCGACGCATGGTCGTCCGGTCTGTTGCTATCTGCACCTCAATACTGTCCACTGAATGGAGGCCTCATGAGTGCCTATCCCGATCTCGGCCTTGGCCAAAGACGCATGGCAGCATGCACCTGCGTTGCGGTGCCTGCATGTATGCAGAGCTTCTTGCGAGAATCCGGGTGAGGCTGGACTACTATTGTCGATGAATATACGGCATTGGCAAATGCAGTCAATCTCACTGATGCCTATCGCAAGGACGGCAAGCCAGACCATCAATGGGTCACAAAAAATTGATGACTAAGACAGTCGATATCGGACATGCCCCACTCTGCTACTAGCGCGACCGCTTGTCGACTCCAGACTAACATTATTCAGCCGCATCTGGAAGCCTGAAGGGCGCATGTACTCTTCGACGAGCCGCATTGACGCAGTCTGCGCGCGTAGGAGAATGTGACTCAATGTAAGTATTTGCAATGTGGATTCCTGCCTTCTTATACCGTCGCACTTTCCCCGTCTGACAGTCACGCCCTTCTGACACCCGCAACGTCGGGATTGGCACGCCCTTCGACACGACATCAGTGAGCTGGCTCAGGCGAGATGCCTGTCATCAGAGAAGAAGAGGAGCCCCAATTGCTTCCAGATCTGGACTTCTCGCAGCTACTGGATCTTTCCAATGTTGCAGCCTTGCAGACCGATCATGCCTTGTCGGAGCCCCAGACTAACTTGGCACCGTTGATGGTCGCTCAGCCCTCTAAGTCCTGCCCCTCGCATCCCGGCGAGAACAAGTGAGCCCCTATCAGATCACCATGATCCTGCAGTAGAGACTTATTATCACCAGCTGTCTTTGTCATGGCTTCATGGGCAATTGGGACCTGCCAGAGGTCCCATGCGGCCAACAGACCAACGATGCCGACGAGCGCAAGTCTGCCGCCTTTAGAGGCTCTCCCATATTCCGACACTAGCTGACTCTGAACAGCTGACTACTCGAAGTTTGAGAACTGGATCCCGCGCTTCATTAGACTACAGAAAGAATGCGATTACTGCGCCTCCAGAAGACTTGACTGCTATCTTGCTCGCGGCAACACACACTGCACACCGGTAAGCTCGAGGGTTGGAGCTGTGATTCTGGTCCAAGAAATCCACTGACCATTCACCCATTGCTATGGGAAGTGTATGTCTCTTTTTAGAGAATGCAGCTTGAGCAATTCACAAACGCTGGAGAGACTGAACTATGCCGATGGTGACTCTACATTCTTGGACACATTACACCTAGTCGATGAGAACAACGTTGTAGATGGTGGTCACTTGACAGGAATCAAGCCGCTTCATTCGAAAGTTCGGCACAACGGTCCAAGCACTCCCATACGATTCAACGACGACGCCTCAGGAAGTACCAAACGCAACGGCATTCGCTTCCCTAAGCACGCTCTTAAGATACTGCGAGACTGGCTGGACGAGCATAGTGATCATCCATATCCTAGTGAAGATGAAAAGGCTGAGCTGCAGAAGCGCACAGAGCTGAAGCCTAGCCAGATCGCCAATTGGCTTGCCAATGCCCGACGGCGAAGGAAGGCTACGGGGAAAGCGAGACCCAAAGTCTGCATGTCGCCGTCTTTAAGACCAAGGACAGCATCCATCGACATTTTGAGTGGTCCAGAAAAGCCGTGGGACGAGCTGAACCCTTTCGAGCGTTGGAAGCACTCGTAAGCTAGGCATCATGAAGCGACCATGCAGTGAGATATTGGCTGACTCTGATACCCGTCGCCTCTAGGCCACCCGAACATGAACCTGCTTCTATCACTGATATCGCACAGGCTGTTGCCAATAGTGACCTGCCAGAAGATCCAGTCTCAAGATCACCGTCCAGCGGCCGGCGCAAAAGGTCCAGCAACGGGTCCGGCTTCTCGAGCTTTAGAGCACCATCGACCACATCTCTTGACACTTCTGCGCAATCTTCGTCGCTTTCAGCCTCGAGCGCAGCATTCTCACAGGGCTCATCCAATTCTCAAGGCTCATTTGGGTCTTTCAGCTCAAGCCTAGCAGGGAAGAAAGACTGCAGACGGCGGCGTAGAGCGGTTCCAGCCACCAAAAAGGAAGCACTTGACGACAAGAGGCGAATCTTCCAGTGCACGTTCTGTACAGACAACTTCAAATCCAAATATGACTGGACACGGCATGAGAAGTCGCTCCATCTATCGCTGGAGAAGTGGATCTGCGCCCCATTGGGACCAGTAGTGCAAGCCTCTGGCGTGGAAAAATGCGTATACTGCGATACGGAAGACCCATCGGACGAGCATGTCGACACTCATAATCATCGTCAGTGTGAAGCCAAAGGGATTGATGCACGGACATTTTACCGCAAAGACCATCTCAGGCAGCATCTGCGCCTTATGCATGGCTGCGGAATGAAGCCTCATATGGACCAGTGGAAAACGGTTGCAGTCAGCATTAACAGCAGGTGCGGCTTTTGTGCCCAACGTTTCAATGTTTGGCAAGAGCGTGTGGACCACTTGACCGCGCACTTTAAGACAGGTGCTCGGATGACAGAGTGGAAAGGCTGCAGGGGCCTCGATCCCGCAGTAGCTGCACAAGTCACAAACGCCATGCCGCCCTATCTGATCGGCATCGAATCCGTCAGCCCGAACCCCTTTTCGGCTTCAAATCAGGCGACATGGCAAGGGCAAATGCCAAGCGAGCAGGACGACGATGGAATTAGTAACTTGAAAGAAGCCGGATACAATGCTCCAGCGTGCGAGCCACTCGACCGGGGTAATGGGACAAAGGCGACTTGCTGGGAGATTTTGACCGTGAAGCTCGGTAGATATGCCAATGACATGGCGCAGCAGGGCACGGTACTGTCAGATGAGATGCTTCAGCAGCAAGCTCGGCGGATCTTGTACGATTCAGACGACAATTGGGACCAGGTAAGTGGCAGCCTCGTCCCCATGAAAGCTCTTCACTGACAAGGCACGCCAAGACCGCTGCCGATAATCCAGAGTGGTTAGATCTGTTCAAAAAAGCCCATGGGCTGGATTTTATCCCGAGCGAGCTTGGCGGTCAAGGACTACAAGTACCAGAAGATTTGGAGACATACGGTGATCTGGGCCTCAGGATCCCATTCCAGGTACAGCTCGCGGCTTATAACCAAGCACAGGCTGGTACTGAAATCTCAGATGCTGCAAAGATTCCCGGACCATACTCAGAGGCGCTCGATCGGAAGAAGCAAGAGTTTCGCAGCATATGTTCTCTGCTGTCCAAGGAAGGTGTTCTGTTGCACAGAGAGAACATTTTCTGCGAACACGATGAGTGCGCTCAAAACCTCATTGATGTCTCGACTGTTGATGGTATTCCTGCGCCTGGTCCGCGCTACAAGAGATGGTGTACATACACGGTGGCGCCAGCGAAAGCCAAGAAGCTCGCTGAGAATAGTACTGCAACTTGGGAGGGCTCTACCTCTTCACAAGCTGCGAAGTCTCGAGCACAGTGCTTGAATTACCTAGGTCAACTGCATGGCCCCATGACCTGCGATTTCGTTGATGCTGCAGCCACACCAAGCCATGAGCTACGTGTGCATCAACCGCGACATAAGCTTCAGCTGTCTACTGAACGTGCGAGGCTCTTTGAGACCACTACAGGCGCCTGGGAGGATGCAGGAAAGATGCCTGTCCCTATCCATACGGCGGCTGTGCGCGATTCGAGCATGCTGGCGACGGCTCGTCCAGCTGATGTTGCAGAATTGCCAGCGACCGGAGCCATGATTGACTCCCTGGGTTCGCAGCTCAATGAAGGTCCGCCTTTCTGCCAAGACGTGGCGGTATCTATGGTGCCGGCGGCTTTCAGCACACCGTGTGGCTCCACTTGGAATCTTCAGCTCCCGAGCACTCCATTCGCTGACGGTCAAGCGCTCAAAGAGCTCGACGAAATCATTGCGGCAAACTTCCCAATTCAGGGGCAAGCCATCACATGCACAGCCGCAACGGACAACTTGGCGCTGCCTTCACTAGACGAGATGGCAGTGGCAGTGCCAGAGTCGCTGCCGGCGACCTTCTTTCACGACTTTTCAAATGATGTCGCTATGGATGACTTTGATTTTGATGTGACATTTGATGGTGCGTTTGACCTGCCTCTGGAAGGGAATAGTGATTCTGTGCGGTAGAATCTCGAAGAGGTAGGCAAAAGGGCTTTGGTATCGGCAGAGAGCATACTGTCACGTTGGGAACCTTGGAGTGAAGTCGCAGTACCGTTGGGAGGGAGGAACGAGTGTAGGCGCCGAAAATAAACATGTCTCATCTCTGCGCCCGTTTCTTCGGCCTGACTCGGCGCACGAGGCACCAACCTTGTTCATGGATGGGGCCGATCATGCAGAATGCGTTTGACCGTCGCGTCCCGATGAGAAGACGCCGATGAGGTATACGTATGCGAAAGAAATGACTTGAACAAGGCGTAGAATCTCTTTTTACAAAGCACTTCATTCGCGACTCTGTTCTTGGTCCCGCAAGCGCCAGTCTGAAAACACGTGGGGTTTCGACCGGCTCCACCCTGCTGCTGCAGTGTGACGACGAAGACCCTTCTTCCCCGCGACAAGACAGCCGCGCAATTAATTTACCGGATTGCCTTTTTTCGAGTACTGGGCATAGCGTTCGTTGGCACGCTGAGCATCTTCTGAACAGGTGCGCGATTTTGGCTTACAAGAGGCAGAAGCAAGGCGAAGGTCTTGTGCAATAGGAAAGGAAGAAGCGAATCATACATGCGATTGAAAGACGAGGCAGAATGAGTGTGTCGTAAGGTTTATTGGGAGTGGCAGCGCAAGAAGCAGTAGCACCAGTAGCTCAAGGGGTGTTGTGGAGAGGATATTGAGGCACCATGGCGCAACAACCAGCAGTAGTCATCATCGCTCGACACGGCCCACGTCTAGACGCCGCCGACCAGCAGTGGCATCTCACGACCCCGACGCCGTATGATCCACCGCTGACATATGGAGGCTGGAATCAGAGTAAGGCACTGGGCGTACGCATCGCGAGCCTGCTTCATGCGCGTGAGGAGGAGGGTGCCCCTGCTGAGCCGATCGCATCACCAGATGGCGTCACGGTTCAAGACTTCGCCCAGCAGAGGCCAGGCAGCCAGGCAGGGCGAAAGCGAAAGAGGAAGCACAAAGTCGTGATACATAGTTCGCCGTTTTTGAGATGCCTGCAGACGAGCGTTGCAATTGCTGCTGGTATGGCGCAGTATCAGTCGCCGTCAGAGAAGAGCAGTCCAAGCACGAGCGCAACTTCTAGGAGTAGAACTCCGAATAGTTTGCGCTCGGGTGCTGGATCTCCAAGGCTGCGCGCAATGGACAGTCCAACCTTGGCATCATTGCCCTCAATTCTGGAGCCGAAAGAGGACCTTGCGCATGTAATCGCTAGGAGAGCTTTACTTGAACGCAAGAGACATCGGAAGGCCAAGCTGCGCGTGGATGCCTTCCTAGGCGAATGGCTGAATCCGCCGTATTTTGAGAACATCACCTCACCTCCGCCAAGTGCAATGATGGTTGCTACTGCGAAATCGGAGTTGATGCAGAATGAGACCATAGACATCTTTACTCCCTCCATCATTTCTACGAAGTCATCCCAAGGTAGTCTCTGGGTTGGTCATCAAAAGAAGGGTAGCGAAGAGAGCGCGTTAGATGAATGGAGTGATATGCACGATGCTTTGGCACCGAAGTCGCGAAGTCGGTCGAACAGCGCGACCAGCATGGGTTCTAATGACAGCGGCGCAGGCAGACGTTCGCCTTTCAGGCCTGAGGCAGCACGGCATCTGACGTCTACAATACCAAAACCTGAGACGACGGTATACGTGCCGCCCACACCGCAGTATGCTGTCTCAGGGTCAGAGACGATTCCTCGGGGTTACGTCTCTCACGCCAAGAATGCGTGCACAAACGTCGACTTTCAGTGGGATAGCAGCAGGCCTCCGCAAAACTGGCCGGACGGCGGCGAATATGGTGAAGAGTGGTCTGCCATGCACAAGCGCTTCAGGCGAGGTCTCAACCATCTCGTACATTGGTACAGCCAACATGACGCGGATGATCGTGCTGAGGATTCGCTCAGTCTGGATCAAGCGGAGCGGCACGAAGACGAGGAGCAGGAGGACTTGGTGCTCATTTTGGTGACCCACGGGGCTGGCAGCAACGCTTTAATTGGTGCGCTTACAGGTCAGCCGGTCTTGCTTGACGTCGGAATGGCAAGCTTGACCATGGCAGTGCGGCGGGACGACGCACCGCCCGTCACTACATATGCCAGCTCCACGGCGCCAAGCGAACACAACACGCCGTCCACCTCTCCCACTCCCGACCAAATGCGGGGCTTGCCAGGGCGAGGCCACGCGCGACGGGGCAGCCTTGACCTGGGCCTTGCATCGGTCTACGAGATGAAGCTCGTTTCGTCTTCAGAACATCTGAGGCCAGGTGCAGACCCTACGAAAATGCCATCGATCCAGCGCCAAACGAACGCCGGTCTATCTGTGCCCTTCAGACCACCTTTCACGGTCGCAGGCGCCGACAACAAGACGCACATCTCCGCTTCTCTTGGCTCAATCAGGCGACCCTCAAATACGAATGCTCCCAAACTAGGTGGCATTGGCAGAATGCCTTCGGCACCTGCAGTGCCGCAGGTCCACAATGTCCAGGAGCGCGATACTTCACCCATGCCGACATTCTCCGGCGGCTTGTGGACCCCACCTGGTGGCAGGACTCCTGTTTTGGCAGCTCAAAACAAAGCTAAGACCGAGAAAACAAAGATGTTCAGTCAATTGAATGACGACCAGGGACGCGTGATTCCTGGCTCAGAGCAGGCGGCTGACAACGCGCCTCCTGACTCCAGGCCACAGTCATCTCTTGGCCTGCAGAAGCGCACTTCGCAACCTACCGATGGGGGTGCTGTGCAATCAGCTCCACTCGCGCAAGCTCAGGCACAAGCAGAAGCAGACGGCCATGTACCGACCAGTAAGATCCAAGGTGGCGCCATGGCAGCTGCGCTGAATGGTACACTCAACGGAGCTGGCGACCGCAGGCCTTCGCCGCCTGAGCACAGAGGTAGTATCTCTGATCTAAAGGCGGTAGGACCCAAGCCACCTCAGGGCCTGAGTCGAGGGTTGAGTCAGAAGGGCTTGTGGGGAAGCAAGCCGAGTGGTGAGAAGGTGAAGCGGGCGTTTCCGCATGAGCCTAAGAGGCGCTGGACGGTGACTCAGGAGGATGGAGCGAAATGATCAAGATGTTGACCACCGAGCGATTCTGCATTGATGTCTGGAAAACGTTCAGCGTGGCGTTTGTATACATAGCGTTCACTTGAGCGTTTGCTGACGACAGTAGGCTTAGATGTAGCTAGGCGTTATAATACCCTCAACTCTGTTCTACATCACAGCCCAGTGCAAGACGACGCATTCGGCTTATTGACTGGGTACGATGACACTCATGGTCGTTTGTGAAGACATCATCTTGACCTTGCACTGGTCAGCGAACTAGCTGGCAGCACATCATCCCTCTCGGAAGATGGGAAGGAACCGTGCAGCAGAACCCACGTGTCCGGAGATGCTGTGGAAGCCTTGCAGCCAAGCGAACGAATATGCTTGAGAGAACGACCTAGCCGAGTGCTCATCCCAGTTGGTTGATCACAGACAGCTCAGCTCGATGTGCATGTAAAGTGGCGATGCATAGCCCCTGCTGCGCTGCGGCAAATTTTGTAGAGACCACTTCAGCATCGATATTTCTTCTGCGCGCACATCGCTTGCTTTGGTTGTTATGTGCTCTCAACATCAAGACTTGAAACTTCTCGCAAGTCAGCCACGCGCATGTCGACATGAGCTTTGTCGTTCCTGAATCTCTCAAGCACAAACAGGTGATTCACATAATATCAAAATCCTGGTACCTACAGCTAAGGGCTTGACAGTATCCCGCTGGCTTTCGGATCGGTGATCGGGTCCAATTTGGTCGCAAGAAAACTGCTACAGAGATCACTGGCTCAACCTATGATGAGCAGGAGCGAACATGGAAGTATCAGCTCAAAGGACAGGAGGATCAGGGCGCAGTCGCAGAGCGCGACCTGCGATTCGCCAGCTAGGAGTAGAGTGCACCGAGATTTCTGCAACTCTAGGAAAGAAGTATTATTGTGTTTCTCAGGCGTTTTTGGTAGCGATACTAGAGGGTGAGGAGGCACTGCAGCCGAAGCTGGAAATTGCAGAAATGGAGCATTGAGCTACGCAGCAGGTGCTGCAAGCCATCATGCATGCACAGCCAGCACCTTTCCAGCAGCTACGGTGCCATTCGCCAGGTAGGCGATCAACCACACCATTACTTCGGTGTGGTAGACATTGGTATGCCGAATGGAAATAGGCGAGGAGCCAAGGCGACCGTACATGTGGAGGACGAGACAAGGCTGAGAAGCCAACAGCTAGATCAACGTGACTATATTGGCTGCCTTAGCACGATGCAAGTTGACTAGCACGCATGTCCTCATCTTTATGGTAAGTAAAAGACCGAGATGGCAACGGTTTCGGCTACAGTTACAAATAGCCAGGAAGCACCCACGGTTGAAGTAGACCACGGCGCGCTCGAGAATGGCGATCCCCAAGTCGGTATCCATCGAAGCAATACGCGGCATTCTATACTACCCAGCCACCCATCGGAATTATTGCAGACCTTCAGACGCGGTGTACACACTATCATAGCTGCGAGGCAGTTCAAGCGTATGGGCCTCGGGGATAAAGCGAAGACGTTGGCCGGTTATCCAAGATATGCAGCGGTCCTCAGTAGCGACGACCGATGGATGATTTTTCGAAGATTCAATTGGTTGCAGGCTCGGTTGATATTGGAAAAGCAGGAGCAGCTGCGTTTGCTGGAGCTCGATCTCAATGACATGGACTATAACGATGCTTTAGATGATCGCAAACGCATTACCAGAGCGAGGCCGAATAGAGCTGAAGCTGAAGTCAGAGCAGAGCTCATGACGCGGCTCGAGACGGCCTACAAAGAGTACAGTAAGCAATTACAAGTAGGATGATCAATTCAAGCAGCATGTGTAATGCGAGTCCAGGCGATCTGCTTTGCGCAGTGCAGCGAATGGCCACCTTCGAGCGACCGGAGCCATACGAGCTTAACGGCATCCGGCGGTGGGTAGGCGAGACCAAAGAGCTAGTGGCGCCGGAGTCGGAATGGATCAACGCCAGTGACAACGACCTCGTGTCGATGCGAGGTCCACGTGAGCACGCAAAGCTATCAGCAATACTGGAGAAGACGTACAATCTCATCCGGCACCGGCTCTTCATGCACAACACCGAGGACGCCGACATGATTGAAGAAGCCCTTCGCAAGAAAGACATTCCCGCGGCATTGCAGCAGGCGGAGACATCTGAGGGCGTCCAGTCATGGTTGCAGGGGAATCAGGTCGCAGAATACTGGACGGGCAAAGCTGTCGGCACTTTCTTGCTCCTGCTGATCCCGCTGATGTTCGTTTTGCCAATCTATGCGTTGTCGGTGGTCAAGAATAGTCTTTGGAAGAGTATACTTGTGTTGCTCGCCTTTGCATTGGCGTTCACGATGTTGGTGGAGGTCGGGACGCCAGCGAGACCGCATGAAGTTTTGGGCACGTCTGCAGCATAAGTTGATGCACCGATCATTCTGACATGTCGCTGATGATGGAATAGGTACCTAGCTGTGCTTGTGGTATTCTTTGGAAGTGTGAATCAATAGCTCGAAGCTGTATCAGAAATGATGAGGACTTTTATCAGCACTACCAAGGAGCCGGCCAGCGGCGTTCCAAGTTGCGCGCACTGTGGCGCATCGATCTGATAGTCGCAATGGGGTCGCACAATGTAGACCATCTTTGAATTGCTTATGATTCCACTTTGGGGCCCGTCACAGTTCATAGAGGCACTAGATCGTTCAGATGCTGCCATGGGCAGCGGCGCGCGTGCGGAAAGTGCATCGGCATCTGACGTTCGCGGAGAGAGTTGCACTTGAGTAGGTCGGCCTGCGCGAAACGAGATGCCTGGAGCAATGCGATTCGTTGCCCGGGGGGGAAAGGATTGCATGTGTCGACATGGCTGGAATCCTGGATTGTGGCGGGACGATCAAATCAGGCTGGTGTGAATAAAGCGGTATACTCCGGAGTCGTCACTGCAGAGACACAAAGTTTACGGTGTACGAGAGATAGTGATCCAGGCAAGGCCACGCGAAGGGTCGGTGCGAGCCCGACCCAAGCCAGCTGAGCACGAGCACCTCTGCCACCTCCGTAGAAGCCGTGAGCTCTGATCGAACCTCCAGTCCGATGTGCGGTATGCTGCATTGCACATGTACCGTGCGACTCAATACCCGGGGTTGCGCTCCAGCTTGTGGGATTAATGCAGCATCCCAGCTGTTCGGGCAGCGACTCCGGGGTGGAGCTCGATGCACGCATGTTGCGAAGATGCTTTCGTGTGACCATCTGAGCAAAAGCCATGCTCATAGTATGTTCATCTGGCACTTTATCGACCAGCACCCAGAAGCATGGGTTGTGTTTCACCCTGTCCCAAATGGTGGGAATGGCTGTGGAGATTGAGGGGCTTGGATCGGAAACAATGACACTTGTGCGCACAGGTCGATCGCTTGGAGCAACATAACGTTCCCACTACTGCAGGGTCAGTGTCGCACTTCCTTCAACACGTGTTGACGAAAGTCTCGTCCGCGATCTCCTGTCCACCATTTGATGTGGAGCCACACGTACCAGCTCCTTCTCTACAATGTACATACCGCAAGACGACAAGCTTCAGGACCGATGGGATCATCAAGCCATCTCGCATTGGTCTACCGGAGCCTTGTGCGTTCGTAGAGGCTGGGGAACATGATCCCAGCTTCGCAGGCCGAGGACCTGCGTCCACTCGCAAGGATTGCTGAGCTTGTTTGCAGTGCGAACGAACCGAGGGTTCTAGGCTCCGCCACGGCTACGTTCCTACTCGTCAACACAGCGTGATAGTGTGCGTTTGACACTACTATGGCAGCTACAATGCAGGGGCGATCTCTCCGGAGCGTTGTGTGGTGAATACGTCGACGGTCCACAGCTGGAGAGCTGCTTTTTGTGCTGTCAATCTGGTTTCAGTTGACTTGAAGTGTCTTCAGTTGAATATAACAGTATGCCATATTCCCTATTCTTCACTTCCCCCTATAGCGCTATCCGACTGTTGAGTATTTGCGATTCTTCAGCATGGCTATGGAATTCGTGACGGAAGCATTCATACTTCTCGGCTTTGCTATCCTCTTTGTTGGTCTGCGCGTACTGTCGAGATGGTGAGCCTGGCTCGACGCAAAGCACAGATCATGTTCGAAACATTCACTGACCATGCGCCTTGATCACTATGCAGGACTGCTGTGAAGACTTGGCGAAGTTTTGAGGCGGACGACTACCTAGCCATTGTGGCAATATGTTTGTACGCGGCTGAGACAGCTACAGCGGTACGTTTTACTTATTTCAAACTGATCGAACTGATGGCTAACAGACGCCCTAGTACGTAGTCGGCGCGTGGTATCATGGGCTGGCCAACAATGGTATGGCCGATGCCGAGCGAGAAGCGCTCGATCCCTCGTCTACCGAATACACCATGCGGGTCCTCGGGTCCCAGACGCAGATGATGTAAGTGTTGTAACAACGTCCTGACCTGGATTTGCACTGACCAATGCACTGCTGTAGAGGCTGGAATATCTACACTTTGCTGCTTTGGGTCCTCAAAGCATGCCTGCTAGTCTTTTACAGCAGACTTCTAAGAGGTGTGGATTCGACATCGAAGCGGATCAATGCTGGCTACTTCATCCTCATTGCCACCTACATGGCGTGCGCCCTTTCCATCAACTTGGGCTGTCGTCCTTACTACAAAAATTGGCAGATCAACCCCAATCCTGGAACAGTCTGTCAACCTGGAATCTCACCGGTCGATTGCATCGTCATTTTGATTTTGAATATTGCCACTGATGCGTAAGTCAAGGCCAGACTGTCGACGCCTGCGTGGCCACAAGCTAACCATAGATTTCCGTCATTGCAGTTATCTGATGTCGATCGCCCTGCCAGTAATGTGGGAGGCAAAGTTGCAATGGACCCGCAAAGGTCCGATTATTTTCATGTTCAGTGGCGGTTTCCTGGTCATGGCATTTGGTACACTGCGTTGTGTATTGATCTTAACGGTCAGTCTGGAGATGCATGTCTGCTCAATGCATCGCGACTGACGTATGATTGCAGGATCCAATCGGTGGAGCTCAATCAGCAGGTGCTTGGGCCGTTCGAGAGACTTTCGTCTCGATTATTGTGTAGGCCAAAAACACCGGAAATCTCCTTGGACGCTTGCTCACAATCAGCAGGACCAATCTTCCCATCGTGTATCATCTCGGGGCACGCGTAACTCGTACCGTACAAGAATCAACCAGGGGCGGTTCGAAGCTATCGCAGCAGGATCCCTCGACCCGCCAAATCATTACCATCGGGTCGATTGGAAAGAAGGTTCGCTCGCACAGGGGCATGTACACCATTGACGATGGTAGTGAGGAGACGCTGGAGGCGGACAGTGCTGTGGAGTCACTCCCTCATCGGCATCAGCGTGATGTGAAGAAGACGGTATCTGTCTCGGTACACACCGAGGCCCGTCCTGAGCTTGACTTAGGATATGTGGTGGACAGAAATCGTCACCAGTATCTAGCGGACTGGCATTGATCGTAGCCGTCTCCGGGCATGGTTGTTCAGCAGGCAATGCTACGGTTCACGCAACAAGAGATATCACAATATTCTCGAAATAGGAGAGTACGCAGCCCATCGGATCACAAACCGAGAGATTTTCAGGCGCTTCACATTGGCCGTCCAATTCGCTATCGCGAGTCATATCAGACTGCCGCGAACATGCAGGACCCATGCAGCGATAGAAATGCCAAGCGACAGGCATCACCAGAGCTCAAGTCTTGTTGGTTGCATCTCGGCGTGCTTGCGTTCCCTCTGAGTTAAAGCCGCGTGCGCCAGTGTCTAGTACAGCGGATGACTGAAGGACTTCTCCCACAACCAGTGTGGAGCGGAGCTAAGGTATGGGCGTGTGAAGCTGCATGGCAAAGGGGTCGAGATGACGTGCCAAGCTGCCATGACGTGGGTACTGGATAGGTTGATGCGGTGTAATGCGATTCGATCAGTGCTTCTCTTCGGCCTGTCGGATTCTCACGTCAATACTTTGCAGGGCGAGCTGAGTCCTGCGTTGAATAGCATTCAGTAGGATAAAAGCACTGCCCCGACCGGAACGCCCTGCTAAGTGCAGCAGCGAATCCATGTCATCTCAATCATCTACAATGTCATCGTCTTCGAGCACCAGCTTCTGAACGCTGAGGTCACCCGGATTTGCGAGCCCTGCCCCCTTTAGCTGATCCTTGCGTCCAGCTGTTGCCTTAGCTGTTGAGCCAAACTCTGCGTCCGGCTTGTCTGTCGCCCACTGCTCGGCCAAACCGTCTATAGCTTCCTCATGTTCGACCTCGGCGTCATTGTCACCAGCCATGTTCAAAGTGGGCTGTTGGATGCGACACACCGCGCGAAGCGGCTCAAGAAACTCATCAGACTGCCCCCGAAATACGTGATCCAGATATGGCAAGCGCTCCAGGAGCATTTCGACTTTGGTGACGGGCAGGACTCGACACTCATCGTCCTCAGAGAGCTCCTTCGCCAGCTCCTCGGGCTGTCGGGCAACAGTCTGGATTCGCTGCCATGATTCCACACCTTGCCGAGAGGCCAACGTACCCAGCTCTTGCGTGCGTGACATGTCAATAAGACTGCCATTCTGTACCCTGCTGGTCAAAATATTCAACGAGCCTTCGATTTCCTCCTTCTTCTTCCAAAGCTTGAGGGAGCTCGGATAATACATTCGATGCGCATTAGCTTTATTTCCACCATGAGGCACGCCTCGGTGCACCGGGAAAGGGAGATTGAACAGCAAGCCTTTGACAGCGACATGAAAGGACATTTCGTCCTGGCGCAAGCTGTCTGCAGCCGAGCCTGAAAATGCCCGCGTGCCAAACGAGAAACGATCCACGGACAGCAGATCGGCATTTGATATGCTGTCAATGCATCCGCTCAAGCTGTCAAGCGTTTCCTCGGCTCCAGCAGTGCAACAGGACAGGGCATAATTTTCGTGCAGTGCTGCCAAATAGGTGGGTGCGTCAGTACCAAGCTCGTCGATCAGCGCATCCATGTCCCTCTCAGGCACCTTGGTCCGCCAGTGTTGTGGTAACCATGGCGGCGGCTGACTAATGCTGGCGCCCGGCGAAGGCTCCACGCGATTGTTGAAGACAACTCGACCAGCAGCATGGAAGATGCCAAGATTGCTTTCGCGATTCGTAATGAGCCTCAACGCATCCTCCTCGGCCTTGGTCATATCAGGCTCAGCCTTCGCTTTCTTGGGCTTTGTGAATGCGACTTTGCTTGACCATGCGTCGCCTTCATCCCCTCGGAGACACAAGAACTCTAGTGTTGACACAGCGCTTCTGATGTCGCCACTTTCAGCTAGACGCTTCAGAACCTTGGGGCCAGGAGTCTTTCGTCTGCCAGACTTCCTTGCTTCCTTCACGACGATCGCCTCCAATGCTTTCGTCAGATACGTTGGTGCCACAGGGTTAAGTTCGATCATGTTGACGTATGGATTGCTGGTCAGCTCTGGGCCAAGCAAACGGTGTGCAGTAAAGCTATCCGCCACTGCGGTACTAGTTGATAGTAAAGTTTCGGAGATGACCATTACGATGGGAGTTGCGCCACCTTCTTGCACAGGAGGTGACGCGACATACTGTGCAATAGCGCTGCGAAACGACTGTAGAGTACCAGATGTGCGGGAAAAGGTGTTCGGGAATTCTTCTATCAGGAGAAGCTGTTTTCGATTCTCGTTTGCTTCCACCCGAGGCACCATTGCAGGGTCCTGCGCCACAGCGTATGTGCCGTTCGACAGGGCAAGGCCTGACATCTTGCCTGCTCGTCGAACAAATTCTTCAAACTGCAAAGCCATCGACAACGAGCTGTCAGATACCAGCTCGAAGCCAGCTGGGTTGTGCCACTCCGAGATATCAATCCCCATATTCTTGGCGAGCAGATTCACGGTGGTTGTCTTGCCGGTGCCAGCAGCGCCTTTCAAGACAAGTACCTTGTGCCGCCTACCATTGACAGCTGTTTCAAGCCAATTCCGAACATCTGCTACTTTGCGCTTGTGCACAGCGAGTTCCGAGAGGTCATTAGGTGCAAATTGCTCCGTCCATGGTCGCCGGTCCTCGTTCGTAATGGTCAAAGCAGAAATGCGACTCTCGCTGCTGAATTTGCGGAACTTCTGAGTTGCTGGCAGAGATCCGTGATCATCTTCAATGCTCTGAATGTGCTGGAGTTTGCGCTTCCGCATGGCCAGCGCGGTACTGGAGCCTTTCGACACCGTAACAGACGCAGCATCGTCGCCAGACTCATCATGAATGACCTCGAGCTCGTCTTTGGGCGTGACAGGCTTCTCCGGACTTGGCGATGGGAATGCCTTCTGCTGCCGTTGCGTGGCAGAATTGAAGAAAGAGTAGATCGGTTTTGCAGTAGGCTTGACAGTCTCCTTGGCCGCGGTCTTGCTTTTGACCTTGGTCGATTGGGACTTCTTTGCCGGAGACTTCTGCGAGCTGCCATCTTGGGTCGACACATCAGGGGTAGGTTGTTGGACCTTCCTGGCTTTGCTGATCGATTTGAGCTTCCCGGTAGAGCGTCCACGTGGCGGTACAGCCTCTTCCTCATCGCTTGCGACCTGCGCACTTGCCCCGGCATCCTCGTCGTCGGATGAAATAGTCACCACCCGTCGGCGCGACGCCCGTGGCTGCCCCATTCCGCCGCAGTGGCTTTAAGTTGACGAGCAGTATATGTCGCATTGGAAATGTGATCGCGAGATGATCTGCTTAGGTATTTTCAGCAGATGCTGTCAGCACAGTCGACGTAGGCAGTCACGGGAGTTCGCGAAAGAAAGTCCGTGCTTCGCGTGTGTTTCGCGTTTGTCTGCGATGACGTACTTGACGGTCGGGCGATCTATATGTACTTTCTACGACAATGAATGCTTAGACGAGACTCTGTGTTTCAGCATTTCGCCTGCAATACAGCCAGAATGTCGAAACGACCAAGCACGTTAGATGCGTTCATCTCACGACCTCCCACTAAGCGAAACCGAGTCAACACCATTGATGAGGCGGTACATAAAATCAATGGCAATGCGCCAGAGGAGACGACGACGCCCAGGCGATCAGATGCTGTCTCTTCGCATCAAACTTATCCATTTGCAGTCTCGCATCTACCATCCGAGATCAACGATATCCTGAACTTTGCTCCGGCTGCAGAAGGTCGCATCATCAATGATCAGCCTGATCTAGACCTCATATACTACCAGCCCTATGTGCCCAAGGACGTACAACGCGATCTCTTCGAATTTCTGAGGCGAGAGCTCTTCTTCTACAGGGTCAAGTATATGATCAAGCGTGGCTCTGTTGAAACCCAGATCAACACTCCTCGCTTCACTACCGTGTTTGGCTTGGACGAAACATCTCGATTCAACAGTGACAAGCAAGTGGTAGATGCGTCAACCGGCAAGCCGGTCGCCAAAGATGCTTACAGATGCAAACCGAGACCTATTCCACAATGCCTGGATCACCTGAGGATGTTGACGGAAGGAACGACTGGCGAGCAGTTCAACTTCTGTCTCGTCAACTACTATGCATCTGGCAACGACAGTATTAGCTATCATTCAGACGATGAACGATTCCTAGGCAACATGCCAGCCATAGCATCTTTCACTCTAGGAGCAAAGCGCGACTTTCTCTTGAAGCACAAGCCAACACCCGAGCAGCATCCTTCGGAGTCGAAGCCAACTAAACTGCCTTTGGCTTCTGGCGACATGATCCTGATGAAAGGCTTGACGCAGAGCAGGTGGTTGCATTCGATACCGAAGCGAAAAGGTGGCGAGGCAGATAAAGGTCGCATCAACATTACGTTCCGGCGTGCCATGGTAAAGGGTGGTACCGAGAATTACTATAGGTATAACGTTGGTGATGGTGAAGTGTATAAGTGGGACGAGAGTCGACGGGAGATGTTGCCCTGGAAGGAAGAGAGGTAGTCATGTCCTTGTGAGTAATCACTTCAAGCAATGGAATCAATGATCCAGTCCAAGAACAGGCAATGCCTCGTCGTCATGTTCTTGTGACCTACGCTCGAACAAGCGAGCTGCGTCTCATGGCTCGCTCGTTGACATTGTCAGAAATATATGTATTGGTGTGCCGTTCAGTCCTTAGCAAACTAACCTCAATCTACGTCATTTGATCGCTCGGTGTTGCTGTTTGTTTGTGCTCGCTTCGTTATTGAAGATGTGACTCTATTTCGCTCCCGTCTGGATGTCTGTGGGCTTAGTGCGCTCTCTAGCGCCTTGCTGTACGTGAGTGTCTCATGTATTCTCCTTTCTAGTCTCCGCTCAGTGATAAGAATAGTGTGATAATTGTCTTGCTGTACTTGTTGCGGTCCACAAGTGTTCACCTGCCATCCGATATGCGTGGACTTGTCAACTTCGCGCGTGCTTGTCTTCCTATGTGTACGTAGCAGAATGTTGCGAGACTTTACGTCAGACAGCAACATCAGCACAGGACTGATCAGATTCGCGGACGGTCATGAGCGCACAGTACTGTCTGTCAATAATATTGGTCATTCGTCTCAACACCTACCTGATAACGTTTCCCATCGTGTCGGCCTTGTCGAAATACTCCACTGATCTCATAAGTATGGGATGGCCACGATCAGGAATTGGTGAACTGTGCATCCTCCTGGTAGTATTACCCTTGCTACTGCCGAGAACGGATAGCCGCTTTCACTACTCGCCCCGCTCCCAGCTCAGAAGCATGTCCATTTCCCGTTGCTCACGCGCCTTCCTCTCCGCTCGGGTCTCCTTCTTCTTTCTCTTCACCACGCGCTCGGCTGACTCTTCCTCGTCCCCCTCCTCCGTCTGATCTTGATCCAGGTCTTCGACCGGTGTCTGTCTCAATGGTAGTGTAGCAGCGTCTTTCGCCTTACGCTTTGGGCGACTAGAAGCCTGCATAGAGTTGCTGTCTTCACTCTCGTTGGCTCCTTCATCCAAGCTCCGCCTCCCTCCCACTGCACTATTCTTCCTGGTTGTTACCACATACTCCTCCTCGCCTTCCGATACAAACAAGCTCTCTTCTGCATCTTCGGCAAAGCTAACCTGCTTGGCGCTGCGCGTGCCTGCTTTCTTCTTGGTAGCCGGTTTTAGCTTCGTCACCTTTCGCTCAGCTATGTGGTGTTCAGCAATTGGAGAGGGCCAATTTGAGCCCTGCTGCGAAGTGTACGGCAAGACTCGTAGCGTATCACCATGCGGACCCGTCACGCCGGTAGGTGCCTGGTACGAGGTGTACGTTCGCGGTGGTGTAGGTGACGGTGCTCCTTTATCCCAGCCTCTTGCTTGTGCCGGCTGGCTAAAGATAGCTTGGTGCCGGTGGCGTAGACCTCTCACCGCAAGCAGCCCAAGGACTTGGCCGGACTGCTCTTGGACCGGCACTCCCGTGATCCCATGCGAGATAGCCACCGGGACCGTAAGACTGGTGAGTGTGCCTGCCGTCTTCTCGCATTTCTCGCAGTCCCTGACGCCACAACGCAACCCCTCTTCATAGGTGCCGCCTGCCTTAGGGATTCTGACTTTGACCCGCGGGTTGTCTGGGTGCTGGTCGTCAGGCACCTGGTAAAAATCGCTCTTGAATCGTGTAAGAATCTTCGTGTCCTCTGGCTCACAAGTGTGATAGACAAGGAGGAAATTGCCTTCTTGATTCTTGGTGTCAGGAGCCATATTTTAATGTTGAATGTATAGTGGAAGTCAGTCGTATATAAGTAGTCGAGTGGTTCTTTGACAGTGGAACTCCAAGAGGAGATGATTGCTGTTGCTGTTGAGTCGATCAAGAATCAGATCGCGAGTTCTCGAAAGGCCGCTGGAGATCATCTGACAACGGAGATTGCCGTGACGCGTGGAAGACTTTGACGCTCGTGACAGTGGCTATGCGAGTGAACCCTATAGGCATGCACTAAGTGATTGAAAAGGCACTGAAGTTCATGAGAGGCAGCATCTCCTTGCGGCGTACGCAGGCCGGCATGTGAAAATTATAGTGATCTTTGAAGTGTAGTCGGAGGTTGCATGATCGCCCGGTATATATATGCGACTTCCTCACTTACACATGCACACCTTGCTGCCTGCTCAGGAACGGACCGGAAGATACGAATCAGCTCTCGATATGCTGGCAGCATCCAATATGTGGTGATCAGAGGATCACAGGTGCTCTCATTCCAGACCGTTTGGGGCTTAAATGGAAGTCGCGACTTCTAGAGAGGCCTGGTCCCCGAACGGGCTGATCTCATCAGAGCTATACAGTGGGTGTCCCGGTCCATGCGGTCACGGCAGCATAAACACTGAGGAAGCTTCATGATGCGCATCACTCGTGCGTGTCCGTGTGGTCTGAATGCATATGCGCTTAGACACTCCGTACGGCTCCCATTGCTGGGTCGTTCGAAGGAGACCTGACTGTTCCATAAATACTGCGGCCAAGCACGGGGAGCAGACTCGCATGATATTGCAGGTTTTCGGTCATGAGTTTTTGCGTCCACTGTCATGGTCAAGAAGTCTTCGAAACCCTTCCACAATGCTCTTGCGGTCGAATACTTGTCTACCAGGAGATCGAGGGCAACGGTTTGAAGTCCAGCCTGCTGTCTTGGCGTCGTGTTGCTTGTACTCGCACCTGCGCCTCGTGCCATCTTTCCCTTTCTTCATTCACCACCACAATTGTGCTTCCTGTGAGGCAGTGTCCAAACTGAAATCCACAAGACACGTCAGTAAAAAGCATCAAACATCTCCTCGACGCGAAATGTCTCAGCCTCGCCGCGCCGCCGTGCTTGCTTGCACGAGCCCATTGGCTCCATCCCAGCTTCGACTTAGCGCTTATGCCTCCCTGACCATCCAGACGCGATCGCTTCATCTCCTTCATCTATCTTCAGTATCCGAGCCGTTGCCGAGACCAGGAGGGGTGAAATAGCGAATACAGTGGTTGACGGAATGGCAAGGTAGGTGCCTCTCTTCTCTTCACTCACTACTATCGCCGTGTCACGGTTTCTATCCATGCGCTGAGCGGACGCACATCCCTCTGTCATTCCTTCACATGGCCGTATAGCCACTCACGCTCTCTCCATCTCGCAACACTTCCACACGCTCTTTTTGGATCTTTGGACGCCTGCGCTGGTCGCAGGTCTATCGCGCAAATTTGGATCTTTGGCATTGTCATTTCATTCCATTTTCAAGATGCTAGGCTTCACACACAGGAGAGGGCGATCTCTTATCTCAGTCTACAGCATCGTAGATGAGAAGCGCGCGGAGGAGGAATTGGATGAGGAGGACGAGCAGTGTGAAGCAGAGGAATTGGAGGCGGCAAATACACCTAGAGAGCATCGGAATATGATCATGGTCTATCTGCTTTTTCTTGCAGAAGCCATGATGCAAGCATCATTGTCCTCCCAAGTCGCAGTTTTGGTGCCAAAAGTATCGGAGAAATGCATGGGCATTGATGCTTCCTTCCTGCGCAGCATCTTCGAATGCGCGTATTTCTTAGGAAGTACGAGTGGACTGCTCTGGGGTTATATCACGGACAGGGTTGGTCGCAGGAGGGTAGCTCTCAGTGGACTGGCAGGCATGGCAGTCTGCTGTTTGGCGATGGGCTTCGCGACCTCCTTTGGATCATTCGCTGCGTTGAGGTTCATCGTGGGTGCCATCAGCTCGGCTGTCACAGTGTCTGGCCTTGCTATGTTGGCCGACTCCACCCAGGGTGTTAGAAGGATCAAAGCAGTTGCTAAGCTGCCACTGATCGCAGCGTGCGGCAGTATCGCACCTATCGCTGCGAATGGGCTGCTTCAGCTGAGCGAAAAATATGTTTCGGTTGTATTTGCCAGATTCCCTGGTCTTAGCGGACAGCTCGTGTGCGCTGGATTGGTTGTCTCGATCTCGATAGCCGAGATGCTACTTTTAGATGAGGTAAGAAATGCGTCTCCGGACACAAGCGGACAACACTAACAAGCCCAAACACAGACTCTGCCTTCAATCAGGAGCTCAAAACGCCCACGCGAAAACGATTACGATAGCGAAAAAGCTTCCTTCTTAGGCCAATCCCAGCCAAACGACTCTAATGACACTCTCACCATCAGCATCATTGACGCTCTCAACGACGACTCAGCGACGCCTCGACCGTCGTACATTAGTATCAGCCATATGCTCGGAGCTCCCTCGGTCCTCTTGTTGCTGGCTTCCTTCTCAATACTATCACTCCACTCTTCCACCTTCGATCTTCTGCTCACTCACCTTGGGCACGCGGAGTCAGAGCACGGCGGGCTGGGCATCAGATGTGATTGGCTGTCCTTGATGATCGCCGCAGTCAAAGCCTTTGCTGCACTTCGCCTCATCCACTTTGTTCCAACGGTTGTTGAATCCATTGGTCTTCTGCCGATGTATCAGAAGACGTCACTCGCCTTTCCGGTCTTATACATCGCTATTCCAGCCCTGGCTTTCGGTGTCAGCTCTCTCGTAGCTGAGTCCATGGTTACCGAATTCATCAGCATGGTTGCGATCTCGGTCAAGGCACTATACGCAGGTGCTGCGCAAGTCCTTGTGTTACTACTCGCGCTCGCAGCAGCGCCGGATGCGTCATCAACCGGAACAGTGATCGGTGTTGTGTCAGTTGCAGAGCTCTTCAAGGCTCTAGCAGTTGGCATTACCGGGATGGCATACTATGTCTCTGATGACTACAGTGTAGGCGTAGTCAATCTTGCTTCGTGGGCCGCGCTTGCTGTCATCGCAGCCATCGGCGCTGGATTGAGCTGGAAACTCAGGGAGTCACCTCGAGTCGGGACAGACATCCCAGAGCGATGTTTGACGTGGCAGTCAATCTTTGATTCCGAAAGCGACGAGGAGGAAGCCTTCTGAAGCATTCTCGCATTTCAGCGATATACTTACGAACTCCTTCATGGTCACTAACGGCACTTTTACGGGATATATACTCTTCTCGAATTAGCAAATGCTTCTTTACATTTTCACGGCATACAAACCCCGGTCCTTCACCATCTGAGGTCACCAACTCATAACCTGGCTTTCTCCTCCACCTCTTCATAATCCAAGATATGCTCAAACCTCTCCTGCCACATCTTCACCAACACCACATCATTCGTCGACATATCGACACTGGCATGCACGCGCAAACCCATCTCTGTCCCCGCTACTCCAATCAGACACTCCCCATTCCTCGGCCGTACAGAAGCTGTGACATCGCGGAAGTCCGCCACAAAGTCCTTCTCGCCATCACTGAGGTTATACATTCCTCGCTTGATAACAGCATCCCGCCGCCCCACGGAACTTACACCACACGTCTGCATCGTCATATTCGGCTTAGGCGGATAGGCGCTGGAATGACTTACACCTTTCCTCAAATGCTCCGGCTGCGCCATGTCCACCCGCTCGAGGGACTGCAGGTATTGGTTTGCCAGGACTCGCCCAGCACCACGGCTGCTCATGTACTGTAGCTCTGCTTCACTGCCAGCAGGACGCCGTCGCTTCTGGAAGGAAGATAACTGGCGATGGGCTTGGCGAGCTAGTAAGCGGATCCGACCATTAAGATCTAACGAGCTCGAGAGGAAGGGAAGGGCGATGCCATCGCAGAAGGCGAGCATTAGGCTGTTAGGCTCGTTGTGGTGATTGAAGAAAGCTCGAGGGTTGAGTGGAAAACCGCTGATGAAAGGCTTTCGCTCTTGCAATGGAATGTTTGGTTCGAGTCGCTCGTACATCTCCATCATGGTGAGCGCGGCTAAAGCGAAGCAGCCTGCGCCTATACTGGCATTTGCTTCGCGACAGAGTCGATGTAAGCGTTGAGTGTTGCGCAGGGAGGTGTTGGCAGCAGCAGTATATGCATTAAACGGCGGCGTCCGCGAATAATCCAACAACTTCTCATAAACCGGCGAGAAAGCAATAGCTTCCAGCTGCTCCTTTCTCCGCAGCGGATTCGAAAACCCAGCGTCTAAAGGCTTTCTCACATGCCTCAACACTCGCGTAATGACCCAAAACCAACGTTGCCGTGGCCTCGACCCAGCGATTGGAGGATACAACGCCTCCTGCGGCAATGGCAGGTTAGCCACAACCACTTCAGGCCTTATAAGCTCCCTCAGTCCATCTCGTAACTCCGCTGTCGACTTGTTCAGCAGATGCACAAAATCCCTCTGCCAATTATACACTGTCAACCCATCCATGATCTGATGACTCCCCACGGTAAGCAACCTCAACCTGTATCTATCATGACCAAGAGCCTCAGGAGCAAGGACGAAACATTTCGCCAGCGCCTTGGCAGGATCAATAATCCGAGCAGTATTCTGGCAATGCGTCCAGAAATCCAAAGGGTCAACGTCCTCGTAATGATCGTCCAAAAAGACCAGCCATTCCTTCCCCTGCCTAACAGCGTCATCTACACTCCCGCATACATCAACTGCAAAATTCAACTCCTTCCTGTCGTCTGCGAATTCCGAAGTTGTCCTAGCCTGAAGCAATAGGTGCTGACATCTCAGATACGTCCAAGCCAGCAGTATCCCCTCCCTCAATTCAGCTTTGCTAAGTCGAGACTTCACTTCCACAACCAGTTCAACATTCAGATCTGCTCTACCTTCATAATATCGTCCATCTGCATCAAATGCGAACTCCACCAAGCCCAAAGGTCGATGAAATGTGTTTCTGCCATTGCGGCTAATGCTTTGCCACTTGAAGCGGTCGCTGGCGTAGTCGTCTAGCCAGTGGTCATTTTGTTGCATCACTTGAGACCTGCTCTGGTTTCCCAGCTCGGGCTAAGGCTTGGTATGTGTGCTTTCCCTTGTTGTTAGGCTTAGTATATTCGTCTGTCGATGGATGATCCATGATGTAAATGCATGTGTGCGATCGCCAAAGTTTAGCCGAGGATGCAAGGCTAAATTGCTAGCCGCTCATGCAGAGCAGTGGACTCAACATGAGCGATGATGCTACCTCGTGAAATGTTGCATAGCAAGTATTTGAATATATTGATCAGCCTAAGGCTCAGACTAAGGTTGCTGTGCGACCTGCTTATTGACATCAACCCGATCCGGATCGCCGCACATATCTATTCAAGCTGCCAATCGCATGGAGGGTATCTCGAAAACAAAACGATACAAACGCAAAACCGCCCATCTAGATCCGGGCCAACATCAGGGAGATGACATCTCTGCTTTCGTGCCCATGTTAAAACTCATCACCATCCACAGGACTTATCCCACCACTCCCGGTTCCGCTCCCACCACTCACATAGCTACGATCTACGGCCCAGATCCATTCTCCTCGCTCTCTGTCATTGCGACAAGCGAAGAGCCAAGACTGATTGACAGCATATATGGCCCAGACTTCCAGCCTTACATTGTCGCGCTGCAACAGCTTCGCGACTTGAGGCTCCGCATCAATCCTGGAATTTGTGAGGTTGATGGCATTGACCTCATCACCATCAGAAGAATAAAGATGAAGATAAGGCCTCCGAAGCTCGACGTAGCGTTTCACCCAGCGCGATCCCGAAGCGTCGGGCGTAAGAAGCCAACCGCCTTTGAGAAGAGAAGGAGTTTTGATGTGATTCTCCACCACTGCGGTGAGCGGTTGTGGTGATGGCTCGCTAGCGACTTGGCCATCCGATGAGCTCTTGGGCTTCGGTGAGTTTTCGGGTGTGCCGGTCTGGCTTCGCAGCAACATTACTTCGCCAACGCTCGGGCTTGTTTGCCACAGGCTCAAGACTCGCTTGATGAGTACCTGCTGCTGCTCGCTCAACTCTCCACGACTCTGTGTGGCGCGTGGAAGGAGGGTCGACATGCTCAGCAAGCCTCTTGCGGACTCGATCTCCTGCACCCTGAGCTGCCTCTTCTTCAGACCAACGAAGTCGCGAATGAGACTGATACCCCTCGGCGCCCATCCGCTAAGCATTTCTTCGCCAGTGATGTACTCGCCCATCGTATCCATTCTCCAAAGATCACCCACTCTCTTAGCCGCAGCAGGCTTAAGCCTGATGCTGAAGTTGCCAGCGGTAGAATGTACGACACGCTGATTGTGCCACAACTGAGCCAAAATACTATTCTGTCTGAACCATGTCCGTGGTCTTGTCTGGATAGCCACGTCAAAGCTGAAGTGCATTGGCTTATTCACCCTATGACTCGAGACCTCCCACTTCAAGCTGAGCTGTACAGAATACTTCTCCGCCATCGCTGGCCGGTCGAGAAGCAAGGAGCCATGAGCAGAGGAGTCCCATTGAGCAGTCATCCTTACATTTTCAGCCCCATCAGCGTGCGAACGAATCACCGGCGGACTAAGCAGCGGCAATATCACTTCCTTCTGATTCGAGTCTGTGTCTTGCACTTTGCCGTCTGCGCCTACGAGTCGTACGTCGGAGGCACGGAAGTTCGAGACGTCTATCCATGGCATGGTGTCGCCTGAGCTATGCGTCAAGCTCAGGACGATCCGGCGTTGAAGTCCTTGATGCAGCTGATAAGCACCTTGATCCAGGGTGGATGACTGTACTACCTCAACGGGAGCATAATTGCCATCTTCACCAATCTCAAGGATTTGCACACGTGCGAAGACATCGTGTCGTTCTTCTGTGTGGAACTCGCGCTCATGGAGGCGAGACCCGAAACGTCGAATCTTGGGCCTCTGACCGGTAGTGCGTTCGGAAGTGGAAGAAGCGTCTCTCATGTCGTCCCACGAGAGCAGCTTGTCGAGATGCATGCCCGTGACTTTGGCAAAGACAGACACCCTCAAGCTGGCTTCGCGTGGTGCCGAGAGTGGAAGTGACATGGAATGCACGCTCTCGAAGCGCACCGGTCCCTCGCCAAAGTCTGACACTAGGGAGGTAGTCGTGACGCCGTGCCCATCTTCACCATCCGAAACACCAGGAATAAACAGCTGAGCGTGCACTTCACTGCCTTCTCGTTCCGCAAATCCAACAAGCTCATGCATGACCACATTGAACTTCAGCGTTTCCTTCGGGGCTTCTGCTGAGCTAGGCTCGAGGCTGAGGTGTACGATGCCGACCACAGATTGCGTGTATGGGGAGTAGACGTCCAGAGTAAAGTCCTGCACTCTGCACTCGAATACTGCCGCCAGCGGTATATCCGCATCTCCAACTCTGCTATAGTTTGGCATGGTCTCCTCTTCGAACGGATTGGTGAGTGAAAGATGCTGCATGTACTCTGGCCGATCCATATACGCCGCAAGCTGCCTCATGTCCTTCAGCCTCTTGCTTAGCTTTTCAAGACTCCAAAGCGTAATGAGACTTCTCCCAAAATCGGCAATTCTTACGGCCAGACAGGGTTTGGGTGCACTGTCTAAGTCGGAATCCATTGACTCGTCCGCGTCAAGTCCCAGTAATGCCATGTCATAGAGCGATCCGGTCGTGTGGCCTTGATCAACCACCGTGAACTGGAAAACCACATTCCTTCCCATTTGCTGGCTCAAAATCTGTGCCTCCTTCAACGTCGAAGCATTTCTAAGGATTGCCGCAGCCATCGCCACCCATCGATGCCGTCTCCAGTGCTCCAGGACCCATTTTGCCAGAAAAATCTCTTTGTCACTGAGTCCACCAAGAGTCAGCCCTTCACCTTTGAATGATTTCCTCGCGCCTCGTTCTTTCCTTCTAGCAGGCGAATTCTGAATCGTCAGTTCTGCAAGCTGTTGCTCGAAAGCCTCTTTCTGTGCCTTGAGCTGCTTTTCCATCTGCTCCTTCATTTCTTGGAGATTGGCCTCCATTTTTGCCTTCTCTACTCGCATCTCTTCAATTTCTGCATTGCCTGCTTCGTCTTTCTGCAGCTGCTGCTCGTACTCTTCCTTCTGCTTCTCGAGCTGCTCTTGCATCTCTTGCTTCGCGACTTTGAAGTGCTCTCTCTGTTCCACGCCATCGTCTTCGCTGCCCTGCTGAGGTGTTGAAGGTATAGTGAGAGCAGTATCCAAGCTGAGGTTGTCCAACGTGCCGTTTGACAGGTACTTCTCCCGCCGAACGCCGGACGCTACGGACTCGGTGTCGGTGTCTGTCTCTCGAAGGGGCGTGGTAGCTCCATTATTGCTCGCACCAAAGCTGCCTTGTCCATTGAAGTCAAGCACCCGACTCTCTGGTCTACGCTTCCTCGTTTCCCGTACCCTCTGCAAATCATCAAACAGTACATCCAGCTCGTCGTCGCGCAAGCTGCTAAGGTTCTGGTCTGGTCCCAAGATTGAGCTTACAGCCTCGCGCCTAGCAAAAGCCCAGTCGCTATCCCTTCCAGCGCCACTGTAACGCCATGGAGCTGGAGACTCTGAGCCTGGAGACTCTACTCCATCAGGACTGAGATCGCCAAACGCTCGACTAGCACTGCTGTTGGTGCGCTCATGTCCAGGTCTGTGAGAAGGAGAGTCGATCTCGTCAGCTGTGACAGAGTATTTGAGCATGCTACCTTGCTGCTCAGCCTGCGATCGCTCCTCTCGCGCTTCCTGCGGGTGGTTGAAGCGGAAGATGTGAAAATCTCCCAAAATGACTCTGTAACCAGACCGAAGACGCTTCGGTGCCTCTATGCGAACGCCATTCACCATAATTGCGGCGCCGTCTTTTGGCACGACTGTAACGACGCCGTCTACATTTTCAAATGTACAATGGTCGTGCAAGATCTTAGAGCCATTGAGACGAATGTCGACAGTCGATCGGACTTCTTGACCCTCTTGATTCTCGTTCGTGCCTTCCCTGACAGTGGCAGTGGGTGACGAGGGCGGGTTCGTCTCCACGTTGCCTACGGTCGTAGTACCAGGCTTAAGGTTGTATACCAAGCACTCCGCCAGGAGTGGATCATCTGACAAGTTGACCAGATGCGGCATCTTCTTGGGTGTCGAGAGACCAACGAAGCCTTTCTCGATTGAAATACCAAGATCTTCGAGAGCCTGCTCACGCTCTTTGTGGATCTTCTCCGTGTTTTGCATTTTCTGCTCCCATGTCTGATTCAGATCCGAGTACAACTTCTCAGACTGTGAAAGCTGCTCGGCAATCTCGGCCTTTGAGACCTTCTTGACGCTTCCGTCCGGTCCACTGATCGAGACGAATTGCTTCTCCAAAGGCGTGTCTGGTGCATACTGCTCTTCAGGTACACCGCCGACCCCTGCACCACCACCACCGCCAAGCTTGGACCGCAATTGCGCAAGCTCCTCTTTGAGCTCGCGGATCATCCGAGCATTCGGATCCTCGTTGACCACAGCCCGGTTCTTGATCCTCTTCGCCGAGTCTGCGTATCTAAGTGTAGACAAAGTTTCTTCGAAGTTGATATCGGCAGGTGAGATTGCGGCTATCATGGATGTCAAGCTATTGCCGCCGAGACTATCTTTCAATAGCCAAGTCAAGACAGAGTCTCGGTACGGCACCTGAGCGCCTTTCTTGCCTTTGCCCATCGACTGATCGGCCAACGCGGCAATGACTCGACCAAGGGTGGACAACGATCTGTTGATTTCTGCACCTTCCTTCAATCGAGCTCCTGTGGCTCCGGTCGATGTCGCTCTTTCCGAACCAGCCAAGTCGACCAAGGAAATCTTGGCCACCTTCTCGGTGTCCATGTTCGTCTCAGTGTCGTGCCGTTTCTGAGTCAAGGTCAACGTGAAGACAGCATGCGAACGCGAACTCGTCTCATTCATGTTCGTTGCCGCCACTGTCCTTGCCTTGTTACCCTCGTCCATCAAATTCTCGATTTCCTGGAAGCTCCGTACCACCAGCTTCGCCAAGTCCTCGACATACGGACCAGTCGATGGATGCTCTCTGACCTTTAAATTGCCCTTGGTGCTAGGATTGAGCAGGTCGCGGACGCGCTCGTTGTAGATTTCCAAGTACGACACCTCCACCGTGCACGTCATATTGCTGTCTGCCTGCACGACGCCACCGATGCGATCGAACATGCTCCGACAAATGCGCGGAATGACACCCTGCTCTTCGCCGTATCCCATCATACTGTAACTCTTCCCGGAACCTGTCTGGCCATACGCGAAGATGCAGTTGTTGTAGCCCTGGAACGCGTTGTCTAGCAAAGGCTGGCCCAGATCACCGAACAGATCCTCCTGACCCGCATAGTTATCATCTTCCTTGTTGAACGACCAATACGACTTGTCGAATGCGAATGTCTTGGTGCCTTCCAGGGCGGCCTTGACGGGTTTGTTCTTGCCATCGGGCGGCGGCGGGACGAGGACCGTCTGGGTGTCCTTCATGCGCACGATGCAGGTGGCATTGCGGTCCTTTTCGCGCGAGTTGAAGGGCCGCACGCGCACCACCACCTTGATATTGCCCGCAGGCGGCGCCACGGAGGCCATCGTGGGCGACGTTGTATGCGATGCGGATGAACTGGATGCTAACGGTGCTTATTCATGTGTGTTGTGGATCGCCGCGCATGGCAGCTTCCACCGGTCGCTTCTGCCTCGTCTCCAAGCAAAGTATGTATGATCTGTTTACTGTGGCTGCTGTTTCACGCATGAGACATGGAGCTACCAAACTTCACGCACGCGTCCCTGTTGATCCATGAAACCACCCATGTCATTGGATCTCACGCACGGCAGGTATCGGCCTCAGGAAAAACAGAAACGCCGATACAAGATCAAAAAGTTGACTCGTTCCTGGATCAGAGATCGGCGACATTGACACCACACATTCGGCATTCGGACGGCGTTGGAGGATCTTGTATTGTACTTCGTCATGCGTGCACTGCACTGCTCGAATTGCGTTGATGAAACGAGTGCTTGAAGCAATCTGGTCTATCATATTCGGAAGGCACGCGAGGCGACCTGAAATTATCCTGCATGGCGGGCGAAATGTTCCGCGCTCCCATACACCGTGGCATGCGCGTTCTCGACAGATCCAAGTTTGCTAAGACTGTTCCAATCAAAGCTGCTCGGGTCTTCGAGAATAAGAATATCTCTAAGATACGATCAGAACTTGAGAGGAGCAAAGATGTTTTGCAACAGGATCGATTAGCCAACGTCCATCCCGATCCGGATCCGGAGCTGGCCAGAAAGGGACGACGATGCATTTTGCTCAGACCGGAGCTAAAGGAGCAGTCGATAAACGGCAATCAGACCAATGGAGACGCCGGAACCATATCATGGCCTCATTCACCTATCATCAACGAGCTTGTCGAGAAAGAACTCATCTCAGTGATACCGTACGACTTGAAGCTGGATTACGACTACTGGACGTACCACGACATCATGTCTTCTATCCTGCCCGAAGACGACCAAGGCGAGATCCCATCTGGCTACAATGGTGTTGGCCACGTCGCCCACCTCAACTTGCGAGACGAGTACCTAAAGTACAAACATCTGATCGCCGAGATCCTGCTCGACAAGAATAGAGGTATGAAGACCGTCATCAACAAGATTGACGATGTAGGCGAGGAGAATGAGTTTCGCACGTTCAAGTACGAGGTCTTGGCAGGTCCAGACGATATGAATGTCACTGTCAGCGAAGAAGACTGCACCTTCAAGTTCGACTACAGTAAGGTGTACTGGAACAGCAAACTGAATACTGAGCACCGGAGACTAGTCAATATGTTTGAGTCTGGGTCTGTCGTATGCGATGTCATGGCCGGCATAGGTCCCTTTGCTGTGCCAGCCGGGAAGAAAGGAGTCTTCGTATGGGCGAACGATCTAAATCCCGACAGCCATACCAGTCTTGAGGATGCTATCAAACGAAACAAGGTCGCAGATTATGTTCGACCATCAAACGAAGATGGCAGGACCTTCATCAGGACCGCGACCGCCGAGCTGGCAAAAACAGAGCATAATGTCAATATCATGTCGAAACCTTCCAAGAAAGACCCGACCGCGAAACCAGAACTGCTCCGCACCATCACTCGACCGCATATCTTCAGTCATTTTGTTATGAATCTGCCTGCCACAGCCATAACTTTCCTGCCGTCGTTCATAGGCCTCTATCCTCCGGCTGTGCGCCACCATGTCCCGATCGATTACACTTTACCCATCATCCACGTCTATTGCTTCAGCACAAAGTCGGACGACAATGCTTTCGAACCCCACAAGATCTGCAGCGTGATCAGCAAGCTAATGGACTTCGAGATGAAGCCTGGGAGAGTTGAGGATGGCGGAGTGGCGATACATGATGTGAGAGATGTGGCGCCGAAGAAAAGAATGTTCTGTGCGAGCTTCCGACTGCCGAAAGAGGTTGCTGAGAGGGACGTAGAGGAAGAGGAGGTACTCACGGGCGAGAGGGCAGCTTGGGCGCCTGAGGAGTTGATGAGGCCAAAGGAGTGAGCGATCGAACGTGACTTCTTAAGACACATGAGGTCACTTCCTTCCCACACCGACGATCACCCAGCCTTTCAGCTCGCCAGGCGCTTGGGGCTGGAGCCTCTTCATCTCCACCACCATAGCCTTTAGCGCCTCCTCCCTCTGCGGGGTCCCCAAATCCTTGGTCAAAGCAATCATATGCGGCAATCTCGTCAGGAAGAACCTACACAGCTCTTCATGATGCTCAAAATGCATGTTCGCCGCGACACGGTGGGTCTCCACATTTCTGAGCCCAGCCGTTTCCAACTCCGCCTTCACACCAGATGTCGAGGTCCATTCGTTCGGCATCTCAGGCACCTTCCTCCCTGGACAGACTTTCTCAATCGCGCGCATGACATCGAGCCATTGGTTGGTCTCCCAGGAACTGCAAACGTGGACACCGCCAGGCTGCAGCACGCGGTGGACCTCCGAGAGACATTTCTGTGGATTGGGCGTCATGAAGAAGACAAGGCTGGCTAAGACATGGCTTTGGCTTGCACTTGAGATCTCCGAGAGGTTCATGCCGTCCTGTACCTTTGCCTCGACTCGATCCCAGAGGCTTGTGGGGTCGCCCGCTAGAGCTTCGGCGCGCATTTCTAGGACCTGAGTTACCATGCCTTCCGAGAAGTCTGCGCAAATCAGCCTGCAAGCCGCCGGGATATGGGCGGAGTAATCTTCGATCAGACGAGCCGTAAGGGAACCAGGACCACAGCCGTCGTCGAGGATACTCGTAGCTTCCGAGAAAGGACGAAGTGCGTTTGCGCGCTCGAGCATGAAGCCATTTGCGCTGGCGATGGTATCATGCGTCATCTTCCTGTACATCTTCGCCACATTGTTCCAATCGGTGCCCTTGGTGTCGGTGATGCTGTTGGCAGGGGCGTTACCGCTTGCGTGAGTTGGTGCTGGAGAAGCCATGCTGCTGGATAGGTACCTTATCTACAAGGTGTTGTGGTCAATAAAGGTGTTATCTGATGAGATGGATACGTCTCCATGAAGCTGCAAGTACCACGGCTATATATTGTGAGCAGTGGCGCAAGTGTAAGCCTTGCCGGAAACATTTGGGTCGGCTCGGAGACTTTTGTCTGTCATCAGCGCTGATATTTGCGGGACGGACACTATCTCACAACGCAGAGCCGGAGACTTTTACGAAATTGCTCACGCGGTATGCAGAACCTTCGTTTTCAGCTAAACAGAGCTGTGCACCGTCACGTCAACCTGCACTGTAATCTTCTCGGCATCACGTGCCCTCGATGCGAGATCCTCGAGTGCACCAGGCTTGCCAAGGCTACTGTTTGCCATACCAAGCTCACGTCGAATCCGATCCAAACGCATAACATCCGCTTCACCTTCACTACCGCCAAAAACCTGGTCCATCTCCTCAATCGGTATGCCTCTCGTCTCGGGTACACACAGCCACACCCAGAGGAACAGAATCACGCAGAAAGCCAGGAAGAAATAGAACGTCCCAAAATTAATACTCTCAATCATGCGCGGCACGATCAACGCGACGACGAAGTTACTGAGCCAGTTGGACGCAATCGCGAGACCGACCGCTTTGCCTCTGATTGCAATCGGGAATATCTCCGAGGGCAAGATCCAGTTGACACAGCCAATGCTGAAGGCGAAGTTGGCGATGTAGATCCAGATAAAGACGCAAGCGCTCCAGCCAGCTGCCGGGTGGTCAGCCCAGTCCTCCCGATAGACGCAGTAAATTGTGGCGACGATGAGCTGACTGATTCCCATGCCGAGCGCGCCCACCAGGAGGACGGTTTTGCGGCCCCAGCGGTCCATGAAGAGGACGGCGGGAATGGTGGCGAAGAAGTTGACGATGCCGACGACGCCGGTGGCTAGGAGGCTTGTGGTGCCGCCGTTTAGGCCGAGGTCTTCGAAAATGGTGGGAGCGTAGTAGCTGGTAAGGTACTTCGTCAGCGAATGTCGAGTACTGTGGGAGGGAAGAGACTACATGATCGCATTGATCCCAGTAAACTGCTGGATGACTTGTAGGAGGATTGCGATGATTGTGCGCTTCCTGATGTGCGGTGTGGTGAACAGATCTCGATACTCCCGGCACGCAATGACGATGCTCGGCGACTGAGTCCCATACTTGTCTTGCCGTGTCTGGCTCTCGAACATCTGCGCGATCTGAATCTCAAGGAGCTCCATACTGATGCGAGGATCATCGTGTGGAACACGACGGACACGCATGAGGTTATTGCGGGCTTCATCTAGTCGATCTAGCAACGAACGCGTTAGCGGGTCACCCATTTCAACGAGACAGTTTGAATGCCACCTCACCTTGATTCATCAACCACCTCGGACTGTATGGCAAGAAGACCGTCCCGATCGCCAATATAATCGAAGGCACCGCCTGGAAAGCCAGCGGGAAGCGAAACGCGGCCTCGGACTGCCGTTCACGAATACCACCGATATGCTGCGTCCCATAATTCAGCCAAAACGACATCATGATACCGACCGTGATCCCCAGCTGCTGCAAGCAAACCAAGCCGCCACGGATATTTGGTGGCGCGAGCTCGCTGAGGTACAGAGGCACGACCATCGAGATCATTCCAACTGCCACACCAGCAGTGCAGCGCCCGACGAAGATCATCGCCACATTCTGCGCTGCAGCCTGGATCGCGGAGCCGATGAGAAAGACCACGTTGGCATAAAGCATTGTCCACCGCCGTGAGAACTTGTCGCTGATTGGACCAGCGCAAAAGGCTCCGAACATGGCGCCCAGGGTCAAGACTGACACCATCCAGCCTTGCATTGCAGCGTCGTTCGCGAGGATCGGGAATATGCGGCCCTCACTTCGTGTTAGTCCTTGAGCTAGCTAAGTACTGCATTCGGTCGGACCCACGAAGCTTGACATTTTCAGGACGCCTGAAATGACTCCTTGATCGTAGCCGAAGAGCACACCGCCTATGGAGGCGAATGCAGATAGAGCGAAGATGTACGGGTCTTTGACGAGGCCTTTCCAGCCTGATGGGCCGTAGCTGATGGTTTCGTGGTCCCCGAGGACAGCCGTTGTTACTCCACTGCCGCCCATGCTGGTTGTACGGTGTTGGTAGATGTCAGATGATAAGATATTGGATGGTTGCAAGAACAGCTTCGTGTCCAACTCCGATTGTCGTGTGCTATATAGCTAAAATTTGAGGCCCGACTTTCTGTCCTGCATAATCCTAGGCCATTCCCGAATCTGCCACGCGGATGCTGGGGTGTCTGGCACGGCACTGGCTATTGGAAACATCCATCCGAAGTACACCGCCAGCATAACCTAGTTTGCCAGTAATGCTCACCATTGGCAAGCGCGTTGCTATCATGTGAACATATTATCGTCGCTTTGCAGGAAACATGCAGTACGCAGCCTAGCGAAGCGCAGATGTGAGGACCACTGTTTGGGTCAACAACTTGTGATAAAAGGTTCTGAGCTGGCGTCAGCTCTACTTCACGGCAGCTTGTCAGTTTGTGGTCACACACCCGGCTTCATGGAACCATCATCAAAATTATGTCAATCGTGAAATCATTCCTGTCATCACCCCGCCGTCCTCAACATGACTCTCAGCTTACGTGCCAGTCATCTCATGGGCCAAGTTCACCTTACTTACAAACCTCTGCACCCGTGTCAACCTTTTTGTCGCCAGAGCGCCACAGGTCGACCACAGCCTGGGCAGTTTCATCGCTGCCCATATCGATGTCACGGTCGCCCCATCCCCATACGATGCCTTTCTTCCATGGATAATTGTTGAGCACATACTCGTCCTTCTTCTGTGTATACTTCCCACCTACCTGCCTGGATGCTTGCATTGGATACGGGCATTGTAAGTCGAATTCATGTCTCGGCAATTTTCCGCCCCAAAGCTCTCCCATCAGCTCCATCATGCACTCGTTGCTCTTCAACTCGCGGGGATCCCGAACAACGCGATGGCCGCAGAAAACGAAGCTGAGTTTCTCGATGTTACCATGTACCAGCAGTTGCAAGAGCTCGAGAGGTGCGTAGCTGCAATACCAGTCCTCATCGCCGCTTCATAGTACATGAAGCTCTACGTGCTTCAGTGATTGCATTGAGGACAGCAGATTGCCAAATGAAATGAGCATGGTCGGTGAATCGGCATTGGATGACCTCGAGCCTTGCTACTCCACGCCCATCGCATGGGACCGTCGTCACCCATCAAAGCATTGCTTGGAATCGCTAAGCGTGTGATCTTCTGGCATGCAGTGGCTGGTATTGTCTGAAGGAAACGAATGCAGTTGCGGCCATCAACATCAAGCGGTGAACGAGGTGACCTAGATCACGTTACTGAGCTGAGCGACTGCCATTGGCACGGCGGGAACCCGTAGAGAACCGCAATAGCCAGTAAAAGGACGCCGCAAGTCTTGACGGCGATAGGGCCATTTTCATCTTCTTTCAGGCATTTGGGGTACTCAGAACCGTATTCCCATTGGGCCTGTGCGCCGCTGTCGAGATCAATATCACCGTCATCATCGTCGTACTGATGATCTGCATCCTCGGCACTCCCACCGGCTTCATCAGACGAATCGACATCCTCCCCACATTTGACATTTCCAGAACTACCACCAATTTCACGCCCGATCCAACCTTACCATTGGCTCCTCGCCAAGTCGAAGATCACAGGATTCGAAGGGGCCATCAGTATGCTACACGGCGTCATAAAAGTGCAGCTGCAGCCGAAAGAGGACTTCAGTATGGCATTCCTCGCACCCAACTCACCGACCACCTGTCCCCCAGGATGGCCCGGTCACACTTGAGATCAGAGCCTTTACCCTCTGATACACCTTCTCTTTCTCCCCTATCGTCACCACTGAGCGGAGGATCTCGTGATATCGCTCCCGAATCTTACCGCTATTCACGACGTACTCCGCGTAGCGCCTCTCGAACATCGGCTCGTCGTCGTTGCCTCTTTTGCGCTCCAGAAAACGCTCCTTGGATACCTTGCGAGTGCAAATGAATTCCACCACCGACCTTGGCTTTGCCACAGCCTTTTCGAAGTCATCCGCCGCATCAATCTGCCTGGGGTAGCCATCGATTACGAACAATCTCTGGCCGTTGTCGTACTCCTTCCAGATCTTGTGGGCTAAGATACGCGCCACTGTTGGGCCTGGGATGAGTTTGCTCTGCTCTAGATGAGCTCGAAAGTCGTCGTAGGGCATGTCACCAAGCATACCTTCCTCGATAGCCACATTGCCTCTGCTGATGTCGCGGAGATAGTCGCCGACTGACAAATGGTAGATATTGGGTGCTTCTCCTCGCTTGCTAAACGTTTGCAGTGTGTGCCTTTGCCAGACCCTGGCGGACCAAGCACGAAGACGATCTCAAGTTTGGGCTTGTGCGACGCATCCCTGGCTGCAGACTGTTCGTCCCTGGAAAGGTTCATAGCCATTGATGGAGCAAGATGCAATTGAACGCCGTGCTGTCTGTGGCCTGACAGCACATATATGCAGGCGACTGTGCTACGTCCACGATGTTTGTTATCCTGGAACAATGACCTGTGTCGAAAGCAAGTTCTCCAGACAGCGGCTGTGCAAGCAACGCAGACTTCTTTCATCATGACAATTGCGTGGACACACACTTGTGTTGCTTCAATACGGCCTGAAGCAATTGCCGGTTGCTTGTTTGCTCTAGCGCCATGACTCGACTATTTATGTGAGTTTCCTTGTAGGTGATGCGCATAATAGAGGCTCCACGTGAATCGTCTTCTGAGCACCATGGACAACTGCAGTCAAAGCATGGGTTACATTGCTACCTTCTTAGAATCGACCACTGGCCATGCATGTGTGACTGCAGCCGCGGGCGGAGCACTGATCTACTGCACATACGTTGCGCTGCGGTCTCGACAAGCTGTACACAACGGCACAGCCAGGACTGCGAGCAATGAACGAGAAGAATATGCAGGCATGGTGCCGGTGTCCATCAATTATCACTTCTCGAGAAAGTGCAACAAGACCTGCACTTTCTGCTTCCATACCGAGAAGAGCAGCGCAGTAGCCAAAGACCACGAGTGGAAGAAGGGACTCAAGATGCTTGAAGAGGCCGACATGCGGAAGATCAATTTTGCAGGCGGCGAGCCCTTCCTGTATCCATTCCTTCTGCAAAGTATGGTCGAGTACTGCAAGAAGGAGCTCAAGCTCGAAGCTGTATCCATCATATCCAACGGCACACTCATTAGCAAGGATAGGCTGAGGAAGATGGCTCCATTCATCGACGTTCTGGGCGTCAGCTGTCACAGCTTCAACGAGAAGACGAACGAGAAGATCGGGCGAGGTACTGGCAACAATGTCAAGAAGCTGTTCGAGGTAAGGCGATGGTGCCGCGAGCTGAACATCAAGTTCAAGCTGAACACAGTCGTCTGCACGCTCAATTGGCGAGAGGACATGGTGGCCAAGATTAAGGAGCTTGACCCGTTCCGCTGGAAGGTCTTCCAGGGTCTGGTGGTGGGAGGTGAGAATGACGGGCCTGGTACTAAGACGGAGATAGATCAGACGCACGCGAAGCGCACTGCTGACGCCACGAAGCTGCTCATCAGTAACGAGCAGTTTCAAGACTTCTGTGGCAGGCATAAGAAGCATTTGGCCTGCTTCGTGCCTGAGCCAAATGATCTGATGGCGTCGAGCTATCTCATTTTGGATGAGTTTCTTTGCTTCTTGGACAAGGGTTCTGGTAAGGAGAAGCAATCGGCTTCGATTTTGGAGGTTGGGGTTGAGGCGGCTCTGAAGGAGATCAAATGGGATGAAGTGGCGTTCAATAGTCGAGGTGGGATATATGATTGGAGTAAGGACGCAGGTGGTGATGTGGAGGGAGGAAGTTGTGGAGAGATGCCGAAGGAACTTGAGTTCTGATGCAACGGAAAGATTTGGGTACTAGTGGAAGCTGAAGCCGGCGAGGGTGTTCGATGAGATAGGTAAGGTGACACGCACAAATGGACTGCTGCGCTCATCCACGCCTCCCATCCTCCTTCGCATCATACACAAATCCCACAACCTTCCTCCCTGTCTTCCTCGGTGGCGGTATAACAACATGGTCGCAGCTCGCCTTATTCTGCGCCGTGATAGCCATACTCAACTCCCTCATCGCGTTCACCATCTCCCTCTGCCCGGCCACCAGCTCACGAACCTGTCCATTCGTGGCCTCCAATCTCCTTTCAACTCTATCTTCGCTCTGCACCTGTCGCTCGGAAAGTGCGCGAATATGATCTGCCGTCTGCGTTATAGCTGTGTGCATTTTGTCTTGACTGTTGGAGTGCTTGTTCTGTAGGGACTTGATGTGTATAGCGTTGGATTCTGTCACGGCTTGGATTTTGGAGAGGTGGGACGTCAATGCCGACATCACGAACTTGGGATCGCCGGAGCCGGGAGAGCGGTGTGGTGATTCTGATTGCCTTTCTAGAGAGTCGTGGATGCGAGCCAGACGCTCTGTGACAGGTGTGAAGTCGATGTCGGTCGGGGCAGGTTTGGGATTAAACTGTAGGCGGCGGGCTGCATCCTGGCTTTCGATAATCTGACCGAGCTTTTCTGCCAATGGATCAAAGTCAGTAGTGCCGTTGCCTTCGATGGCGCTCTGCACATCTTTCTGGCCATCTACCAGCGCCTTCAGTTGCTCGGAGTCAAACTCGGTCCATTCGCGTAGAGACTCTAGGTGCTGGTTCACTTCATCTAGCTTCTCAGTGAGACCTGCGACGTGAGTCTCGTGAGTTGAGGCGTCAAGCAAACTATCGTGCTTCTGCCGTGCCTCATCACGGTCACTCTCTCGATCGATCAGAGCTTTGAGGAGCGCAGAGTTCCGCTCCACAGCTTCCTGCACCTTCTCCAAGCGATCTGTCAGTGGCGAAAAGTCGATCTTGGTAGCATCTGTGTCCCCGTTGAGTTCGTTCCGGCCATTTTTACTGTCGATAGACTGCTCCAGGACGGTCTGCAGTCTATCAAGATGCGCCGTCAACTGTGACATGTCCGGTGTCTCCCTCTGCTGTCTTTCAGCTGCTAGCTGGGCCACCTGCTTCGTATTCCTCTCTACAGCCTCCATCATACTCTCAAAGAACTCCTCCAGCCTCGACATCTCATTGCGCACCATCCTCGCTTCCTTTCTCACCTGGCCCAATTCTGGACTAGCTGAAGCAGAGCCCCCAAGCATATTGCCCTGTGAATCCTGCACGGGTATGATTGCTTGCGCCGCTCCTCCCAATCCGTTTTCTTTGGTGTCCCCTAATGCGATGTACATCCACTTGCTCTTCAAGTGTGCGAATGCCAGATGCTTCCATGCTTTGGACAGCAGGTCTGGATCCTTGAAGCTGAAGAGCTGTGCGCCAGGTCTGTTACATTCAGGGAAATGCACCTGAAGCAAAAGCCACCACTGGTTTGCTATTGCGGCCGAGGCGAATGTGAGGAGGTAGCGGCTTTCGACCTCGTCATGCCTGCGTGCGTACGCGTAGAATAGATTCCCATCCTCAACCACCGAGCCTATATCCGACGGCGACTGCGACAATCGCCTGCTCAAGGACCGCGCTGTGCCGGGCGTCGGTGTCGAGGGTGTTCGCTCCTGTATCGCCGGTCTTGGCTGCCCATCGTTCAACATTGGAGATGTGCCATCGCTGCCATTTCCAGTCTGCGCATTCGTTATGGTTCGAAGGTTAGGCGTTGTCCTCCGGCGCTTAGGACTGAGCCAAGACATTTCTGGCGAGGGCATGTTGCGAACGAGACACTACCTACATATCCTCCATATCTACACATGACATATGTACAAGCTATAGCAACAGAACAAGGATTAGATCATCGAGACATCAAGATCGCGTGGTTGGAGGAATTGACGCACACCACCATGGTCGAGGTGGTTCGCGTCGCTGGCTGCAGCGTGACGTGAACTATGACAAGGATTTATCACGAGCCGCTCTCCATGCAAAAGCGACGTCGAATGCTCACGAAACGTTGTTGGCATTGCATTCTTCTGCGGCTGTCCTCTAGGTCTTGACAGAGAGTACTTGGAAATTTGGGCATGGACTTATGGAATTCTTCAGAGTAAGTTATAGCTATGTGTGAGCCGGCGAATAACATCGTCAGCTCGTAGCTTGTAGCACTACTCATTATCAATAGCTACGCATTATCACTAGCTACGCATCATCACTGATTCTGCGTATATCCCTAGCAACATATCTCTGATCTTGAAAAGCTCGAGAGAACGCCCCAAGCCATTGACTGAACACCGCCCGCCCTGATCTCAATAGCGATAGCACCATTTAGAGGCCCACGGACAGTCTTCTCTCTGATGGAAGTAAGACGCGCAGCATCCATCAAGGGGATCGCCTCTTGGCCAGTCAGGTCCCACCCAGCCACCATTCGCACCAGTGATGTTGTGATGCTCAGTATCAGGTTCAACCCACTCCCTGCGCTCGGGCTCGTGTTGTTCCAACCGGACATAGTCTCGTGACGTGGCAGTGAGAGAGTCTTGCTTCGCGTTCTCGGACTCGCTCTCAATCTTGCGCCCACCCGGCATGTCGATATCTTCTGTGGCAATGTAGCTTCCGTGACTGCGCTTCCAGCTGCCAGGCTTGAAGCCGTCCCATGGAAGAGGAGGGTACGACTGGCGCTCTGTCAGTGAGCCTGAGAGCTGCAGATCGGTGGGTCCAGCAGACCAGGATATGGCGATTCTGACGGGGCTGGCTCCAGGGTCGCTAGTGACTTGTGGGACCACGAGCTGGCGAGCGTCGCCGGCAGTAGCTTCGTGGACGATTGGCTCGTGGACGGGTGACTGGACGAAAGTGGGCTCGGCGACAGCCGGCTCCTTGGTGACCCCGGATGCTGTCAAGGACGAGATGAGCTGAGCGGAGTCGGCATTGCTGCCCGAAACGCCATTCGCTGTCTCATTCTTGAGATAACAGGTCCCCTGACCATTTCCTCCGAGGAAGGAGAAGGCGGTGCACCCTGCGAATTCGTCACAGGCCGTGAAACAATCGATGAAGTAGCCGCTTGCCGTGCCAATGTTGACACCTGTGAAGTCGTAGCTGCACTGGATGGAATATGTGGTGTTTTTCGCGTTAGTGTACGTTGATGCCTCCGCCTCGAGGGCCATGCAGCCCCCGGCTGATGCTGTGGTATTCGCTGCTGCCGGGTCGGTCGACGGAGTCAGGGTCGATGGCTGGCTCGGCAGGCTGCTGGCCGTTAGGCTCACGAGGGTGGTGAGTGTTTGTGGGACGTGCATGTTGACTTCTGTTGTATCTTGCTATGTTCTGAAGAAGACGAGACGAAGGGGATGGACGGCGAGTGCTATATACATTTTCCTCTCCGTGTGGCCCATATTATGCTTTGCTTGCAACGCTGACCAAGGTCTTTTCTTTGGCTTGGATTGCAACTGACATCGCGCTATATTTCCAGCTGAGTCCGGAAGTCCCAACGTCCTGCTTATTGCAATGGCATTTGTGTGTTCATGTGTTTCGTCGTCAGCATTCCCGCTTACCACAAGTCGAAGAGACGCACTCGCTGTTGGCTGCCTGTAAGCTGGTCATCATAGTCGAGCTCAATACCGCGACGTGGCGCCATTATGCTCATGATTAGTGATCAGGCTTTGCCAATCCAAGCATTCCAACTGCCACGGCATGTAGAAGGTTTTCAAATGTGAAAAGGGTAAGCTATCATGATAGCAAAAGTAAGCAGTCACGCAACCCAAACCCTAACCCTAGACTATCGTAACTCCTGCTCTGGTCGGTCGGTCTCTCGTTGACTTCTGCTGCAAGCCGCGCAGCTATACTGTAGAGCTGTGGCATACTCTCCAACCCCCTCTCAATCCTAAACATATCCAATGATAATGGTTGCGATCAGAATGAAGTGCCCGTGGCAGCCATGTTCACCATGTTCAAAACAGCGTCAGATTGTGTTCGCCGCCGGTCTCGGAGCTGGAAGACCACGCTGTTCGTATGTTCGCCCTACAGTCGATCTGCAACCAGATTCTCCATAGACCTGGTGATGCTGCCCAACCAAGCTTAACAACCTTGGACGCCGATGAAGTGAAGTCGAACTTCTCCAACCACAAGCGCGATGCCGTCATGCTTGGCTCTGTACGAAGCAGGGTTCCGGACCGCCCTGCACATGCATGATGATGTCAATCTCGAGATGCAGATCCGCCGCACCGTCCCGGAACTTCGTCAGCGGACTTTGACAGACGAAACCCAGTGCTAAAGTGGTGTCCTTTTTGGGAATGCGACAAATTGTGACGGCCAGTAGTGGAGCTATGCGACATCACCGAGAAGGCGAGATACCCGGCATATGGTCGGACTGGACCCGTGCCGTCTATGCTAAAGGATCAAGTCCGTGTCATGAGCGGACGTGTCTTGAGGGGGACCTGCAGCCACTGTGTGCGCACTAATACTTTGAGACAGGGAGGAGAGCAGGGCCGCCAGAAAACGCGTCGTATCCGATATTCCCTGGTCTTTATGCAAATCTTTTGGGTCAAGTTTAGGCGCGAAGATGCCGTCCGGAAGACGGACGTTCAATGGTGCAGCTAGACCGCGGGCTCCGCTCCATAGAGTTTGGAGTGAGGTATGAGGTCGCGGTAGAGTGCCGTTCATGTAGAATTGCCAACTTATGTTCTCAATGCTCAATTGTTCTTCTCATACAACCCTCTATCGACGTCGCCAAGGAGCCGTGCATCACTAACGCCGCTTTGCTAAGTTCGCAGGGACACAGGTTCACCAGAAGACTCTTGCCAGCACACTTTTTACGACAGGACGCTCGTCCTGAGGCAGAGGACAAAGTCTCTGCCCGCCAACAGTTTCGAAGTTCTCTGATCCGAGACACAAGGCAAACCCTCGAAGACCGACCCTGCGCGCCCTTGAGGCTCCACGAAGCCGCAGCTATGTTGACATCTCATATCAATGTAAGTGTTTCCAGCTTGGTTTGACCCATCAAGGCAGGGGATTAGCTATGGAGTCCTTGACTGGGGTGCCTAAGGTGCTCCGCTGTCCTGACTGCTGTGGGATTCGGGAAGCCGCAATCTACGTCACCGATCGACCTTTGTTCTTGCCAAACGCATCATCATCGCTGCTCACTCAGATGCAACGCCGCCCCCATGCTTTCTTCATCATTACAGCCGTCAGAGCACTCCTTTCTTCAGCCTTGAGCAACAATTTATTACTTGTTGGTCGGCATAGTTGGCCGCCTGAGATTTTCCACCCCTTCAATTCACACGAACAATTCGTGTGCAGCAACCAGGCCAACACATTAGAAGCGTCTGCACGCACATCCAGACACCCGGTCTAATCATGTCGACCATACAGAATCTCAAGAACTTCATTCGGCACGGCAAGCAAGCTCGCGATGGCCGCTCACCACAAGACCAAGCCACAACACATGTCTCGCCCGTCCACGCCCAGCAACAGCGTGGTTACCAACAACATGCAGACCACGGCATAAGCGACCCGAACATCTACGAACACAAGCCACTCCAAGCAAACGCACCCCAAGGAGACTTCTCAGCGCCCGTGGTCGATGGCCGAAATCAGGCGGCGAGGGCTGGGCACGCCGCTGCCGAAGCAGTCGACAGCCGACAGAAGCGAGAGCAGAAGCAGAAGGACTACGATGCTTCAGTGCTCGAGCGGATAGTAGCGGAGGAACGCGAGAGCAAGGGCAAGCTTCCACGTTACCCAGGTCTTGAACGATGGACCCTCGTTGAGAAGATGGGCGATGGCGCCTTCAGCAACGTCTATCGCGCACGGGACAACCACCACCAATATAACGAGGTCGCTATCAAGGTCGTACGGAAGTTTGAGATGAATTCGCAACAGGTAAGCCAATTCTCTATTACCATTTGAGTATCTTCGTTGGCGTGTGCGGCTCCTATACGCCGACCATCATCATGGGATGACAGAACCATGCCAACCTAAGTCCTTTGTAGGGCGTCCTTGCTCCGGAGTTTGACAAAAAGGCGCCCAAGGGAGTGGAGGTGCGCATTTCTCCTTACCGGTGTATTCTGCTTTGCGTTTGCCGCAAGACTGCCATGAGCAGCACTGACGTCACAATCTGCAGAGAGCGAACATCTTGAAGGAAGTCCAGATCATGCGCCAGCTCGACCATCCGAACATTGTCAGCCTGGTCGACTTCTCGGAAAGCAAGCAGTACTACTACATTGTTCTGGAGCTGTGTCCCGGAGGCGAGCTGTTCCACCAGATCGTGCGTTTGACATACTTCAGCGAGGATTTATCACGACATGTCATTACGCAGGTAGCGAATGCACTGCTGTATCTGCACGAAGAGGCTGGTGTCGTGCATCGGTAAATCGCCGTCGATTCGAGAGCTTGCAAAGTGTCAAGCTAACAGACTGCAGTGATATTAAGCCCGAGAATCTGCTGTTCTATCCGATACCGTTTGTTCCCACCAAAAACCCGAAGCCGAAGGGTCCCGAGGATGAAGATAAGGCCGACGAGGGCGAATTCATACCTGGCAAGGGCGCAGGTGGCATCGGTGTCATCAAGATCGCGGATTTTGGCCTTAGTAAGGTGATCTGGGACAGTCAAACCATGACGCCATGCGGCACTGTTGGCTACACTGCACCGGAGATCGTCAAGGATGAGCGATATTCGAAGTCAGTTGACATGTGGGCGCTTGGCTGCGTGCTTTACACCTTGCTTTGCGGTTTCCCGCCATTCTACGACGAGAGCATCCAGGTGTTGACCGAGAAGGTCGCAAGAGGCCAATATACGTTCTTGTCCCCATGGTGGGACGACATCTCAAAGTCGGCTCAGGACTTGGTGTCACATCTTCTTACGGTGGATCCGGAGAAGCGCTACGACATCAAGCAGTTCCTCAACCACCCCTGGATCCGCAACACAAACGAGCCAACTTACGCTGCTCACGATGCACCGCCACTTGCCACGCCACTGTACATACGTCAAGGCTCGGCCGGAGACAGGGAACCCAGCCCCTTGAAGCCGGACTACGCATACTTGGACGACACCCCACTTGGTGGTGGCAACAGGAGGATGGACTTCAGATCGCCTGGTGCAGTCAACCTGCGTGAGGTCTTTGACGTCGGCTACTCTGTCCACAGGCAAGAGGAAGAGGGCAAGCGCCGCAAGAACTTTAAGCAAGGCTACCGAGGCGGCAACCCCTTGAACTCACTCAATGCATTGGACGAGGACGATGATGACGATGAATTCCACGGCTCATCGCAGCCGTACGATGCAAATGCACAGGCTCCTCCAGCGAAAGTACCGAAAGCAGGCGGTGCAGATGTTGCCGGTATCAGCAGCCAAATGCGAGACACGAAGTTGTCGGCAGCAGCTCAGGCTCGGCAAGCCAACGCTCCAAAAACGGCTGGCGCTCCACAAGCGAGAGGATACGGTCAGCACAGCCCCGAGGTGGCGGCGGCAGCGAAGAAGCAAGTTCGCAACAAGGCCGGTGCATTTGAGCTGTCGTTGGACAACGCGACTTTGCTGGGTCGTAGAGGAAAGAAGCAGCCTGAACCGAGCGGGTTGAGGCAGGAACAAGTGATGACCTAGGAGTCTCTGCAAGTTACTCCTCCATCTCCTGCAGCTGCAGCATGACACACACAGCATGGAATACACACAAGGAAAGGGAAGCATTAAAGCGCGGTGCGATGCGACATGGCGACGCTTTTCCCACTCTTGGTGCTGGCAATGCACATAATATTAGGTGGATTCATGAGCACAAGCATGGGCATAAGCAAAAGCTCCTGGCGAGCGCGGATGCTTTTGAGGTTTTTGAAAATAAGGCAGGAGTATGAGGCGACATGAGACGAGCATGTCTGACGACACAGCGCCTACAGAACTGGCGTATAGAGGAAGGACCAGGAAGGCGAAGTGGATCATGTGTAGCGATGGGTTATTTTGCTACAGCTTTCATATCAATTTTTGACATGAGCATTATTCGAATCCTATCTGTCACACAATCTCTTGCATGGAGGCCTTGAACTACATACATGTACACACCTCAGGCTGTCAGAGAATGGCGCCATGTCGTCATCAGGGGTCGAGTCGAAGCTCTGGGCGCAAGGTGGCCCTCACCCTGCAGCAGCTTCCCCATAGAGTTCTACCTTACTGTTCGGCAGGTTGCCATGTGCGTCCCCACCTCCACCAAACAAAGGCGCATCCACATCCTACACCTGTAAGTGCATGCCACTTACTCATCCACACAGCTACGTATCCAGAAAATATTGCATGATCCCCCTTTTCGAGAGCCACGATTACTCGCCGCAAACCCTCCGCCGATATGGCCCGCAACAAGGGCGCCGACGACTTGTTGGCTGAACTCGACCAGCTCGGCGTCGAGGACTCGACTGGCGCTGTGCCGCCATCGCAGACCAAGAATGCTCCCAAGCAGCCGCCCGCTCCCAAAGCCGAAGCTACAAACGATGAAGACGACCCCTTGGCGGATTTGCAGAAACAGCTAGCTGCGAAGCCGGCAGGAACATCCCGCCCAAGCACGCCAGGCACGTCCAAGAGCGGCTCTAAGAAGGCTGCCGAGCACACGCCGGCGAGCTCTGGCGTGGTCAGCAGTAGGAACAGCGAGGAGAAGGCGCCGCCGAGGACGAGTGGAGAGGGAAGGAGCTATCACCAGAGCTCTGTGCCGGGGGAGGAGAAGCAGGCGGAGCAGAGTGCGGGTGGCAGTGGATGGGGAGGGTGGTGGGGTTATGCCTCCGGCGCTGCGAGCGCGGCGGTCAAGCAGGCGGAGAGCTTAGCCAAGGAGATCCGAGGCAACGAGGAGGCCCAGCGGTGGGCGGAGCAGGTCAAGGGCAATCTGGGACATTTGCAGAGCTTCGGTATGGCTCCTCATATACTTCTGTGACATGAGATATGGAGCTGACTGTGTTGTAGGCACGAATCTGCGCAGCCAAGCATTGCCGACCTTCACGAATCTGCTATCACACATCGCGCCGCCTATAAGCGCGCATGAGCGGCTGCAGATCCACACGACCCACGACATACAGAACTATCCTTCCCTCGACCCGCTCATCTACAACACTTTCTCCCACATCATGAACCAAGTCGAAGGCGGTGACCTCCTCGTGATCCAAAGAGGTTCAGAGAATCGAAGTCGTTCACAGTCAGAGCCTCACGGCTACCGAGGCGGCGTCTTGGGCGCAAGAGCCGGCGGCTGGACAGACGGACCCTGGTGGAAGGAAGACAGTGTTAAGCGCAACCTGGGAGCAGTTGCAGGAGTGAAGGAAGGCACTAGGCTGGCGAGAGTCAGCGCCGAGAGCTATGCCAAGGACTTCTTCGATGCAAAGGGCGGTGTAGAAGAGGCGGCGAAGAAGGCTACGGAAACACTCTCTGAGACAAATCCTACACGATCTTCCGACATCTTCCTTGCCATCCAAGCGATTAGTTACACAGCCGACAAGGACTTCTTTGCCGCGAGCGCACAAGAATCCACCGAGAAATCTCAAGGCGCTGTCGTCGAAGCCGAGGACGAACCCGAAGAGCTCGTCGTCTTCGCCATCTATCTCCACGACCCCATCCACTCCCTCTCCTTCAGCACGCTCTCTCAACCTTTCCCACGGAAATGGGCTGATTGGCTCGATGCGTCGGTATCGCAGGGCGAGACGCTGCCAGAGAGTATTGTAGAGATAATTCAGAGCGGTGGGATGGATCCGCGGGAGTGGGTGGCGGAGTGGATGGAGGAGATTTTGAGTACGGGGGTGGGTGTTGTGGCTCAGAGATATGTTGCACGCCGAATGGGGGTCGGTGAGGGTGGATTGGGAAGGGGCAAGAGGAGAGCGGAGGAGGAGGGGGTCGGCGGGGAGGCGGCTAGGGCTATCTAGAAGATGAGTATTGCCTAGAGGATTTGGGGAGATTCGCGTGGGGTCTTGAGGTGCTATGGGATGGTGGGCTGACGAGCGTGAGTATTGATGGTCTGCCCTTTCTAGGGAATACAGGGGCGAGGAAAGGTCGCACTTGACACTTGACGAGCTTGGAGTTGCTGCTTTGATCAGCGACATGATAAGATGTCTGCTCGATGGTATTATGTCCTTGCAAGACACTTTCAGTTCACTTGTATCATTTGTATCACTTCAGCCTTTTCAACTACACTTGCACGTCAAGGTTGTGTCAGTGGCATGATGAACCAAAGCTGAGCTGCCAGACACGTGCGGCTAAGGATATTAATTTCTGAAACTGCAAATGCTTTATCATTAACGTAACTCTCCGTAGTACTTCTGGACTCCACTCTGCATCTTCCCATGCCATTCACCTATGTGAAGCAGCTGTGTTTTGGCTGCCACAGGACCATCCATGCTTTTCGGCTGCTCCCTCTAGCGTCATGCACGTCCGCTTGGCACTTGCGACTCCCGACATCAATCCAGCCGTTCTCTTTATTGTTACCCTCACCATCCGCCCTTGGGCGCGCCAAAGAAATTCATCAGCACTCAAATTTGAATGATGGAAACGCCAAGAATCGTATCTGCCAAGGGCAGACGCAAACCTGGGTCGAGTGAGAAGATCAGACGCACGTTGTCGGCGTCGAATCTTTCGTCGACTTCTGGCGACGATAACATTCATGTTGCTCGTCAGTCGCCACGGGGAGCAAATACTTCGATACCAAGGACTAACGCCTCGATGGGAGGCGGTAGTCTGCGTTTAGGTGGAACTGGTATGTTGGATGGGATTGATGATTATGCTAGAGGCAGCTTTGCAGAGGTGAGGGGCGGAACGATGTTGATCATCAGGGTTGACGCAGGCCGACTTCGTGAAGTGCTCAGTCGTAATGGGAAGGCGGGGACTGCTGTTGAGAGTGTTGATGGTGATGATGAGGGGAGGAATGATCGTGGTACTTATTCTAAGGAGTTTACGCTTAGGCATCCGGAGATCAAGTGGGTGCATCGGGGCCAGGGAAGGTATTTGCCTGCTGCTGAAGTCAAGAAGGAGGCAGCGAGCGCGACTGGACTGAGAAGGTCAAGGTTCGTTTCATGATGCTCACGTGAGGCAGATTAGATTCACTGACGTCCTGTACAGGCATAGTCAGATTCAGGACGAAGCTGAAGCTGGAATCAAAGCCGAGACGACTGCTGCCGATCAGGGATCACCAAGCTTGAAGAGAACATCGACGACTGACAGCGTACAGCCACGTCGCAAACGAAGGGCGATTGAAGAGCAGCTCAACGATTCACTGTCGACACCGCCGACGTATGGTTTGCGCCGCCGTCATTCCGACCAGCAAACACCAACGGCAAGCGAAGATCGTGCTGCCAGATTTGCTCGACGTAGCAGGCCCAGTGTCGGTACGGAGAATCCTCGTCGGTCAACGCTCCGCACACAGAACTCTCAAGCCATCATTGATGCCAGTGACGAGGATGACGAGGACGATGAGGAAGTGAGTGAGGCTAGCGAGACAGAAGATGTCGACGACGGAGGACGCCCTTTCCAACGTGGCGAAAGGACTTACGACAGGAAATATGTCGATGCTCACCCTAGCGAGAGCTTCTATCACGTGGGCAATGGCTGGTACCGAAGAGGCGAGCGACCGACTGAAAAGCTGGAGCAGCAAGCCATTGCTCGTCGCAAGTCATCCAATCTCACACTCACTCGAGAGCGCGACGGATCATTCAGCATTGACGGCGATCGCTTCAAGTCGGTTCACAAGACTCAGCTGGATCAGTTTCCTGGAATGGAATTTCACCACACTGGCAACGGCTGGTACAAGCTTGGTCCCGATCCAAACGGCCACCGATCAAGTATCACGGTCATGCCGGTGGAAGATGACGAATCAGAGCTTGATGGCGCGAATTCACATGGTACTTATGACAAAGCTTATGTCAAAGCGCATCCAGAGTTTGAATGGATACACAAAGGCAACGGTCGATACAGACGCAAGTCCATCGCCGAAATGAAGGCACAAATACCAATGCAACACTCACCACCACAGGTACCGGCTCCTGCACCGAGACGGCGAAAGTCATCGGCGACGTATTCGAAAGCGTGGGTGGACAGCCACCCGCACGAGGAGTACTATCATTCTGGTAACGGACGCTACAAAAAGGGCGCCAAACCCGTGGGCATGCAAGAGACCGCCATTGAGGAGAGCGAGGATGGAGAAGACGACGAAGACGAGGCGCCGGACGGTCTGGTTGATAAGGCATACGTTGACGCTCATCCGCATCAAGAGTTTCACCATCGCGGTCAGGGTCGTTATGCTCGTGGACCACGACTAGAAGTTAAGAAAGCTCGTGAAGAAGAAGCTGCTGCTACTGCGGCTGCTGCCGAGGAGAGTGAGCATGATCCCAATGAACTCGTCGATACGAAGTACGTCGATGCCCATCCGCATCTCAACTTCTATCATAAAGGTCAAGGTCGATGGGCTCGTGGGTTACCGCCAGCTACTTGCGGCAGCAAGACTGCGATCCGTGGGCCTGCCAAGCTCGGCATGGAGGAAGAGAAGGAACCGACTCCAGATCCTGGTCCGGGCATGACTGCGCTGCTCAGAAAGGAAGAAGGGCCAGAGTTGTGGCCACAATATACTTGGCATTACCGTGGTGGCGGCAAGTGGGGTCGCATGACCAAGCAGGAAGTTGAGGATATGCACAAGCAGCAGGCAGCCGCACAGAGAGCGGCGTCAGGATCTTCAAGGAAGAGGAAGAGTCGAGTGAGCGGTGGCGAGGGTCCGGAAGCTCAGCTCGCGAGAGAGACTGCGGCTGCTCAGGCTGCGAACGGTAGTGTGTATGGCGGCGACCAAGATACCGACATGGGAGAGGCACCTGCCGTTGGCAAGGTCAGACGGAGACGTGGTCGACTGAATCTGCGCGCTGCCTTGAATTATGTGCACAGGGCGAATCACTCCGGATCGCAATCAAATGCGCCGACGCCGAAACCACGCATGTTGGAACCAGAAGAAGATGTGCTGGGCCCTCAGGACCTGCCTGAGATCTTCCGCGACTGGACCGAGGAGGAAATGCTTGAAGGCGATGAGCTGGATGGGAAATTGCGCGATGCGTTCATGGCTCTCAACACCGATCTTATTACTGCATCGCTGACGAAGTTCGACCCGGCTTCTCGGAGCATGGAAAACTTGAAGCAAATCGCCAACAATGCTGCGCGCGCCCTGAAGCTGCTCCAAGATGAGTATCTTGAGCTCGACAAGAAGACTGCAATGCATGCTCGTGTGCCACGAAAGCCTGCTAAAGGCGGGCGCGTACCGGTAGATTCACAAATCTTTGAAGACAAGAAGGAGGCAGAACTATACGATTACGTCTTCGACCCGCGCAAGATCGGCTACCAGGATCCAGAAGCTCAGCGCATCATTCGCGACGCCGAAGGCCGCGAGTTGCGAAAGCGTCGCAATCGCTCTGGCATTGAGCCGCATGAATCTGTCCCTGGCTGGCACTTCGGTGAAGGCGTCGACCTTGCTCCTAAACGCGCTTCTCGCCAGCCTCAGCGATTCGATAATGTTGTTCCTGAGCCGTCGAGGAAGCGTCAACGTACCACTACGAATGGATCCAAGCTTGGTAGTATGACACCCGACCGGGCTAACACACCGATGGCGAGCACAGCTGTGCAGAATGGTCTTCCTGCCGCCGCCGCCGTGGCTGGTGCAAGAGGCGTACCGAAGCGCATCATGGAGCTTCAGCGGGGCGATAGTGCCACCCCGATCCCAAGCGATGGCGGTTCTGGTGGTGCAAAGACTACCCCTAGGAAGGGTAGGCCGCCTGGGAGCAAGAATCTCCACAAGCGTAAGGATGCTGGGATCAAGAAGGGCCCGAGGAAGCCTAAGACACCGGTCAGTGGTGCTGAGGCGAGCACTGCGACTGCTTCGGGTGCTACCCCTGAGCCAGCGTCAGCGCCACCGTATGGTCATGCTTATGATGCGATGTCGATGGCTGGACCACATTCTGGACCACCAGTCATGAATAGCATTGAGCAGCCGGCTTATGGTGGCGCGGCTATGTCCGGACCTGAAAGTGCGCATAGTGGCGGCGATTATCCTCATCACAATGGCTTTCATTACGCGCTGGTGGCGGAGCAGGGCTTTGGGATGCCTCTGGGTTATGAGCCTGGGTCGGGGATGATGGTGACGAATTACGATCAAGTCCCGTATCACGTGGGTCCGGGGGCGCGGTAGGACTACTTCAATCAGCATGGCGCCGGTGGCCGGTAGCTGTCTGATGCCTCTTAGGCTTGCGTGATGCTGAAATGCGGGGAATGGATATCTGCTAAAAAGCGATATGCGAGGGTGGCTGCGGACGGGACACGCGAACGTTCTTGGAAGCCGGAAGGGCAGCTGATCAGCCGACATGGCGCTTGCTGGCGGGCATGGCGAATTCAGATGATCAGTTGGGAATCATGGGCGTCTGGTCCTCCGGTCCCTTTGGGCTTGCTTTTTATCATAGAGCTGTAGAATATGGGCTACAATGGACAAGTCCAGACACCATCTGCCATTGTGCAGACGCCGGATCCTCAAGATACGAAGGGCACATTGGTGGGCTGAGCATATGATCATGTTGCTTAGGGAGTAATACCACTCAAAATCATTACTCGGAACATACGGTATAGATCGGACCTGAATACCGCTATGTCTCTTCCACGACGACTGAAAGCGAGATTTGGTCTGTTGCTCATTAGCAGAGGCTCGATGAGGCGCAGTGAGAGCCGAAACTGAACAGCATGTTGGCCTAGGCCCCTCTTCTCCACGTCTCAGCGATTGCGGTTTTAGGTCGCTGCCATGGAAGATGCTCATCACGCCCGCAAGACTGTCCATGCGGTCGAGTGCACCTGCCGATGTTGCGACGTCTTTTGGCCGAGGCCCGAGAGCCAAGCCCGCGGTGCCACGACGTGGAATGAGGAGATTCTCCATTGTTGCAATTCAACTTCATTCTTGGCCATGGCCGCCTTGGCTCATACAGGGTCTAGGACTTATTGAAAGCGCTGCTCAGATAACTCAGGACAAGTTCTGACGAGGCGAAGCAGTTCTGTCATGCTGATTGAAATGAAGCTGACAAAATAGTGACCACACAGGGATGTTGGTAAATTCTAGCCGAGAACAAAGATTTGGTTGCATCATGGCAAAGCCAGACATTGACTTTCTCTGCTCAAGTTATCCATTGACATTATGTCTGACCACTTATGCAAAGCGTCCTGGTATTAGCGACGTTCCTTCCGCCAAGAAGCCCTGCGATTGTTATTGACTGCGCCTTGCGATCGTTGAGACTAGAGCCTTATGTCCTTGGCTCTGATAGTTCACCTGTCGGCGTCAGTACGGGCTACATGCGTACACAAAAGAAATGTCCGTCCCACAGTCCACACATTTCACTCTTATCCAAGCAGCACAGCAGATCAGTTCCCTTCCACTGAACCCGACGTCACAAATCATGAAGCCATTCACACTTGCGCTTGCATTGCTCGCTACCAGCGTCGTGGCTGACTGGGAGACTGCGCCCGTCACCTGGCGTTGTCCTCCTGACGGCATCAACTACTGGAAGGGGGTAAGGCGTTCACTCTGTCGATATCTCACACAGAGATTCGCTCAGTCAGTTGCTGACACGGCTCTTCTTCTGTCAGAGCGATGGCAACTGCTCACCTGATGCCACTACCAAGTGCAAGAACACTTGTGTATCAATGGTGAGACTTCTATTACTGTTGCACAGAAAGCAGGCGCGGCTAATCAATTGGCCGTTTCCCAGTGTGGTAAAGCATTTACAGGCTGTTGGAGGTAAGTATAAGCCCCGTTCGACTTGCCAGGCGGACGTCAGACACTGACATTTCTCTTCGTCTACAGAAACAAGGACACTAACAAGGGCGATTGCTATTGCGACCCATAGGTGACAGGAGGGAAAGCAAGGTTGAAAGGGGCATGGTTTGCGCGTCGTTGGTCACGGGCCTCGAGAAACATGCACGAGATCGTCTACGCCACTATGATAATTTTGACGATGCAAGCGACCCGCGGGCATACTGATGGTCGTGGCACCCTGCAATACTCAGACTCTGGACAAATAGAATCAAACGTTCTATCAGTTAAGCGGCTCCCTTTCACAGCTCACCTTACCGTGGACACGCCATGGCGCTGTTGTGAGCATTGCGTCGCCGCACGAGCCATCAGAAGGCCTCGCGCCCGCTCAACCCTCCGAGGCACATGTGTACCATCCGCTGGTGTCAGGCGGACCGCATCGCAATGTGGCCGTACCTTTCTCCCACCCCTGGTCGATGACATAGTCATGATTCTTGGTGTTCCCGTGCGCGCATATGCAGAGCGCTGAGTAGCCAATGTTCCTCTCACCATCACTAATGGTCCCGTTCTCCGCAAGGTCGTGAGCACCTATGCCGGTGCAAGCCTGAGGTATTGCAGTGCGAAGTCAGTCAAAGAGTGAGGTCCAAGGATCGCCGTGTGAGAATTGGACTGACTTGTGTAACCCAGGCTTGCATTTGCTCGGTGTTGCAGCCTGCTGCTGATTTTTGCACTGTGTTATCGCATGTGAATTCAATCTTGCATGGTTTGTTCTTGCCGTGCTTGGCCTCTGTCGCGATAGACAAGAGGCCAAGCAGGACTGGAAAGGTCGAGAGCTCTGTGGGCTTGATGTTAGAACGACGCCGAGCATCTGAGTGATGGCTGTGCGTACTCATTGGGTTTCGATCCGTAAGGATTTACGATATGTCTCCTCCGTAATTTATCAGAGCAGGAACCGCGGGCTCATATGTTCAGTCCCGGAGTGAACTGGATCTTTGAAGATGGAAGCGGGTTCAGTCCAAGAGACCGCGCTATAGTGGCCGTAGAAAAGCCACGAGACATTCTCGTATCTAAGACACGCTCGTACTGACTTGGTCGACTAACGACCATCTCTACGAGACTGCAGATCTCAACGTCCAGGCCAACCATTTTGACCATTGTCCGGCGAGGAAGGGTCAATCTGTTGATGGACGCCTTGGATGCTCTGCGCGCATTACAATTATGCACCGATACTTGCATAGGTCCAGCCGAGAAGGATCAGAATGCCAAGCGGCCTCATAATCCTTCGCAATGGTCTCGCAGTGTTGCGGATTTTGCGTCTCACATGTTGCTGTTCCTCCTCGTACCATGCAGAAACGAAATTGGAGCTGGGCATTTGGTCAGCGTGGATATGTCCATGATAAAAAGGCGATGCAGCTGCGCACCATGGTGTAATAATCATCGCTAAGTTTTTGCATTCCACAGCGATGAGAATCATGAAGCCTGCAACCCTTCTGCCGCTCTTTGCCTCATTAGTTCTGGGGGAATGGGGATGGGTAAGTCTTCTCCCAAGAGGTAAAGCACCCTATGCTGCAACGGCTGGCTAACCATAGTCCTGCACAGCGTTGCACCAAGCAGGGCCCTCACGGGTTCTGTGTGCCGAACGATCGGCTATTGCAAGGGGGCGAGACACCCTTGCCCTGCGACAGTGTAAGTTCAGAACAGCCGTGAGAGGTTGTCGATGATCTGTGTGATTTAGCTGACGATTGCGTGCCTGCGCGTGACTACAGAGCAGACCCTGCGAAAAACCCGGCTTCCAGTGCAATCCATCTCATGCTCCAGACTTTCCGTATGCGGATTGCAAGGAGTCGTAAACGACGATGCGAACAATAGTCGGCGGAGGCGAGTGTCATAGTGAAAGGAAGGCCGGGTGGTTGGGTACTGTGGAGCCATGTCTAGATTGAAGCTCGGTGATGTCGAGTTGGTGATACGACCAACAGAAGCAAACGGCAATACGTGTAGTAGTGGAGATGGCGTGATGCCTCGTAGAACCCGCCGTTCAGTCCACAGGTCGTGCATAACACTCATAGCAAACCACGGTGCTCCTATAGCGACTTCACCGTCTCCTGCCCGAATGCACCAAGCTCCACTCCTCTCACTCACAAATCCCCATGCCATCATAACCACACAGCGCTGTGCTGTATACTAACCTTTGCGTACGCCTCGCTGATCCCTACAGCCAGAATTCAAAGCCTAGTTACCTTTACCACACTACAACGCACCGTCAGCCTCCCCCTTCTCCCCCTTCCGCCAATCATCAGGTCCCAATCGCACTTACACAATAGTAATCACCGTACTGATCCCCGTTGTAGTATTTGCACGGCTCACACCCCTGACCGTCTAGCAGCCGATTGGTGTTGCCTTTAGGGCACTGCACCTCAACCACTGTCAGTTTCACACTGAATAACATTCGACTTCGAAGATCTGGAGGTGTCGGGAAGATCTTGCCTGCCACAGATAGTCCCCTCCCGGCTGATCAGCGACATCGAAGCAGTGGACCTTGGCTCCTGAGTAGGAGCACCACCCTTCTGTGCCCGCGAGCGTGACGCCGACGAGAAGGGCGAGGGTGAGGGTGAGGGCAGAATTGAGGAGGTGCATGTGTACGGTTGTCTGTCTTTCGTATTATCCGAGAACGCCACTGGCAAAGTCTGTGGTAGAAAAGAGGAGGCCGAGAAGTCTTGCAACAGATTGTGGAGTATAGATGTGCAGGTTGGATTATTCCTCTATGGGTTCATGCTACATGTAGATATGGGGGTGAGAGCGGGTGAACTCCGTTCATAGTACTGCGACATCCTTGCCAAACGATGGAACTTGGCGAATTTGACTTCGGCTCCTGGGTTGACCGTCATTTGGACTATCGGGCCGCTCTTGAATCCCGGAAATTTGGAAGACCTCCACGATTTTTTGCTGCTCTAGACAACCACGATGTGAATCAGACCATTAGCAAGACGGCAGTAACCCAGGATCTGATCTCGGTAGCGCTCAGCCAGCAAGCACAGATGACATCCAAAAAGATTGGGGCAGCACTCGTCGGATCTTGGCGTAGATAGATAGCACAGCCGGCAGGCGGCAGATTCTAGAACACCCAACGAGCAAGTGTTGCGACTGGTATGTCTTCGACGCTACCCAAAGATAACCTCCTGTGGCTCTGAGCAGTGATTCTCCCAGATCTCCTTGCAGATCCGTCCTGCACCTCTCCGGTAGGCGATGCCGTCCTTGTACTCCACCCAAAAAAACGTTGTAGAAGTGGTAGATGTCCCCCCAGTCAAGGCGATCGAAAGGACGAGTAGGATCGTTCCTATCCGTTGGTTCGTCGTCGATCGATGTTTCCGAATTTCCACCGACATCTGCTTGTGTCTCGCCTGAGCGCTGGGCAGACGTGACGCTCCAAAGTAAGCATTTGTCGCGTCTGTCATGAAGTCTGTGGGTGTAGTCAACCCTTTTCTCAAACGCCCATCTCAAGTCTTGGACGCTGACTTGTCCCTGAGAAATCGCCACTAGATCTGCTTTCGCTCCTTTCACTAATTAACACTTATCCGTTACGCGGATAACGCCTGCCCAGTTATGCTCCTCGTCTTCCAGAGTCATGATAGCGCATGCTCCTTCGACAGTAGGAGGTTCGATGAACCGTGAAAGATCGAATATGGAGACTTTAGGGCCTGCTCCTACCCGCAACATGGTTCTGCGATACGAGCAGCATTGAAGAAGTTTTCGGACCAGAAGACCGCGGCATGTCGTTGTCGTACCAGCGATGAACGCCTCGGAAGTTTGCGGGACATTCTTGTACAAGCTTTGAACAGTGAGTAATGGGTAAGCAAAGCGCCGATCTGGATTCGACGAATGGTGGAAGTATGGCATATCTCCATCGTTGCCCGCTGATATGTCGTCGTCATTGTTTGAGAACTGCCAGCCTGGAGGTAGCATATGTATGCCATCGCGCAGGAGCGCTTCCCGAGACCTAGCAATCAGACCTGCCTCGTTCACGGTCTCTTTACTGCTGCGATCACTTGATAGCATGCACCATCTGACAAAAGAGGCGGTCTTCCAGGTCAACGTGTGCTTTGTGTCGGCATATTCCAACGAATAATAAAGCGCCGTTCGTAGGCTGAGCGAGTCAATCGCACACGCCCAGCCACACCAGGACCATGACGGCAAGTCCTGAAACGGTGCAATGGCACCTCCTTCTACACATCGCCTCCTCGTTGCTTTCGTGTGTGGCTGCCACATCAGGACTTCATCGATGAAGGCGAGCGACAGACCGCTGGCGAAGCCTCCCGGAAAACTGCGACCAATCCTATCGAGTACCCCAGAGATCGCCCTCGTGACGTCTTGCGGGTAAGTCAGATCACGCTAGTTGTAGACACAAATGCAGTACAAGTAAGACCTGAAGTCTGGCCAGCATTCACTTTTTAGTTGATATGATAGAACATGGTCGAGCTCGTAGACGGCTGGCTCACTCGAGTCCCACTTGCTGGAAGGCTGTTCGAGGCTGAGACGCTTGGAATCCCACATTGAGCATTCGCAGTCCCAGAGTACGACGTCAGAAGAAGAGCATTCTGCGCTCCAAGGAAACTCGCGAGCCTGCTCCCCAAGGAAAATCACGGCTCGCTTCGACAATAGATGCTCTTGGAATGTCCAGCCGCGGGAGCCCCACAAAGATCGTGACAAGATGGATATATGCGCTGATGACTACTGCCGCGGGGCGTAGAATGGTGGCCGGACGGTGAGCTGACCAGTGCCAAGTGCCAGGGCCAGTGATGTAGCGCGTTGCTCACATTCACATGCATCTTCTCAGCGGTGCAATATACCGCGCGGTCTCCAAGGTTCCGGCTTGTGGCGCTTGAGAATGGTGGCTCATGCGTGATGAACTCGACAGCTGAAACCGTGGTACGCAACGAGTCATGTCGATTTCTGTGTATCCAGCACTAGACTGCACTGCCATGTCAATTATGAGTTGGATGTCGCCCGTCGCTGCTCTGCCTCACAGCTTCCGCCATTCCCGCAATCCAGCCCCCTCCACCCAGAACGCCCTCGCCTTAAACGCCCTCATCACCTCCTCCAAAACCCTCACCAAATCCTCCCACCCACACTCCCCCATCCGCCCATCCCAGCTTCCGAAACCCCGATACTCGCTCACCTCCTTGAACACCGCACATCTCCACGCCACTCCACCCAACGACTCCTTTAGCGCATCACCAGGAGACAAAACAGGGGAGGCTGTCGATTTTGAGTTCGAGGATGTCGAGGGGGTGGCGCCAGAGGGTGGGGTGGGAGGGGATTGGTGGCGAGGCCATGGTGGATTGGGGATGTGAGTGTGGACGTGTGGGGTACTGTTGGTTTGTGATGGTGATGCTGGGATGGCCGTATCGAGTCTTGAGGGTGGGTTGCTGATTGGAAATCTTGTTTGCAGCTTGAAGCTGTGTCTGACGACATCCACAAGCCTGACTTGATGGTGAATGTCGCACATACCCTCAACGGGCTGGGTGCATGTGAAGTGCGCACCTGCCTTTCTGGGGCTGCACCGAGTCGCCGTAAGCTCGAACAGAGTCTTGCTCTACTCGCGTGCCAAGAAAGGTGCTTTATTGACGAGACACCCTGATATCATACGCTGAAAATCATATTGCTTCGTATCCATGATTAATCAATGCTCAATCATCATCATGAATCGTAATGCCAACATCCTCAGCCGCCGCACCATTCTCCTCACCCGGAACCTCCTCCTTCCCACCCACCCCACCACCACTGCCCTCCACCACCCTCGGCCCCAACTTCTTCTTCGCCACACCGCCATTCGTAGTCCCTCCACCACCACCGCCCTCATTCTCCTTCTCCACCTCCTTCTCCCCGCCCTTCTTCTTCTGTGCCCTCAACCGAGCCTTCTCCCTCTTCGCCCGATTCTTACTCAACTTCTCCTCGTCCTCCCTCCGCCTCTCCCCCACCTTACTCTCAAACTCCTTATCCGCCTCCTCGCGCCTGACCTCCTCGTCCATCTGCCTCAAGCGTTCATACTCGCGCCTTCTCGACGCTTTGTACACATGAAACTCACCGCTCCCCGCCCCCGCACTGGAGCCTTGGACGTTGGTCACGATTTCTGGCGGTGCAGCAAGAGTTTTGGCTTTGCTGGCGGGCGAGAGGTTGATTTGGCGGTCGGGATTGGCGAAGAGCGCTTCGACTTCTTGGGATTGTTTGGAGGTGGGCGAGAGGGCACGTTTCTTGGTGGGGCGGTTGCTGCGGCGGTCGCTGGAGGTGGGGATCGAGTCTTTGGTGCCTTCGGACATGTTGTTGTCTCGTAATTCGCGCACCGAAGAAGTTGTACTTTTACGGAAAGCTGAGATGGAAACTAGATGTTTTGTTCACATGTGAATCAGCTTGCATGACTCGCATTTGCGATCGTGCTGTCATTGGCTCATCATGCATCTGCGCTAGGCTGTGGCTGGCGGGATTCGAACCTTGCCGTATAGATACAAGCGTAAGTATAGCACCTTCTGTCTCTCCTTTCGCCTCACCACGTCAACAGGTGTTCATGCACGCCTCGAAGACACTCAACTTCTTCGCATGTAAATCTATTGTGGCACCATACAACATACTCCCAAACCCGCAGCTCATCGCCAACGGCCTTGATCAAAGTGCTCGGGAGTCAGGTCATGCTGAGATAGATACTCGAAGATATAAGTCCGCTCGACACGAGTCTGAGACTCGATGACTTCTTCTCGCTACTTCATCAAGAACATTACCCAAATATGCCCGATCAGGATGCACTCCGCAACACCCAAGTAACAGCTAAGCTCCTCTCCTCTTCATCTTTCAGCGTCCTCAAAACACCCCGAACCTCTTCTTTCTCCCATCCCTCCGCTTCTCCCTCCCCTCTCCTCGATTATTCTTCTCCCTCCTAGCACTGCAACACGTAAAAAACACAATCACCATCCCAATGAACTCCAGTACAAACCCCACCACTAGCAACCACATCCCGCTCCCAAAATACGCATGACTCCCGCTCCCATCCCGATTCACATGATGCTTCACGATCCCACATAGGCTGAAGTCCGTGGCGAGGACAACTAGCGTTAGTACCCAAGCCACCAACGCGATGAAGGCTCCCACCAGGGAACCCACGACACCAGCTCCCAGAGACACGAGGAAGGCAATGAAAGCTATGCCGCAGACGATGGGATGGAGCACCATCACTCGTGTCAGAGAGGCGGATGTGCCTGCGCCAATCTCCGACGGCGCCTTCGAGCTGGGCGTGATAGCAGAGTCGATCCGCGCCATCACATCGGCAGGATCATATCCTATCTTCCGATGCGTACAATAATCCTGCTGGGATCTACACCAGTATCAGTGCTTGTTTAAGTGTGGTGTCTGTCGATGAGGTTGTACTTACCTTACAGGCGGCACATCCAGGATGCAGTACCCGAATGTCCCGAAGGACACCGAGGAGTGGCGGATTGTGGTTTCATTTCGGAGGGTGACGCGGAGGAGACCGACGTGGTTGATTATGGGCGCGGAGATTGTGGTTATGAGGAAGAGGATGGAGGCGGTGAAGAGGAGGAGGATGCCGATGCTGTTCGAGTCAGTGGTTGTACTGTAAAAGTGTGTCTGGTTGATGAGGGCTTACGGGTGAGTGAGTCTGTGGATCGGGCGGGCCATTGTTGGCAGCTCAGAATGATTGAATGGATGGTCGATGTGTGGTTGTGTGGTCGCGTACGCAGGCATTGCACGATCAAGGAAGAAAGGAGCGAGCTCAACATCACTCTGACATGGCTACGATCAAGGTCCTTATGAGCTCTTTGGCACAAGCTGTCTGTCACTGTTGCACAGTCGTATATGACGTCGACTCTCGATAGCACGCTTTAGTAGGTTTTGAGGAGCAGGTATAAGCAACGTGCTCTGCGTGGCGTGCTACTGTGGCTCACCCTCATCTACCTAAACACTGAGAAGGTGTGATGGGCGAATCGGGCCGCGCGAGTGTCTGAGCACGTGGTAACGTTCACGGCGCAAATGTGCTCAAGACACTTGGGGTGCAGAGATGGCCCTTGCGAACACGAGGCGGACTGCGAGAGAGCAAAATGGTCAGGAGGAATAAGACGGGACGATCGTGCAGTGACTGGTCCAAGGGGACACATGCAGCGACCGCGCGACGAATTAGCACCGCGCCAACGACTTTGTCAACATTGTCAGCGCGTCCGAATCCGCTCGATCAACATCTCACGGCTTCGAGCATGAAAGTGAAGGCATAAATCATGCATTTCCATTATGCTACCAACCTCCAAATGCCTTTCCTAGCCTATCTGTCACACCTCAGCTGGCTGTTTATTCACGTAGAAGCCTTTGCCTACCGCGTACCGTCTTCATAGGTTGGATACCACATGCTTGTTGCAGCCTACCTCTGTGTGTGCTAAGCGAGATGCCAGTGGATCATGCGCTACGTGCGCTACATGCGCTACGAGATGTGTGCGATGCCGTATGCCAAAAGGTAAGAAGTAATGCAGGATGCTCAAGCACTTATACGATGCCTTGGACTTTCGTAGTAATCACTGACGCTGTTCAGAGCGATGCATTTACCATGCTCGCAGCAGTAGTAACGAGACGATACCGTGAACGCATCGCTTGCCGCATTCGACGTAAGTAAGGAGTCGAACTGGATGGGCAGTAGTCAACATACGTCTGTGGGCGCGATCACGCCTACGAGGGGGCTGCGATGCCACCGATACCTCGAACATGACGTCCTAATATGCATTGCTGCCAATAGAGTATACATGCGTGGGTTGAGCCGCTGCACAAACTCTGACATACTGACATAGCATTCGAACGAGGGCGAGAATATGATAGTACTCTCCCCAATAGCGGCAATTGCATGGCTAGAAGACGTCCATTGACAATGGACAGATTTGTAATACGGGCAACAGCCAACAGCGTCTGGTTGAAGGTCGAATGTATCTTTACTGTGAAGTAAATGACTACGTACGGCCATAGGTCACAGAGAACAGGAGATCCCGTCTATACAGGGATATTGTCGATGATCGTCCAGAACGCACACTAGGCACCATCCTCTGGTCTTTGTGTGTCTCGCACCAAACGATGCCTGCGCCGATCTTCTCAGAGACATCGGGCTAGTCGTAAATCCTTGACCATGCCGAAGTGATCGCATGCACCATCTCTTAAGACGTTGCGGACTAATCAAAAGCTATATATGCAGGACTAATGTTACGAGAAGCAGGGCACATTTCTTCACCGAAGATCTGACCAGCACCGGAGCATGTTCTTCGCTTCCTCTTTCGACCTTTCCTTGTTCGTAGCCGACACCACACGCACCATCCGATGATCATGCGCTTCTCCTCCTTCCTCGGCATCACTGCCGCCACCGTGACCCTCCTCCTCATCCCCTCAGCATCTGCCGTAAGCCCCAACCCCACCTCCCCCATTGCTGCTGCTTTGACCGCTAACCAAACCTCCCACGGCAGTGCACATCAGCACAAGATTGCTGCTGGGGGCGGCGCAGGCGACCGCTACGGCTTCGACGGCTGCCATAGCCAGCACAAGGATAACGACGTCGATTGCCCGGGAGTGAGCAACACCATGACGAGCAACTGCGAGCGATGCGACCAAATAAAGTACACGGTCGATTTTTGCGGGCAACATGGTGTCACGCAGCAGGAATGTGTAAGTGATGTGTTTTGTTCTTTTAGTATAGGCAGGTAGGGTGAAAAGGGGATTTTGAGGCTGACAACAGAGCGCTATTAGAATGCGGATTGCTGCTCTATATCTAGGAAGAAAGGGAGGGGTTGTCCGTAATTATACATGAATGGATATGCTGATGGACGTCGAACTTGTGTCGGCGGTGCTCATATCTGCTCTCATGCAGCGCTTTGAATGCTAGGAAGCCTTAGTGCAATATAGTTGCGAAGCATTTATTGTTGAATCGCCGTTCAGCGAACACCGGCGTTACATGCACCAGCTTCTCTTGCGGCGGGCCAGGACTGGCCCGGAATCGTGCAGCCATTGCTCCAGGCGAAGCAGGGAATGCCCGCAGCGTCCGAATGATCAGAGGCATTGGTGGAATGAAGAGTTCAGACTTTTGCCATGAGCGATGTAGTGGTAAGTGCGTTACCTGCATAGATTCAAGCATCGATCGACACCGACGTCTTTCGTCTCGGCTTCGAACAATGGAGTTGGCTTACGATTCTATCGCTTTGCCTGAAGATCATCCTAACACACCAGAATCCACCTTCAATTATACTTGGTGTATTCTTGAGATAGCAACTCCAGTTTAGACTGGTGAAATCGAGCGTCAAGACGGACCGAGCGTCAAGCCGGCACCCCTGCTACCGCAGATCCTGTTCATGACGATAGCACATATCCTAGCAAGTGAACAGCAACTACATGCAGCTCACCAAACGAACCCTCACATATCAGGGCAGCCGCTTCCGTCTTTTCCCTCTCCTTTGCACACGTCGATGTATTGACTGATCTTCGCGGACGTCACCCGAAACACTGGCTCGTCTGAATGGTGCATGATTTGAAAAGTCCTCAACGGGCCTCTCCATCGACAAAGGAGGCCGCAGTCCGTGCTGGCCGATGTACGAAGCAGGAAAACTGCCTCCCTGTTCGGCATCGACTCGACAGGAGCGAGCATCAGGCTTCGGCTTAGCTTGAAGACTCCAGCGGCGTTGAGCAACTGAGATTCACTCCAGCAGCCCGAGAACGAGCTTCCATCTGTAACAAAGACAATGACTTCCTCAAGCATGACCACATCACTGCCGTACGAAGAGCCTGGTATTGTCACAATCTTGATCATCGCCTCCTTTCTACTTGCACTCAACGCCATCAACTATGCTCTTGACCGTATCATCTACTGCGGTCTGGTGGGCCAGCTCTTCGTTGGCGTCGCATGGGGCGTCCCAGGGGCGAATTGGCTCTCGAAAGAGCTGCAACACTCGATTGTGCAGCTGGGCTACATTGGGCTGATTTTGATTGTCTATGAGGGTACGTCGACCTCGTCCCGAACAAATGTTGCCCACTCCGTCTGACGATTCCATGTCTAGGGGGCCTTTCAAGCAATTTCAGAAGCCTCAAAGCAAACCTATTCCTCTCTGCGGCGGTCGCCGTCACCGGCATTATAGCGCCTATGGCCCTGTCTTTCGCCCTGATTGGACTCCTCCCAATAACACCAGTTCAAGCATTTGCTGCTGGCGCGGCGCTTTGTTCGACATCCCTAGGAACGACGTTTACTGTTCTTACCACAAGCGGCCTGACCGAAAGCCGACTGGGTGTTGTGCTTTCAAGCGCTGCCATGATGGACGATGTGGTGGGTTTGATCATGGTGCAAATCATCTCCAGCCTTGGTTCGGACTCGACCTTCACCTCAATCACCGTCATACGGCCAGTATTTGTATCATTGGCCTTCGCAGTCGTGTATCCTCTCCTGTGTGTCTTTGTTGCCAGGCCTATCATGCGAATGGCGAGCAACTACGTGAGAGAGTCTCCACATACGAGGCCCGTAGCCAGTCTTTGCTCACAACAGGCCGCATTCATATACCATACTGTCCTCCTGCTCGCCACGATCACTGGCGCCACTTACGCTGGGACATCGAACCTTTTTGCAGCATACCTGGCAGGAGCAGCTATCACTTGGCTGGACGACACGGTTTGGACCGACAAACGGCAGGCAACGCCCCATGATGGCTGTACAACAACGCGAACACCTGGTCGAGCTCCTACGCAATCACAGTCTCGCCCAACTAGTTCTGATCGAAAACATACAAGCGGCAAGGGATGTACTGGCCGGGAAATCTTCGAACGATACTACTCTCCCGCTGTCGAAGCAATCCTACGCCCTCTTTTCTTCGCCTCCATCGGCTTTGCTATTCCCATTTCTAGCATGTTCAGTGGACATATAGTCTGGCGCGGTCTTGTCTACAGCATCCTCATGCTCTTCGGCAAGCTTCTGTGTGGTGCATGGCTGATCCGCTTCGCGCCTATGCCGCAATCCAACAAGCTAGCGAGGTTGGCATCCTCAATCAGGCTTCCACGATTCGCGTCGAAGAAAGCAAAGTCGAAAGCGCGAATAGCAGCTGCGAACAAGAAGGTTACACAGCCATCAACTACCAATGATAGCAGGCAGAACCCTCAAACGTGCGAGCAGCTACCGTCCGAGCAGCAGGGCAGCGGCCCCATGCAAGACGCATCCCCTGAGATCAATCCCAAGAGCACATCAGGACCAGCAAGCGCCCGTACAAGCATCGCCAACACCACAGCAAACACCTCTCGCAAACGAACAAGCCTTCCAAGCCCAAAATCTCTCTACCCTGCCGCCATCCTCGGAAGCGCAATGGTCTCCCGCGGAGAGATAGGCTTCCTCATCAGCTCCGTGGCAAAATCACGCGGTGTCTTCAGTTCAGACGAATTCCTCGTAGTGACATGGGCGATCCTGCTCTGCACGCTCATCGGGCCGATCACCGTGGGGCTCCTGGTCAAGAGGGTCAGACGGCTTCAGGAGGCGGAGAGGCAGAAGGCGACGGGTCGTGAAGACCCGTTGGGAATATGGGGGGTGCTGTCATCGGAGAGTGCTACGTCTTGAGTATTACTCGAAACTGTCTGGCGTACCTTCGAGCCGTGGGTTTCGTTTTGTGCACCGCTTGCACCTGTCAGCTGCACGCACCCTACATCAACTCCTCTGAGATCGTCAAACGTACCAGTCAACGCTTCACCGTCTCCGACTACCTGATCGCGCGACCGGGATTGACACACAAGGCACGAAGCCCAAACAATTCAAACAAATTCATTCCATCTCATTGCCACTGTAAGAAACCGGGTATATACAACCCCTCCCCTCGCCCATAACACCTCTGTTCACTCATCCCGATAAAACTTCTTAAAAACCCGATGCAACAACATATTCGTACTCATCCTCGCCCCGCCTCCATTCATCTCCTCAAACACCCTCACCTCCATCCGCCCATCATACTGCGCCTGCAACAAATCATCCAACAACAGATTCGCCGCGCCACCCGGCAACATCATACTGCCCGCGCTAGCCTCCAGATGGAACACGCCCACCTCATCAGAACTGATCACGATGTCTAGCTGGCCCCAGTGCTCGGGCGCGTAGCCTGCCCAGGACAGCAAGACGCCCTTGTCCGCGAGCTGGCGGGCAGAGTACTTGTACGAACCGAATTTGGGTTGACGACCTGCTTTTTCGAGTTCGCGCTCGTGCGACCATTGTTTGGTGAAGGGCATGATGAATTTGTGTTTCGTGCCTTTCTTGTTCGCGAGAGTGTGCAGGCATTGCTCGATGTAGTCGTTGTAGCTCTTCAATTGGTCCTCCAAAAACTGCGCCTTCTCGTCCAGCTGCGCCAGCGTCGCTCGCGTGCTTTCTATCTCGCGCTGTCGGTCCAATCGTCTTCGGTGCTTTTGACGTATGTCTGCGGCCAGAGCATTGAGGATGTCCTGGTAATTGTTGTGCTGGCTGACGCGGAACTGTGGCGGGACGTCCGGCTTTGAAAGCGCAATAATGTTCTCCAGGGCATTCCGTTTGAGTTCGGCATAAGTCATGCTCTCGAGGTCCAGCAGGTCGTTCCGGGCGTCGGATGCTGAGTACGTAGAAGGTGCTTCAGAGTAGACTGACTGTGCCCTCCCACCGCGGAGAGACGATCTTGGGTCGAAGCCAGAATTCATCCGTCGATGGCCGGGATGTTTGTTGCCTTGCTGCCTTTCCTTCTCCATTCGCTCATCTCTGATGACCTGCACCCACTTGTCCGCGTCCTCGTGGCTGATTGGGCGACACAGAATCTCCATCAGATTGTTCCCAGTCTGCACTTTGATCGTGTACAGGACCAGCCTCTTCGTGGCCATGAATAATTGCCTTGCCTCCGCATTGGGATCGTCCTGGACTGTGAATCTCGACTTGAGCGTGAGCGTGATCTCGCCGCCGCTGGAAGCACTGCTCAGATCGCTCTCATTGCTCTTCGCCGTGCCTAGGTCGGTCAACAATTCCTTGATCGGGTCACCCCTATCCAGTCCCATTGCTGATAGATTGTCCGAGACCATGCTATGCAGTGCGAAGATGTCTGAGAGCTTGATGTAGAGTGTTGGCTTCGTCCGCGCATACAGGTCAGAGAACTGATCCGCATCGAAGTACTCCTCGGCAGGTGGTAAGTCAAACATGGCTTGCAATGCGTCGTGCCATCGATCCAGAGATTCGGTGATCCAGGTATTCAGTGGTTGCATGTAGAGGTTCTCTGCTCCGAATAACCTTCCACTCGCTACCTGGCCAAGCGCCACAATGATTTGCTGCAGGTTCCGCTTGTGGTAGGGATTGAGGCCGCGATCAACAACACCCCACATCTCCGGCTCCTTGAGCGCTGGCAGAAGGTACGTCTTCCAAAGCCAATGTCCGGCTAGAATGGCGAGGTACCCTTGATCTTCGTGAGGGAACTGCTGGCATAAGGCATTGTATTGAGACGTCACCATGTACCGCACACCGTATGGCATACGATGTAGGCAGTCCTGAAGGCTGACAAAGAAGCTGTCGCAAAGGTCTCGCAGGTGCTCCAAGTGTTGAACATAGGTCGGCCTAACATCGTGCTCGCGGATGGCGAGTTCGGCAGGAATGTCTCTCGGCCGCCTGCTTGGTGTACCGGTGGACAGCTCCTCGTTGTTCAAAATGGCGCGGTAGATCTGGAGTGGGTCCGATTCGAGGTCGAGCTGGTCTTGCCCACAGATTCCCTCCTTGACTAAGGGGCCCAGCAATGTCTTGAGATATGTCCGAATCATTGGTGTACGAACGTAGTTCAGGAACAGCTTCTGGTGGAACGAGCCGCTCTGGTGTCGCAGATGATCGTCCAAATTTTGAGCCTGAGAAATGAGTTGTTGCGTGCATGCACTGAGCAGCTTGAGCAAGAAGTATTCTTCCCGATGCTTCTGAGCGCTGCCAAAGAGTGTCATGACCAGTCGCTCGAGGTTCTTGCCATCCTTTTCTGCCAAGCCCTTCGAGGTCATGATCTGCAACAGCCTTGACATGTACTGAGGTTGGGTCTGCAACATGAAGAACAGCTCCTCATAGCCTGTCAATTTCTTCCGGCTGTTCTTGTTCAGCGCCTTGAGATCGAAGCCACCATTACTGTGCGAACCAGTCAAAGTGCCTTGTCTCAGAAGCTGTGTTGCTGAGCCACCGAAGTGCTTCTGATGCTTGACGACCTCATCAAGGGTGATCTTGTTCTTGACCAGTAATGCGATCTTGACATCCAGACCTTCCACATAGCCCTCTACCAGCTCGTTGCGTCTGACGCTCTCGACGACCTGCCGTCGCAAGCGCTCAGCTTCCAGCTCGCTCTCAAACTCCAAGTTCGTGTCCGTGAGGAGATGTAGATGGCGCCGTACTACGGGCAAAGGCGGGTTCTTGCCACCAACCAGTGACTTGTAGCTCTCACCCTGCTGCTTCGCACGGACAAACGATTGTAGCTTGACGACCTTCTGCATGTTCTCGTGGAAGAACTTGCGCTTCTCCTGAAACTTCGCCCGAACCATGTGGGCCCTTGCAGCGGCTTGGAGCGCAACGACAGTATTCTCGTGCTCCTCGACTTCAGCAAGAAGCTCGCCAATGCGCGACCGCTCAAGCATGGCACGAGCCAAAGACTGCAGCTGAGTGATGCTTGTTTCCTCTTTTTCCATCTCAACCAGTTGATCGAAGATGTGCTGTCGCTGCAGGTACGCGCGGACTAGTGACTGCAGAGTCGTGATCTTTTCCTCCTCATCTTCGAGCTCACCAAGTTGGGTTCCAATGCGTCTTCGTTCAACCATAGCACGAGCAAGCGATTGTAGGTCCAGAATCTGGGTGTCATGCTGCTTGAGGTCTCGGCGAAGCTGTTCTGTCTGTTGTCTGCACGCATTCGCCTTGGCCACAGCCTGAAGCTCGGTGACTGTCGCCGAGTGTGTCATTAGCTCTGCCTTCTGCAACTTGACATGCTTTCTCTGTAGGTGGGCCCGCATGGCTGACTGTAGCTTAGCGACACCAGATTCTCTGCCCTGCAACGCGCCCTTCGTTCGCGCTTGCTGCAGTCTTTGCAACAACCCTCTCGCAGCCGCTTGGACCTCGACGACACCGCCCTCATGCATCTTGAAGTGACCATGGTGCCGCTCGACGTCCTTGCGTCGAATCATCGCACGAGCAGCCGCTTGTAAGCGCACGACATCAACGGCTGCCTCCTTAGCCGCCTTCTTCTGAACCTTGGCATTCTTCCGTATTCGTATACCACGGATCATAGCCTGAAGCATTTCGACTGTTGGCTCGACATCCCACAGGGCGTTCATGATGGCGCCCACGCGGAGCCGCTCAAGCGCACCACGAGCCTGCGCCTGCAATGCCGCCACGTCTGATTCAGCTTCTGGCGAGTGAGTTTCGTGCCATACATCACCTGCACGCCATCGACCAAGAGCACCTCGGATCGCTGCTTGCAACTCCTTCAGCCCATGTCGCTGTATCTGGAGCTCCTTTTGAATCGTCTTGGTCTGGGCGCGTTGTTGCCTGCCTCGCCACAGACTCTGTACCTTGACTACAGCCTCCTTGTTGTCTCGCCAGGCCCGCTGCTTCCTATGCTGTTGTCTCCTGATCAGAAAAGCTTTGGCTGCAGCCTGAAAGTTGCGTGTCGAATTGTCCATCCCAAATTTGAACTTGAAAATCTCACGCGCGAAGCCAGCGCGCGCGATTGCTTGAAAATGAGCAATGCTCTCTTCCGCATCCCAGAGATCTTGCATGACTTGGCCAAGTCGAAGACGTTGCAGTGCTCCTCGAATCTGTGACTGCAGGTCCACAATCATCTCCTCATGCTCTGCTAACATCTCTTCCGGCGTTGGATCAGGTTCAGGCTCAGGCTCGACCTGCATCGCTTCGCGCATGCCACCGAAGTTGGGCATCGCAACACCGCTGCGATCGATTCCTTTTTGTGTCTCCTCCAATTCATGTTCCTCAAATTGCAGTTGGCCGACCAGATTCCCTATTCGGAATTCAACGATGCCTTTTCGGTACAGCAGCCATGACAGCGCATGAATGCAGTAGATGACTTTCGGAATGTTCTTCTTCTCGTACAGATCGACAGTCTCGAATCGAAACAGTTCGGGCAGCTCAGCTTCACCCAAGAATCGGAAGAACATGGCGATGTTGTCGGTGTGTCGATACTGAAGCCTAGCATGTCGAAAGATGCGCAGACTTCCAAGCCCTTTCTGCTGATCTGGCGGTAACGACGGACCAAGGCGCACCACCACTTCAGCCAGCGTCACACCATCGCGCAAAGCTTCTTCAAGCTGGACGATTGGTGGCAATTCTACCGGCTCCAGCACATCTTCTAGCCACGCTCGTGCTTCACCAATGTGACAGAGATATTCGTAGGCCTGCAGATGCTTCCGTTGCGTATCCATCCATCGTGTGCTTGCGAATTGCGATCCAAATCTAGACTGCGTCTTCGCGTTTGGCTTGACAGAACCCGATCGTTGCAGCCTCCTTCGGCCCGCCAGACCCGCCACCTGCTCTTCTGGAGAGTGTACGCTCAAGTCCTCTTCGCCACTACCCTCCGAAGCAAGTTTGCTAAGATGTCGGAGCTGTGGTGTAGACGATTTCTGAAGCTTTGCCAGATCCTCGCCGTCGAGGTGAGGCGCTGGGTCTTGCGAGCCAAATCGGACATGGCCTCGTTCTCTCGGCTTGGTGCTAGCACGTATGCTATCGGAGCGAGAGAGCGTCGCCAAGCTATTTCGACTTGCAAGGATCGATGTGGGCTGCGTATCAGAAAGGTCCTTGCTGCCGCCTCTCCTGTGGCCAACGACGGTGTCTGGTGTCGAAGCAGCATCTGATGGAGACGATGATGGGAGGGTCGACTCCAGACTCTGACCCCTCGCATGTGGTGACAGTCTGGGTGGTGATTGTAAGCTGTCACGACTTGGAGACAGCGGCGGCTGGAAGTGATTTTCCTTCGTCGGACTCCCAAGCTCTCTTGGCGCCTTGGGTGTCGCATTGCCGCTGTCCGTCCGCGTATTGAGCTCGACGGGCCGCAACGCAGCTCTGCTCTCACTCCTTCCCAATCCGCTCCGCCAATCATCGTCTTTGATCTTGCGCGGACTGATGTCCATCTTCTTCTCTGCTGGCCGCGGCGTCGTCTGGTCCTGCTCCGCCTGCTCTCGCTGCTCCCACTTGGCAAAAGCCGCGTTCTTCTTGACGGGGCTCTCCGAGCGCGACCTCTTATGCGCACTGCTCGAATTGCCCGTCACGAAGGGATCTGAGTCGTACCCACTGAATGCGCCGGTGCTGCTTTGGCTATAGCTGGAGCTGGCATTGCTGGAAATGGTGCCCTGACGACTCGGCAGCGAAGAGTTCTCCGTGTCGCTGTTGTTTGAGCGAGTGGAGATGGTATGTCGCAGCGGGCTGGGCTTGGTCGGTGACGAATCCCTGTACCGATTGCTCGGCGGCGAGGTGGGTGACTGGTAGCCCGAGTACGGCATTGTCGTGGTCGTTACTGCCTCGCTGTAGTATGAAAGTAATGACTGGTGGTGGGAAGTCGCGTTGCTAGGCAAGACCGTTGTTCGTGTTCATGCAGTCGTGGCTGTCGTTCCGTCGTAGGCAAATTGTATACATTACAGGCATGATCGCATTGCTTTGAATCACGAATTATGTACATCCGAAGCGAGTGTGGACGATGTGAATTGAATGGGCCTCTTGGTCGTGTCCGTCGTGTCACACAATTGTGTTGTTTACCGCAAGCTCCACAGCCCAAACAAACTAGCGATCTAGCTTGAATGTTATCTTATCTCCATCGCCGAGCCGAGTCGCCGAGCACTAGCGAGCTTTTTGGATTTGGTTAACGATTTTCTGTGCCCTTTGAATCTTTCTCTCTTCGGAGTAAGTAGCCACTTCTGCTCGTGTGCTTGGAGTCACCGCTAATCCATACTTCCTCAGACATCGCGCATCACCATGAACGGCGTCACTACCAACGGCGGCGTCGATGGCGTCCAATTGAAGCAGCCGCAGAGCCAGGCGGCCTCCACCAAGAACGTGCCGTCCGAGAACGACTTTGCGAATGGCGAGACAATCCCCAGCGACGAGGCCACCGAGGACTCGGCCAATGCCCTCCAGGTCCTCAAGTCATACAAGAGCAAGGATGGCATCGACGTGCACCAATTGCTCAACGAGGAGCAGACGGGCGGTCTCACATACAACGACTTCCTCATCCTGCCAGGCTTCATTGGTTTCCCAGCAAATGCAGTCGACCTGACCGGCAAGCTCACCAAGAAGATCACGCTCAAGACACCACTGTCGTCATCGCCCATGGACACAGTCACTGAGAGCAACATGGCCATCCACATGGCGCTGCTCGGCGGTGTCGGTGTCGTGCACCACAACTGCAGCGTGGAGGAGCAGGCGGAGATGATCCGCAAGGTCAAGCGATACGAAAACGGCTTCATCTTGGACCCAATCGTCATTTCGCCAGACACCACTGTGGCTGAGGCAAGAGCGCTCAAGGAGCAGTGGGGCTTTGGTGGTTTCCCAGTCACTGGTAGGTGCACATTCTCTCATCACTTTCACCTACTTCGACATCGACGTGATGCTAAACCTGTTCAATTAACTTTCGTTCAACCGCAAGCGCCCATCCAGCGTGGTGGGAGCAGAGTGGAGAATCTATCATCTGACCTACAGTCTAACAATAACCTTCACTTGACGTACACTGCTACTTTGGGACAGGACTGACAGTATTACATAGAGAACGGCACTCTCCGCTCCAAGCTCGTCGGTATCGTCACGCCCCGTGATACACAGTTCCACAACGATCCCAACGCACCGGTCACAGAAGTCATGTCACAAGAGCTCGTCACCGCACGCGAAGGCGTCTCCCTCACTGAAGCCAACGAGCTCCTCCGCAAGTCCAAAAAGGGCAAGCTCCCAATCGTCGACGGTTCTGGCAACCTCATCGCTCTCGTCTCGCGCAAGGACTTGATGAAGAACGTCAACTACCCCGTCGCGTCCAAAGTCCACGGCACTAAGCAGCTTCTCTCTGCCGCAGCTATCGGTACCAGGCCAGCGGACAAGGACAGACTGAAGGCGCTCGTCGATGCTGGTCTCGATGTTGTGATCCTCGATTCCTCGCAAGGTAACTCAATCTACCAACTCGAGATGATCAAATGGATTAAGTCGACCTTCCCGCAAATTGAGGTCATTGGTGGCAACGTCGTCACCCGTGACCAAGCTGCCGCTCTCATCGCCGCAGGCGTCGACGGCCTCCGTATAGGCATGGGAGCCGGCTCCGCCTGCATCACGCAGGAAGTCATGGCCGTTGGCCGTCCACAGGCCACTTCAGTCTTCCGCGTCTGCGAGTTCGCAGCGAAGTTCGGCGTGCCATGTATCGCAGATGGCGGTATCCAGAACGTTGGCCACATTGTCAAGGCTCTCGCGCTCGGTGCCGGCACCGTGATGATGGGAGGCCTGCTGGCTGCTACCACCGAGTCGCCTGGCGCGTACGTGGTCGGCCCAGATGGTCAGCTGCGCAAGACATACCGAGGTATGGGCTCTATTGACGCTATGGAGGACAAGAAGGCTGGCGGCTCTACTGGTGGCAAGGCTGCGAACACTGCGGCAAATGCCGGTACAGCGCGGTACTTCTCCGAGGGCGACAGAGTGCTTGTCGCGCAGGGTGTGTCTGGCTCGGTGCTCGACCGTGGATCGGTCACGAAGTTCGTGCCGTACTTGGTTGCGGGCATCCAGCACTCGCTGCAAGATATCGGTGTGCAGTCTGTTGAGGCGCTTAGGAAGAGTGTGAAGAACGGCGATGTGAGGTTTGAATTTAGGACGGCGAGTGCGCAGGCAGAGGGAGGTATCCAGGGTATGGTGGGTGTGGAGAAGAAGCTGTACTCCTAGGCTTGGATAAAAGGAAATAGTCGTTTAGCATGGGACGGCTGCGGTTTTGGTTAGCAGGTAGTATGGCGTTGGTGGTGGGTCGACGTATCATGGGTAAAATGCTATTCACGAATCAAGTGCTTGATGCTTTAGCGTCCCTTCGATGTTTGAATTTTTGACACCACTGATAATCCTTTAGACCGCTGGAAAGGTGATCACGGACTTTTGCAAATGTCCACTTCGATCGTGCCTGTCATTTCATCCCGTCTTTAAGCAATTGAGGTGCTTGGCTACGATGTGGAGGACCACTGGATAAGCAGAAGACAACAAGGCGTCTTGTGCTCAAGGCTGCAGCGTCAGACACTTTCTCTCCAAACATTATTCTTGTATTGGACAAGATATTTATATTATAGCGAGCAGGATTTCTGTTGGCTCATGCAAGGCGATACGTAATTTAGATGGAAGCTGATGTTTGACATCAGGAATTTGTCACGATATCTGGCATGAAACACGACTTGTGGCCATGCTACTCTAAATCAAAACTTCACTTCTTCCTTCTCTCTTCCACTGCAGTGTCCGCATAATCCGCCGAACTCAGCGTGCCTGATCTTGCACTTCTGCAGTCTCCAGCCTGAGCTGTCTAATGCACAGCACTGTACAAGGAATCAACCTCTATCTTCTCCCCAAGCTTCTCCTTCTATCCACCAAAACAAACCCGAGCAAGAAAGACAATCCAGCTACTCCGCCCCCCAGGCACCACCACGAGGTCTTATTTAAGAGCGACATGCTTGTCCTGCGTCATGTAGGCTTTCATGGCCGTGGGCTGGAGAGTCAGAGAGCCACCATTTTGGTGTGTCTTCCATTAATTTCTTGCGAGATTGGATTCAGGACCGTCATAGTCCATTCATTTTCCCCTGCCTCAATTTTTTGAGGCGAGTCGGTGGGATGAGTGGCTCCTTGTGTACCGACATAACTTTGGTCATTCGTTTTGGCATAATGTCATGCGAATCGCTTTCATATCGTGCTGCAGGTCATTCTCGTGAGCGGCACTTCAGGAGTGCTCTGTGAAGTACGGCGGACTGGTCGCGCATATGCAGGCACCGATGATATTGCTATCGTGGTGAAGGAAGTTATGTAGGCAGCCCGGCCGCATGTATAAGACATTTGCAATAACAGACTACGCCTCCCTCCAATGCCACCATCCTGACGCACCATGCTGGGGTATCAAATAAGTCAGGTCCCTCCCAAACTACCATCATCATCGTACATATACTCATTGCACATTGTGCACATCCCACGATTCCCTCAAACCAGCGCAGTCTCTGATGTCCGTGTGATGGCCGTCGTCTTGTGTATCACGGGCGCGGGCTGGCGCAAGCATTCTCGGCTATCGTACCGACTAAGCTCCGGCATATCTTCCATGGTTCGATAGTCAATCAGCGAGGCTCTAGCCGAAGTAACGATGACAGCAGATTTGGTCTTTGTGTGCGTTCTCTGCGGCATCACGATGCCGTGCTCCACCTCGTATCCTATTCGCGAGTCCAGACCACTGAAGCTGTCGGTCTTTCCATGTGCAATGGCGAGGGCGATCCGTGATCGCATGCTCTGCTGGGCTCGCTCTTCTGAGCACTGGCTATGGTAGCCAGCAGGCGTCTTGCCCATCCAATTCGAGCTGATATTTCCTCGTGCTGATCGCGTACTTGCGAGCACGGCCTTCATGAGTGGCTTGAGCGCTGGTAAGCTAGCGGCGATGATGCCCAGACAAAGCTCGATCATGAACCACACTTCGAAGCTATCGTGCCAGTCGCGGTCTTCATCATCGATATAGTGCCATTGGTAATTTGCCTTGACAATGCCAGCTGCGCAAGCAACGAAGCCGAGGCCCAGCACGACCGCCAGGCTTGTCTTGGTGCGAACGTCGATGTGGAGGCGAATGACGACGAAGATCGGGACTATGGCGAAGAAAAAGTCCGTGGAGACGGTCACGATGCTGTTGAATAGCGCCAGACCATTGATGACTTCGTCCGAAAAGCAGGCTGTTCGTGGGTCTGCGAAGAGTGACCAATTCCAGAACGCTGCAATAGGATGGCAACCGAAGACCAGTGTGAAGGCGCAGGAGAGGGCGAAGGCGACGAGAAAGGCTGTGTCAACCGTGGTCAGCGATCGCGATCGCGATGTGTACATCGACTGACTCACCGATTATTCCCCACAGACATCTGCGCCATAGCGTCCTCGGAGCCAGCCTCAAGAGGAACAAGGCGATCGATATCTTGACAAGCACCACCCCAAACATCGGCCAGAGATTGTGAAAGAAGCCCCAATGGCTCTTCATTGTCAAGACTTTCGGGTCCGCACAGATTATGTGTCTTCCGATACCGTAATCGGTCTCCGCAATGAAGCATGTCATCGTCCCGATTGCCATCACTGCAGCACCCAACATGGCCCAGTCATCGCATCCCGTGCATCGCAGTATACGCAACCGCACGTATAGACGTAATATGACAGTGATCAGGGCCAATGTCAGAAATGTGGCAGTCACGCCTAACACTTCGTCGGCGTTGCTAGCATGGCAGTATGGTGTATCGGTGATGACTGCCCAGCGAGCGTCCAGCGTCTTCGTTGCAACGTCCATATGGTCGTACGTGATCACGGTGATGGCCTTATTCGTGAGGGTGTGAAGTCCAGGCCGACAGAACTCAGGGCCCCGGACTTCTCCATGATGAAATGAGCAGAACCGTCGTGGTCATGCTTCATGATGTGCCAAAGCGTGGGCGCGACTGAGTTCACTGGCGAGACAATACTAGCACTGGCCTCGGCGTCCAAGCCGGTACGCATGTTAGTCAAGACATCGAACAGACAGCTTATCATTAGGCAGCGGGGAAAGCCTGTCTTTCGCCGGAGCGATTGATGCTTCGCAGAATATTTTAAGCAGAGCCTGGTTATTAGTTCGCAGCAGGTCGCATCCTGCCACTTAGCGCCGTGCTGTTTAGATTAATAGTGAAGAGCGTGCTGCAATGTAGATCCGCTGGCACAGATCATGCTGAATTGTACAGACGACAATTTGCTGCGATGGTGATGGTGAGTAGAAGCAATGTGCCAAGCGCACCGCAATGTCCTGTTGTAAGCAGTCTCAGACAGAAATATTTGATGCGAGAGCATCTGGACTCGGGGCAGATCGTAATCCCGGCGGTATGGAGAATGTCTGGGCATCGTGGACTCAGCAGCTGACTGAGATCTTTGAGACCTTTTAGGCTAGTTGGTTATTTACCTGGCGCCCGATAGCCACCGCAGGTGGTTGAACATTCTGCTGAACGTTTTTTTGGTTAGCGAACCTAGCAGAGCTGTTCCATTGAAATGTCATGGTGTCAAGGCTTCCCAGACTAGACCTTAGAGACACCCGAGCGTCACCGTAAAGCCGCCGCGTCTACGGCCGCAGAACGACAACTCGTCTTCGCGGATTCTGCTCGAGTTGAGCACTAACCTGGCCCCTGATGTTCGTTGCATCAAAGGCCATTACCAATAGGGCGCTCCCGTGTTCTGGGGAGGTGCGGAATATGTTGGCGTCGCCGGTCTGCAGTGCAAGTCTGATTGCGTGAACGCTTCTGCCAGATGCTTTGCAACAGTTGCTTACTACGTCGGATGAGCCACTTTGTTAGCGTAGTTGACTTTTTGCAATCACTCTAAAATAGCGTCTTGCAGGTACGAAAGACTAATCTCAGCTCGAGATCGTGGCTCTAGTCAGTTTCGTGTCCAGCGTGGTTGTCAAAAGGTCCGCTGTACCACCCAACATGATAAGCATCTGTGTGGCATATTCACTTAAGTGCCGTTATGTGCCCTGGTCCGAGGAAACATGAAATGATCTGATTGTGGTACTGCCAAATATTGGAAGAGAAGATCATGATCCTCAAGACCTCCAGACTCGGGAGTGACCGACTCGAGCCCCGACCACACTAGCCAAGACTGGTTAAGCGCGTAGGACCTTGTAACATCAGTTCAACGACTATTCATGTCATATGTATCTTGCCATGCTCTTCTCTTGCTGCGATCAAGGCACACGCTGGCTGATAATCAAGCATCACTCAGCAACAGGCTTGCATGCAGACAACCGTGCTACGGACCGGGTGCACCTCGGCTCCAGCAGTAAAGCCGCATATCTTCCTTCGCCCAAAATCATCCTTCTGCAAATTGCACGGGATATCCTGAGCCACCTTCACCCAGATGAGATCGTCTACATGAGCACTCGTGGCACAGAATTATCAATGGAGCCACATGTGCACGAGATTTGTCGCACAGGGTCCGCGCTCCGAATGGCACTCGTCCAGTCGCACCCATGGACTTCGACTTGGGAGGTGAATACAGCTATGCCCCACTGCAGCGGCCACCCAGCCGATGTGAGCAAAGTGTCACTACTCTTTAGCTCGCTGGGCTAGACGTGCATCTTCATGGACGTGCTCCATATCAATCTACGCCTCTGGCTGTATATGTTTCATGGCGAGTCCTGCCAGACTACCTACATCGATGAGGCTGCGCTCTGACATGTGGCATGCGTTGAGCCAACAATGCGTCTAGCACTACCGCTTGCATCGCTACTGCTGACAACGCCTACAGCATTCACACCTGCATCAACTGTTGGGACAAACCAGCTAGCCGCGCAAGGCCTTGCCAAACTCAAGGAGTTTGAGCTTAGCCAGAGCAGCAGCTCGTCTTGCACAAGCTCCACAGCATACGTCCGGAGGGAGTGGAGCGCCTTTTCGGATGCTGAGAAAAGGGAGTACATCAATGCAGTGCTATGCCTCCAAGCCAAAGAATCTATCAGTGGAAGTATAGCTCCCGGAGCGAGGAGCAGATATGATGGTGAGCACGATCCTGCATTGCGCACGTCGAATTGGCGATGCATGAGCTGAACACGCCGACAGACTTCGTTGCGACTCACATCAACCAAACCGTGACCATCCATGGCACTGGCAATTTCTTGACCTGGCATCGGTACTTCATCTGGACCTACGAGCAGACTCTCCGGAACGAATGTAACTACATAGGCTACCAGCCCTACCTCAATTGGGGCAGATACGCCGAGGATCCTCTGCATGCACCCGTGTTCGATGGCAGCGAGACCTCATTGAGCGGCAATGGAGCCTACCAGAATCACACAGGCTACGGCGTCCCGACAGATACAGCCGCCTATTTTGTTGTCCCGCCTGGAGTCGGAGGCGGCTGCGTGACTTCTGGACCATTCGCGAATATGACGGTGGCTCTTGGTCCACTCGCTCCAGCGGCTACAGATGTGCCCGCCAATCCTCAGTCAGATGGGCTTGGGTACAATCCCAGATGTCTGCGCAGGGATATCAGTACTTGGTGTGGCCAGACTGCGCTCACAGATCAGAACACAACGGATCTCATCACTGGCCGGGATGATATATACAGCTTTCAGACTGCGATGCAAGGCGACTTCCCGAATGGACTCATCGGAGTCCACACAGCAGGACACTACCTTGTTGGCAGCGATCCTGGCGGTGACTTGTTTGCTTCACCTGGAGACCCGTATTTTTACTTGCATCATGCGCAGATTGATCGGATATATTGGATTTGGCAGATGCAGGATATGGTAGATCGACAGGATGCGCTGGCGGGCAATGTGTTGTTTGGAGATGCGACGAGCGCCAATACGACGCTGGATGATACGCTTCAGCTTGGGGTGAATGACCTGATGGGGGAGTTCACAGGCATCACGATACGGGAGGCTATGAGTACTTTGGCAGGACCGTTCTGCTATATATACGAGTAGGCAGTTCTGCTCTATGTACATACACGAGTAGACAGTCTTGTGTTGATTGCTACGGATGTAATTGTAATAATGGAAGGCAGCGACAGGAGACAGCGTTGACATCGCTACGAGGGAGCACAGAGCACAGAGCGCTCTGGGCTGGACCACCCTGACTGCAAATAAAAGTTCTTATAGCCTGGCCGAACGCTGACTCTGGTCTCTCAAGAAGGTGACGAAATAATACATAGAGGAAGCACGTGAAAGTGGATCTTGTCTGCTTATTAATAGAGCCTGCAGGGAGCAAGCTAGTTCCGATCGGCTTCGTGTGATCGTCCGAGGGGTCCATCTAGCCATCCTAGCAGCTAGCTATGTACCTACCTCAATACACTTCCAGCCGCAGTCACTTGTCCGCCGCATCACTCTGCAATTGATATGTTCAGCATCGGGGCTAGAGGCGGTATGATGCAGCGAAGATGAGCGGCTACACGGCGATTCGCGACCCCACGGCGAACGAGACAGCGTGTAGCGCAAGTGCAACCCAAAGCTAGCGTGAAGTGGCAGCAACATGGTCGAGGCAGAGAACACGCCGGCTTCGTCACATTCGGCGCAGGAGGACATTGGTAAAGAGAGTATCACGTCTCCAGAGATACATGATCGGCCTTTCGCGCCATCCGAGTTCCTGCCTCACCTCCCCCCTTCGACAACGGCTGCTCTGGGCGACGAGCCTGAGCTTGAGCCTGAGCCTACCGAAGGCGGTGCGCACGATGAGACGACCAAGTCGAATGGCGGGGCGCCCGCAGTCAAGGTGGATGCCCAGGGCAGAACGCTGAATCCGCGATCGTGTGTCACCTGTCGAAAGAGGAAGGTGCGTTGCGACAAGACATTTCCGTGCAATAATTGCAAGCGGCAGCACATAGAATGTGTGTTCCCAGCTCCGGGTCGAGCGCCCAGGAAGGCGAGAAAGTTGGGCGAGGGACGTGACAAGGAATTGCTGGAGCGGCTGAGGAAGCTAGAAAGTGTGGTCAAGGGCATGGGCGCTGAGGTGCCGGGTGGAGAGAAGCTGGCGGAGAAGGTGGCAGACGGCCAGGAGATCGAGATGGCCGGTGGTGCAGAAACAAGTGCAACAGCACCGGCTGGCAATGGCAGTGTCTCAAATACAGAGCTCAATCGTAGGACAGCAGAGCTGGAATCACAGCACAAGAAGCAGGTAATGGATGATGTCCAGCAGAGCAGATTTGAGAATCGATTCGGCAGACTAGTGATCAATGAGGGCAGAAGTCGATACGTGAACAACTCGTTTTGGGCGAGCTTGTCCAACGAAGTCGAGGATCTGAAAGGCATCCTCAACCAGAGCGACGATGACGAAGACCCAGACGAAAATTCGCCAGGTTCTGATCCGGTCCAGCAGAACAATCATCAAGGCTTCATCTTTGGCTTTAGCAGCACGAATGTGAATATGCTCAATTTGCACCCGATGCCTAACCAGATCCGTGATTACTGGGAAGTTTACAAGGACCGAGTGGATCCGCTAGTGAAGGTGCTACATATACCGACTCTGCAGCCAACCATACTGAGCGCAGCATCGCATCTGAGCAATCTGTCCAAAGGCTTCGAAGCATTGTTGTTCACACTGTACTATGGAGCCGTCACAGCTCTGTCACCCATGGACTGCCTGAGCAAGTTCGGCGAGGACAAGTCTGTACTGCTTGCGCGATACCGCTTTGCCGTTGAGCAGGCGCTGGCACGTGCCAACTTCTTGACCACCGAAGAGGCCGTCGTGCTGCAGGCGCTCACGATATTCTTGATCTGTCTGCGGCGAAATAGCGAGGCGCGTGTAATATGGACGTTGACCGGCCTTGTGGTTCGTATAGCACAGACGATGGGCATTCATCGCGATGGCTCGAACTTTGGTCTTGCGCCTTTCGAAGTTGAAATGCGACGACGGCTGTGGTGGCAAGTTTGTGTCCTCGACACACGAGCCAGTGAGGATCATGGATGCGACCCAACAATCATTGAGCAGTCATTTGACACGAAGATGCCACTGAACATCAACGACAGCGATATCATGCCGGGCATGAAGGATTTCCCGATGGAGAGGCAAGGCTGTACAGATATCTCGTTCTGTCTGATTCGGTTCGAAGTCTCGAACACATTCAGACGCATCAATTATATACCGCCAGGCCCGTCACGAGCTTGTGAGGACTATTTGGCTACCGTCACTTTGCAGGACAAAGAGAGGTGGATAACAGAGTGCCATCAGAAGCTTGAGGAGAGGTATCTGAAGCACTGCGACATGTCGGTCCCGCTGTTCTGGGTCACGGCTACAGTCGCTAGGTTGATGATGAGTAAGATGTGGTTGATGGTATATCATCCCTTCCAACGTCAGGATGGCGGATCGAGCTTGCCAAGAGAGACGAAGGACAAGCTGTTCATCACCAGTCTGGAGAACATCGAGTATTCGCTGTTGCTGGAAACGGAGTCGCGGACCATGAAGTGGGGCTGGCTATTCAGGACGTATATGCAGTGGCATGCGCTGGCATTCATGCTTTCTGAGCTCTGCCATCGCACCACTGGTGACCTTGTGGAACGAGCGTGGGTCGCTGTCGAGAAGACGAGAGATGGACGTTGGGGCATGTCCCTGACAGACGACCGTGCTGGGCATTTGTGGCGTCCGCTCAACAAGCTTTACAAGAAGGCCAAGGATGCGTATGCGCGAGGGATGCAGGAGGACCAGCTCGCGAAGAATATTACGAATGGCACTAGCTTGCATGGCGAGCGACCGCGATACAGTCCCAACGCAAACCCAATGTTTGGACATCCAAAACGACCGATCGTGACACGTGCGCCGTTGAGCGCAGCACAGACGCAGCGATTCACTGAAGGACCGACTTATGGGCAGATTCCGTTAGATAAGCACAATTTAATGAAGAGCCCGAGAATCTCGGAGGCGGTCGGGCAGCAAGAGGTGGATCCTATGGATGGTCCAGGCCCGAGCTTGCAGCAGAGTCTGCCCAAGCAGGCACGGCAGGGCTCTGCAAGTCAGCAACAGCGTCTCGGTTCAAGCAGCGGGACAAGCATGTTTGCGCCTACCGCGAGGCAAGCCCATCTGCAGCAAGCGCCAGGCTTCGAACACAACTTCATGGCTGGCACAAACAACATCGACTTTTCCTTACCCCCAGACAGTAGCGCCGCGACTAATAGCGCCGCCATGACCACACGGTCGCCGATCGACCAATTCCGCATGACCTCAATGGACTCGAATACTGCTTTTGAAACTCTAGATCCGAACATCATGGACACCTCCGGCAATCTTGACTGGGAGAATTGGGACCAGCTGGTACAGCAGTTCGGCATGGACCTCGACACCACGTATGATCATCGAAGTCCTTTGCCTGCTGCGACGCAGCCGAGCACGGTCACGAATGAATGGAGTGGTGGAATGGGCGGGTTTGGAACGCAGATGGGTGGTGCCGCGGGCGCTGCGAGCGCGGCGAATGCGAGGATGGGGTTTGGTATGGGCATGAATGGGAGTGATGGGTTTTGGTGATTTCGGGAGTCTGGCTTGCTGGACGTGAGTTTGGGTCCAAGCTTCATGGTGGCTGTTGGTGAGGCCGGCTCAGGATCATGAGATACGACAGTGTTATGAGACAGGGACATGTTCATGCTGTACAGTAAGTGTTGTGTTCACGATAGGTGTGGCACTGTGTTGTTGCTGATGCTGCTGCCAATTTATCCTCTTGTGATATGTGCCGTGCAGGTCTGTATGGTGGGACTATGTGAGTCTAAATGCATGGATGCAATACCGGACTCCTGTCGCCAATGTGATAGGATCTGGGTAAGTCGCTTTCGAGCAGCACCACGAGCTTTCTGATCAGGCTTGCACGCTGCTGCTTCTCAGCCTGGTCCCTCGTCTCCGCTCTCGCGATACTCTTGCGCTCCGCCTCCTCCTCCATCTCCTTGTGCTCGGTCTCCTCCCGGCCCATTCACATTCCTTTGCCTGCAATGATCAACAGCCGACAAGTAATTTTTGGAACGCTACGCAGTGCTTTCGCTCTCCTTGCCAGTAGGCGTTGCCAGAAGACTCGCTCAAGCTGGGACAGCAGCACGTCGTCTCGACATCGTCATGGGCACTGCACGACATCAACGCACGAGACCCGCACTTGGCCCGGAAGAGCACGTTGCATTGACATGGGCTGTCCTCGAGACTCGCTCCGCAAAGGATTGCTGTCCTGGCTTGTGACTCGATTGAACATAGTCGGTCGTCATTGCCGAGGACTCAAACTACACTCAACTCCGGGGGCTCCACCCTCATCGCTCTTTCTACTTCGACTCAAGCGCTTTTCGCAGCATCTTGACCCTGAACCGTTGATGCGGCGTCGTCAGCTTAGTTCAGCAGGACTGCCACCCGCCAGGATGTTTAGGTCGCGTCATCTCCAATGAACGGAGCCGCCAACCAAGCGATCATAAAGTGTCATTGGCCACAGCTCGAGGTCGAGATCGACTGCTGAATCTATCGCTAATGGAAGAGGCAGCCGCAGAGACGGGGCTGAAGTTGCACGTCAGGCTGTGAACTGCTCGTGAGTGAGGACGGCGAGAAGTCTGACCTCGAACAAAACGTGAAGACCATTGAACTTGATACAATGGAATGGGAAGACAATAAAATTTCAGGCTGTTTCGAGGTGCGACTGTGTAAGACCACGGAGCGCAAGAAACACATAGACCTGGATCGAGCGCCACATTCACGAGAGTGACTCTCAGGAGATGAAGGAGAAGTCGAAGATTGCAGATTCACAATGCGAGATCAGATTCACGATAGATTCAGAGTCCAAGATCCTCCTCGCGCTCGCAGGCCAAGAAGGAAGCATCGATATCACAAAGTGGGAGAAGCCGCCGCCAATAGCGCACTTACCTGTCAACAAAGATGGCGGAGCAGGCAGTCGCTGACGGCTCTACACAGCCTGGCACAGCCGTGGCTACCATCAATGCCTTCACTGCTATCAACAACCCCGCGCCCAACACCAACCCAGCCAATACCAACATCCTAACCAGCACCATTATGCTACCCCATAGCCGGCGCTCAAGCACGCACGCCCAGGTAGCCGGATACCAACCCATCTTACGCCCCAATCCGGCCACCGGCGATGCGTACGTCGAAGACGATCCCGGCACCGTGGACCTCGTCTCCAATCTCATTGACTACCTCAGCGCCTCAAACGTCATCAGACCCCGTGGAGCTGCCATGATCCGTGCGAGCATGGAGCTGCTCGTTGACGACGCTCGCGAAGCCGGTACACGCATACCCGTGCCGCATGCTCTGTTGGCGCGACTTAATGACGAGCTGAGGATCGCGAGGATGAGCACGGTTAGTGGTGCTCGCCTGCCTCCGTTTGCGCCGTTGCCTGCGACTGCGGAGGAGGTGAGGAGGTATCATGAGCATGGAGATGCTCCTGCGATGGTGGGCGGGGATAGAGAGCGGACGGATGCGAGTGCGAGTGGAGATAATGATGGAGATGTCTTCGATGAGGCGGCACATCCCGAGCGCTGGCGTATGAGCCCCGAGCCAGAGGAACCAGGCCAGTTGGATGGGGCACAAGACAATCGACGTAGCAATGCGATTACTGTCGAACGTCCTCCAGGGCCCGATGCAGCAGAGATCCTGACGCGGATGTCTCTCGGACTATACCAGCCGCCCCAGTCGGTGGACAGGCGCCGCGATAATAATGGGCGTAGGAATGCCATCGCCGGACTACCACCACCTCAGAGCATGCCCGGAATTCCACCAACAACAGAAGAGCCAGAGCCGATCCGCCCGGTCCTGCAGATACCCCCTCCACATACCCCCCGCCCACCCACCCAAGCTCATAACACCTTCAGCATCGACCTCCTGCAACAAGCAACCGAAGGCGTCCCCCTCAACCACCTAGGCAGCACAGGCCGCGAAATCCAACGCCCCCTCATCCGCGCAGCATCCGACTCCTCCCCTCTAAACGCAGGCGAAGTGCAACAGCTCTACGAAACACTCGAGAATCTCGTCGCTGAGACTGAGACTGAGGCTGAGGCTGAAGCGAGGCTACTCCCGCGACGGCCGTGCAACCCGCGATGGTCCAGGAGCGATGCGGAGATCGTGGCGGAAGAGGAGCTGCAGGAGGATTTGCGGGAGGTGGTTAATGAGGTGTTGTTTGCGAGGAGGGGGCCGGAGTTGATGGGGCCGGGGAGGTGGATGGTGTTGATGGCGGAGGTGGTGGAGTTTAGGCGCCGGCAGGTGCAGAGATCCGTCGGAATCCATTAGGCGGGAGGGTGGTGGTGGAGTTTGAAATTCGTTGCGCAAGGCGGACGGACTGGACATTCGTGTTTTCTTTTTTCCACGGTAGAACTGTCCGATGGATTTTTGCGCAGGGGGACATTGACAGGATTCGTGGTGAGCTATTATTCTTTCTGTGGGCTACAGCGTTCGTACGCACCGCACCACTACAAAGCCGCAATCATCAAAACAAATCCGTAACAGCCCCGTGACTCGCATCGCCCACCAACCTTACGTACTTCGCCAGGACCCCGCGCGTCACCGGCATCCTCGGTGGTTTCCAACTCCTCAATCGCTCCTTCAGTTCCTGCTCACCGACATCCATACTAATCGTATGCTCCACCGCATCAATCGTAATGACATCCCCATCCCTGATCAGCGCAATAGGGCCGCCCACCGCCGCTTCGGGAGTGATATGCCCTACGATAAACCCATGGCTCGCACCCGAGTACCGCCCATCAGTAATGAGCGCAACGTTCTTGAGTCCTGCGCCCATAATAGCGGCAGAGGCTTTGAGTTGTTCAGGCATACCGGGCCCGCCTTTCGGCCCTTCATACCGGACCACGAGCACCAAATTCTCCGTCTTCGGAATCCCGCCCCGATTCAGCGCATCATCCAGCTCATGCTCCTTCTCGAACACCCTCGCCTTCCCTGAAAACCTCATGCCCTCCTTGCCCGTAATCTTCGCCACCGCACCTTCGGGCGCCAGATTCCCGTACAGAATCTCGATATGGCCTGTCTTCTTGATCGGGTCGTCCAGACCTCTGATGATTTTCTGGCCATCGGTAAGACTAGGCCAGGAGGAGACGTTTTCGCCCAGAGTCTTGCCAGTGACGGTGATGGTGGAGCCGTCTAGTAAGCCAGCAGCGATCAGCATCTTTTGGACAGAGGGCACGCCGCCGATTTCGTAGAGGTCTTTCATTAGGTGTTTGCCGCTGGGCGCGAGGTCCGCGATGAAAGGGATTTTGTCGGAGACTTTTTGGATGTCGTCGAGTGTTAAGTCGACTTCGGCGGTTACGGCCATGGCGAGGAGGTGCAGCACGCCGTTTGTGCTCCCGCCGAGCGCCATCATCATGACCAAAGCGTTCTCGAAAGACTTCTTCGTCAGACACTGGCGCGGTAAGATTTGTTTCTCCATACACGTCTTGATCGCCTTCGCAACCTTCTGACACTCGCGCATCTTCTCCGGACTCGTCGCGGGCGTGGAGCTGGAACCAGGTAACGAGAGTCCCAGCGTCTCGATTGCAGTGGCCATAGTGTTGGCCGTGTACATGCCGCCGCAGGCGCCGTGGCCGGGACAGGCGTTCTTGACGATATCGTCTAGGAGTTCTTCCTTGGTGTGGTCCGGGTTGAGAGGGTTCTTCAAGTTGTCGTAAATGTAAGCGCCATGTGCTTCGACGGCTTGCGTGTAGTTGATTTCTTTTTGTAACAGGTTGCTGTAGCCTGGGTTTATCGTGCCGCCGTAAATCATGATGGATGGACGATTGTGCCTCGTCATCCCCATCACGCACCCAGGCATATTCTTATCGCAGCCCGGGATGGTGATACATGCATCGTGGAATTGGGCACAGGTCACTGTCTCGATCGAGTCGGCAATGATCTCTCGTGTCTGCAACGAGAAGCGCATGCCCTCGCCTCCCATTGTGATGCCATCTGAGACACCAATGGTGTTATATTGCCACGCCAGCATGTCCTCCTTCTGCACACTCCTCTTGACCTCCTTCGCCAGATCTAGCAAGTGGGTGTTGCATGGATTCCCTTCCCACCAAACCGAGGCGACACCAACTTGCGGAAATGTTTTGAGCGTCTTCTCGTCCGGCACGCCGGCTGCGTACAGCATGGCTTGGGCGCCTGGGTAGTCATGTTCGCGGGTCAATGTCGAGGAGAACTTGTTCAGACCGGATCCGGGCTTCGAATTGGGGAAGGATAGATATCGTGGGTCTTCAGCTGTCCGACCGAATTGCTTTTCGAGGTTCTCAGGGTCCATGGCTGCTGTTTCGTGTCAGAGAATATTAGGAGGTAGAAGAGTATTGAACACGACCAGATGGGAAGCAAGCAAGCAAGCAAGCTGGGCCAATGGGTTGATGATGACTCCAATGCCTGTTAAGTCCGTCAATCTTCCCCAGGTAAAGTTCACCCCACCATCACATCCCCGCAGACGATCACAGGACGCGTATCGCTATAATGCTGTCCCGAGCTGTCAGTATGTCAATGATGTGCTTCGGGGTGCATGTTTGTGGTTGTGTGTAATTTGAGCTTGCGCTCGCCGTATATCAGCAGCTACATCAGGTTATCGTGTCACTCCATAGCTCATTGGGTATCGCATTGCAAGTCCGCCCAAAGCTCAACCACCCAGGCATCAGTATCGGTATAGTATAAAGGAACGCTGGACTCAACTGACAGTAGCGCCTCGCAAGACTACTTTCCGCCAGTATTTTCCTGCCACTCGCCGGCACTGCTACCGACCGGGTGGTCTTCATCGTCTGCAGAACTGCGTCCGGTCTTATATGCATCGTCTTTCGCAGGCGGTGCAGGAGCGTCAGTGTCCTCCTCATCCACATCTTCGAAATGTGCCGGGTCGACCATCTGCGCGTCGTGCTCCGCGTCCTGGTCAGCGTAACTCGACGTGCGCTTGGCTCCCGGACGATCGCCGTCAGGCAAGGTATCATCCGCGCTCACTGATATGCCCCTCGCACCCCAGCTGTTACTACCACTTCTCGGTGCTGATGGCCTAATCGTCCCATTCTCCTGGCCTGCCAACGCCGCATCCTCATCCGCCACATCATCGTCTTCTGAATTCCCATGTCGTCCAATGAATCTGCGCACCAAGAAACTCTTGCTCAAGTCGTCGCTGTCGACCACTCCGCCGCCCCTCAGCTTGACCCTCTGTCTGGTCCAATAGACCCAAGCGAAGTCGACGTATAGCGCTGTCTGTACCATACCAAAAATGACGGAAATCGGGTCGAACCAGCCCTCGCCGAAGCCGCGGACGAGCCAGTTGAGGAGGTAGAAGAAGCGGTAGCTGCCAAGCGTGACTAGGTAGAAGGAGTCGAGGACGGTCGGGACGGAGGTCTGGCGCAGGAGGAGCAGCTGTGGGAGGACACAGACAGATTCTAGCTCGATGCTGAAGGTCCAGAATACCTAGAGAATTACATATCAGTATCGCGCTGTGTTTCAAATAGGCCGTACACACCTCAGACACGCTTGTCCTGCCCCAACCCCGAAATATCACATCAATGATTGGCGCAGAAACAATCGATCCCGACAACGACCAAATCGCCAGCTTCCACCCATACTCCTTTTCTCTCGTGCGCGCATACACGCGCATCATCAGAAACACAATGTAAGCCGAGCTCGCAATGTAGAAGAGCTTGAGGACAAAGTTCCATAACGAGTACCTGTTACACATTAGCATTCTAACCCTTCGACCTCCTCATCTCTTCTCTTCTGCCATGGCTGGGGGACATACAACGGCGAAACCCAAAATAAATCCAGATATCTCGTCACAAACACGGCAATGTACAGCAGCTGCGTGAGCAGACTGACTCCCTCGGCGCTCTTATTGCTGTGAATAGCCCAGATGAGGATGCATTTGCTGGCCGTGTGCGACACGTCGCCCAGGATGCGGAAGACATTCATGTTGAAGACCATTGTGCCTGCCTGTCCCGCTTATCTCTCTTCATGCGCTTCGTATCGTTCGGACGTCGGGGGAGGATCAATAGTTCATTGCGCGGCACGTGGACGCTACTACTGGCGATGCTGCCAGGGTGCGACGGTTAGGGAGAGCGAAGCAATAATGATGGAAGCTGCGTGGGCATTCATTCTCTGGCATTGCTCTGCTGACGTGGCTGGACACGCGATCGGGAGCTCATGCTTTCGGCCCGGCGAAAGTCTGCCGATCAGGGACCCGTTCATGCGTGCTTGCTTGTTTTATAGAGTCTGCTTGACCCATTTCTCGACGACTGTGCTGTGTCGTTCGATGGATGGAACATGGTCGACAGGTACAGGTGCGACCTTCCCAGAGATGGCATGACTGGACGCAATCGTGCAGCACCCTACTGTGTGCGAGGCTGCCTGCGCATAGAATTCACCACGCCTTGCGGGCCAGCAAGGTACTGGCTTCGATTTCTTTGGTATCTCTTTTGCAATAGAGAACAACCATTGATTATCCGCCCTATCTGGTGCAAGAAGCAAAGCGTGGGCTGTAGGTTGAGGCACGAAAATGCTTAATATGCGAGATCAACAGATACCGTGATGCCAGAGCTCAAAACTTGCTTACATGGACTCGCAGTATACAGCAGACATGCGGAACTCCAGCGCTCGAACGGTAAGCATGCACACTACTCGCTCTATTTGGGTCCCCGACAGTCGGGAACATACTGTCAGCTTGTGGTTACACCCGTCATGCTCGCTCGAACGGTGCTGTTGTGTCACAATGCCACTTCAGCCTCATCACAGCCTGATCGACCACGGCCTCTACCTTGAAACGAGTCTCTCCCCTCTGCTTCCAGGCCAGATCATCAGAACTCAGCACCACAAGCCGCGATGGAGACATTTCATCAGCCAACCAAAAGCTTCCATTCCACAGGAACCACGAGCGTAGCTGAGCCATGATGATGGATCAATCGTCGCAATCCTCGTCGCGACTGACCATTGGAAAGCAGAGCATTGGAAAGCAGAGCAAGTCCAGACGGACTATGATCGAGGCTGCAATCTCCATGGTACCAAGAACGAAATGGACAATCACTCTCACTTCGATCGCTTTGATTCAAGCGTGCGGCTGCATCACGGCTTATTGTGTCGCCATAGCCGGTCTCGCTCGCTGTGCAGGCCACTGGAACGACGCTGAGTTCGAAGAGGTCTATACGCCAGCCTTACAGCCAGCTCCCATCACACTCGAACCACTTTACCAACTGGCAGTTGCACTCAAAGCATCGAAGAACCAAAACATAGTACAAGCCTTTGGGATGTGTCTCAGCCAACTGATCATGCTCGGGGTGGCGATACTTGGCTTTTCCCAGATCTCGTTTGGCTTCTCCCAGACCTCTGGATTCATCTTTGACCTCTTTTGGCCAAAAGAACGAGCGCTTCCTATAGCACGCTTCCATTCAGAGGTAGGTGTCATGACGCACTGATGCAGGAGCATGACACTGATTCTGCGAGCAGTAAGCAATGTCGCCTTTCTTTCACGGAAGATGGCACCTAACATCCCGTTTCCGCAGTCGCAGTGGCCACATCGATTGCAGCGTCTACGCTCGCAATGGCTATAACAAGTCGCAAGCTGTACGACGAATTCGCATGGAGTATCTACCGGCACCTCCACTGCGGAGATCCTCGCCTTCGAAAGCGTTATCTGGTCGAGGTAACGTTACCATCCAGTCCCCTTGCGAGCATCGCCACTAACTTCCGTGTACAGATCTACATGACATTCACCCACCTAAACTTCTTCTTCCTCCTAGGCTACTGGATGCAACAACTCCCCATCACCATCGCCATCGTCTCGAAAATCATCGAGAACGCGTCCCTCCCGCCCGACTCCGCCAAGGACGGCGTTTCCCAAGCCGACACAGCATACTGAGTCCTTGTCCCTGTCGCGCTCGCCGTGGCAGTCGCGCAAATGTCCATCGCCTCCTTATCAGTGCGGCGAGAGACCCGGAGCATCCAAATTGCTATCATCACCATGCTGCTCGGAAGCCTCGCAGCCGTAGCATTCACCGCTTTCATGGACTACAGCAGACTCGGAGGGTTCAATGTAGCCGATGGCGTCGAATATGGCGATGAAGGATCTCGATTGATCGTCTACACCGCTTTTGCCTTGCTCGTACTCGGCCTCACTCTGGTCCTGAGCATAGGGAACTTGAGAAGTTTCGGACCAGGACTGAAGCCGTATTTGCAATATGAGTTGATGGCGTCCGCGATTGTAGTGAGACGGAATGGCGCGGTTGGTGATGTGGCGATGATGTCGCTGAGAATGGACATTGATTAGGCAGGAAAAGATGCCTGGGCGACGAGAAGCGGAATGCACAAGTTCGTGATTGAAGCTTCACGGCAAAGAGGTGCAGTGTGAACAAGCACACCGCCTTTCGCAAGATCGACTCCTGCACGGTGGGTCGTGCTTATTTTCTTATACAGGTTTGAAGTTGCGGAGAAGAGCGGAGTAACGCCTTCCCGAACTGCTTTAATCCACGGGGTCGGTGCCTAAAGGCTGAGTGCGTAGATGTCGGTGAAGAAGAAGAAAAGCCACAACAGTGAGGCTTGAGCACGGACGCTGTGACCGAACACTATCTATGGTCTTCGGCGAACTCGCATTCTAGAGGCCCTTCGCTTCCCTTCTACAACTCGAGCAACCGGCCAAGAATGCCTTCCGGGACAATTTTCAAGACGCACAAAGACTTGATTTCCTCTCCCTCCTTTGTGCTCCGTCATCCGCCTGCTCGTGCTCCACGCGTCAAGACGCATCACCGCCCCTTCTGAGAAGCATGAGCGAACAGCATGAGAGACGGCGAGAGCGGCATCTTTCATTTTCCTGCCCACCTTAGGCGCATGTCGCTCCCCGCGTCAGCACGGCTTGTGAGGGCGGTAGAGGCCCAGATAGGAGTTGAGTACGGCGTGGTTGTTTACTCACTGTATGCCGTTCGACGCCTTTGAGCGAGCGCTCATTGTAAGATATCGACCTGGCTTATGAGGTGATGGTGTTTCATCGTCGTCGAAAGACTGTCAAGAGCACGCAGACGTGGTGCTGGCGGGCTGTGACGTGCTCGTTGTTGTTGCTAGGATCGGAGTGGGAAGAGGTAGATGGAGGGAGCAGGGAGGATGGTTGGGAGTGTGGTGATGGTGGTGGTGGTGATGGTGCGTCACTCAGTGGTGAAGCGGTGGCAATCGAGCAGCGAGTACGTCGGGTTTTGGGTCTGGATGCTGGGACTCGGGGAAGGTTGCTGGGCGAGCAGACGGTTTTGGCGGCTTATGCGAAAGATATGAAGGTGTATAGGGTGAGGGTCAGCAGGGGCCTGTGCTGAGTGTTGCGTTTGGAGCTCAAGTTTGAGGTGAGGTGCGCCCGGAGTTGGGCGAGGTTGACAGGAGTTTCGGTGGTTCGCGGGGGCGCAAGAGGGCATGATGAGCACGAACGCGATGTGCGAGGCGTGTTGTTAGCGGCCATTGGTCAAGTATGCGTTGGAGCGATGAAGCATGGTGGGCATGATCGCGCGTTTGCGTTCTACGACCGTATAGGACCCGGTGATGTGAGCATGATGTTGTTTAGGGCTTGCAGACCATGTCGACCACGAGAAGTCGTACCGAGGGTTGCACACAGACGTAGAGCAGGCAGATCGCGTATGCATGTGGTGATAGGCAAGTTGTAGTGAACGTGGGAGATGTTCAAGCTCTCACAACGGCTTCCTTGCTGCGTTGACCTTTCGCTCGATGATTTTTGGGTCAAGAAACGGTGATGGGATGCCGGATGAATCGAACGGCTTGGCTGAGTGAATTGTCAGCAAGATGGTAGACCTGCGGTGGTCGCGACTTACCTTTAGTTTTCTTTACTTTTTTGCCATTAGTGGATATAGTGAAGTCAATACCGCTGTCAATCTTCACCTTCTCGCTGTAAGCTTGTTCGGTGGCAGTCTGCTTCGGCCTGAGCAGTGGACCTTTTCGTCGGAGCGCTGAGGATTCAGCCATTTGCTTGGAACATGCAGATGATCGCAGTCTCGTTCTACTGACAATTGTGTCTGGACGACAGGAGGTATCTCTGAAAGAGGAAGGAACGTCATTGCTTCGGCAGTAGTATTTATCCGATGATGCCGTCACCAGGAGACCGAGGTGGTGAACTTTTGGGCCCAGAGCAATTGTGCCATTGAACATCGCCAATCCGATCATAACAAGACGATACTATTGCAAATATGGCATCAACGAGGTCTCTATCTGCGCTGCCTAGGGCGGCGTCCAGGGTCTCAACGAGTGGAGCTGAGTGTCGACGATGCTACCATCAATTGTTGTCGAGACGGGTGTGCCCAAGCAAACAACGACACTGTATCATGCCACAGTCACGATGCTTGCATGCTACTGCAATATATGCTGCACCTTCGCCTCCCCCGAAGAGCAAGGATCGAGGCCCAAAAAGTGAAGAGGACACCCAAACAGACTTCAATGTGATGGACATATTATCAAGCACGCCTCCACCAAGCACTGGCATCGACGCATGCTTAGAGACTGGCTTCGCGCTCAACAGTGGCCTCAAAGTGACTGGCTCAGGCGTCTTGCTCGTAGCAGGGGAGGCATTCAAGTGGCGGCCATGGGCCAAGGAGGGCAGGAAAGAAGGCACGATTGGAGCTGGTGGCACTGGCGACGATGACAAGGGCGTGCGCAGTATTGGCGGCAAGGTACTCAATCAGAGAGGGCAATTCGAGGTCGACAAGAGCGCATGGGGTATACTGGAGCTCGTCTGGCCGAAGCCGGACTTGCTCGTTCTTGGTACAGGGCGCAGCATCGCCCCCTTGAGTCCGCAGACGAGACAGCATATCAATGACCTGGGTATCAGGGTTGAGGTGCAGGACACGAGGAATGCGGCTGCTCAATTCAACTTGCTGGCCACTGAGCGAGGAACGCAGCAGGTCGTTGCGGCGCTCGTGCCGATTGGTTGGAAAGAAGGCAGATGAGAGGAGTGTGGACGCATATGAGTTATGCATTATTCTCGAGGTGTCATGGGTCTTGCCGTTGCTCATTGGACGGCGTCTCGATTACTTACGAGCGGCACGATGGAGCGGTCGACATTCATTGTATGAACCACACAACCCCACCCGCCAGCTTATTGGCACCTAATCCCAAGCTGTAGAACGAAGCTTGGAAGCGATTTAGCTGGGCCATGAAGGGCCAGCTCGCTTTGCGAGGTGGCGCGGATATGCTGCACTTTCGACTCTGGTCAATGAGGCGGAAAATAGAAGCTATAGAGACTCGTACTGGACGAGGTATACGGTGTGACGAGCATTAAACTTCGCGAACAAATGCCGCCGTCGCGTCCCGATTGTTTGTTGGATGTGCGTTCTGCGTCCAGGGCGCAGGCCTTGTTGTGTGGGCGCTCGAAAACATCCTTGCCGGCAGCATGCCCTCCAATATCCCAAGCGAATTCGTTCGCCACATAACCGCCACAGTGGTCTCTTCTTTGCATGCATGTCTTTTGCCTATCTGCCTTGACGGGACTTCACAAGTTGCCCAGAACATGCACCACAATAGTCCGCTATTCTTGATGCAGCAAGGGCGGTATAAGACTGAACCAGCCACGTTGGACGGCAGTCATTCGCCACAGTGCTGATGGACTTTGCGCGCTGCAGATCGGTTCGGTTGACACATTGTGGCTTTCGGCTTCTGGGCGTTCCGATGACACGTTTGATGCCCCGAAAGAAGGCCCGGGTCATTGACGAATCCTCCTCGTCGCGCCGCACCTGTACAGTGTATTCAGGATGATGGGATGTCAGAGCACGAAACTTTCAAGTCAAGCGTAACATCCTTGATCAATGGCTCGGATTGTCGTGGCTGCCAGACAATCCGCTCCTTGCGATGCAGCTCGGAAGTCTGAATCGCGAGGTATGCGGTCCTGGCGGGTTAGGTTTGGCCTAGATTCAGATCCTTTCGATCCGCAGGCATCAGCAGAAGAAATAAAGCAGTCAGTTTTATACGCAGTCGCCTACAGACCGGTGCAGTGGTGAAGACGAGATGCGATATACATAAAGGTGCAGAGTCGTGTTGAACCATTTTGCACTCACGGTCTGCCTGTGCTGTGATCCAACAATTAGCCACAAGCGAGTCCGAACGAGCATCTCCTATATTCCTCATTTGTTTATTGCAGTCCAGCGCTTGCGCACGGATGGGCCGAAAAGCGGGTTAAGCGCCGTTGTTGAGCATTTTCTGGGGTATCAAAAGGTTTGACGTCGGCCCTTGAGCTGTTCAGGAAGGTGATGTGATCAGATCGCATCGCGAGAGCAATCTTCGCCAGTCCATCATCTTCGTCACGGATGCTCCACGTGCGAGCCAAGCAAATCTAGACAATCAACGTGCCAGGCCGTAACCTCATAGAATCACCATTAGGCGGTGCCACAGCAATCTCGCATGTCACGCGCGTTCCCGATGTGCTGCTCCAGCCGTCTCCTAGCTGTACCCAGGTGCGTGGCGGGGCCTGCATGACGGATGCGCGATTGCAACGAGCCGGTCCATCCTTCCTCGAGTCCAACGAATAAGAGGGCATCTGGTCCATGTCTTGCCGACAATTACTGCATCACACACTCAGGGCTGTTGTCTACCTTCAATTACCCCGCACATACCCTGAGTCTCTGCCAGGCCTGCCCCCTCTAAAGATGAAGTATCTTGGACGAGGGAGTAAAGATCTACCTGTCCAAGTGCGCGATCCCGACACATCAGGTTTCGTCCCAAGCCGCATACGACACACTTGGAGGTTAGTTTTACAGTAGCTGGATGGCAGCTGTGAGCATGCCAGCTTGTACAACGAATGTCGTGCTCGTCAGCACATGGGTGCACGCGAAGGCTTGCATCGACCAGCAGACCATCCTAGACCACCCCAGAAACGCATGCTGGGAGAAGCCCTGTCGAGCGCAACGCATCGAACGGGCTCGCCCTTAATGAATGCTGGAGCTGTCATGCTCACTCCGCATCTGGCTGCGAGCTTACTTTGCGTCCCTCGTCATCAGACTTCGCCTTCTGGCTGATCTTCTGAATACTATACCCATTCACTAGACCGCGCCAACGACCTCTCGCTCCGTGAGCCGAACTTGACCCTCCTTCAAGTACCTCTTGCCTACCGCCAACTCATGGAAACGCACCCGGCTTGTCTTGCCTGTGTGTAGATATACTTCTTACTGCTCAGAACAGCTTGGCTGAGTATACTCGTACCCCCGGCGAGGAAAGGCCCGCGCTGCAGCACGCCAATGTAATTCTCGCCACTCGTACTCAGAGAAGGGCCATGCATACAATACTATTGGAGCTACCCAAGCACAACCCACGCGAGGCCACGGCAATTAAGGCGTTGACCACGCTCTAAATACCCTTTTGATCGCCGACCCTCACCGACATGTCGTACGTTCTTCCCTGCCCTCTTCCATGAAGTTCCAGATGGGAGCTGCCCGGTAGACCCGTGGAAGCAACCTACGGCTTTGAGCCGAAGTTCTGCAGCAGTTGGATGTTTGGGAAGATACAGAGCGACTACGGAAGGAAGGCCGCTAGCCGTAGCATGTCAGTCATCAAACTAACCGCGTAACTGCTTGTCGCCACAGAAATACGTCGCAGAACCAACAGAAGCGCAGTGTACAGCCCCCTGGATCGACACCCACACCTGGCGCTTATTCAGCTTCGCCTTCCCAGCTCACATTGCCATCTGACGCTTCCGCGACTGGGTTCGCCAATCCATATCAGACTCAGACATATGGCTATGCACCCAATTCGCATAACCCCACGGGCCCGTTTGCGTTCCCACAGCCTCAGTATGCGCACCCGCTTCAGCAAACACAGCACCAATCCTTGCAGCAGCAACACCACCCTCACCTTGGACAGCAAATACCACAACATTCACCCACGGGCACGCGTAAGCGACGCCTCTCCGACCTCGAAAGTGTGCTACCGGGATCAGCAGGCAGCAATGCCAGTGCTTACGGGCACCCTACTGGACTGGTGACGGCATCTGGTGTGGGCGAAGCCGATCTAGGGCTGGGTTTGGGACCATCGCAGACGCAGCTGCCCAGTCCAACCGTGAAGAAAGGGCGAACTAACACGCCCTGGACGCCAGCAGAAGAGCAACGACTCAAAACGCTAAGGGATGCCGGTAGTAGCTGGAGTGAGATTGCTAAGACGTTTCCTACACGGACAGAGGGCAGCGTGAAAAAGCATTGGTATAAGGTTCGCTCACCTCTTGCGCAACTTCAGTGGGACCTGATCGCCCATGATGGTCGTCGTTGGAGCCTGTTGGCTGACTTTTGCTTCGTAGGACATGCATTATGCGGAGTTTGCGGAAGATGAGGTTAGCAGTTTCGTTCGCCTCTCCGGCCTCTTACTGAGCACTGCGAGTGACTGGCTGACAGGACATGCAGAGCGCGGCTTTGCTGCAGGCTATCAAGGATTACGAGAACAACAAGTGGAAGGTGATCGGCCAGAAAGTTGGCAAGCCAGCCAAGGTACGTACTGCATCATCAAGTGTGAGATGAACAGCTGTGTTGCTCTCGACTTCGACCCTGGTTGCCATGCCTCAACATTTGTTGAGCAGGCGAGGTCAGCCCAAATATCCAGGCTGTTGCGGTGCTAATGCAAGAAATTCCAGGCGTGCGAACAATTCGCAAAAGAGCAAGGGTGGAAGGTGTAGGGCCTAACGAGCTTGTTCTCCTCATCGCACCTGGTAGACAATGCTTTGGAACACAAGGATTGGTGATGGACTTGGTTGGGCGTTAGGATGGGCAGTCGAGCGCATGAGGAGATTGTACCACATACTCGGCGCCTGACATTCAGAGATACCCAAGCATTTTGTACGCAAGATCTCCTCGGTTTCAAGAGCATGATCCGCGGACTGGTTGAGGCTCTAGAGAGCGTGGCGCAGTGTTGGAATGTTCGAAGAGTCCAGGGAGGCCGGAAATAGGACAGGACGGCCAAATGGTGCTATGCTGAAAGCCCAAGGGCCTGTAGGTCCTCATGGGAAAGACTCCTTTTACACTTCCAGATTGCTGTGTGTTGCTTTAGGTAGCCTAGGATGTCTGTCCGCGAATTGGCAGGCAGAAACGTGCAATGGCGCTCACGGATTGTTATATTGGGCTTCGGAGGAGTTTGAAGAGCTTTTCCCTGTCTATGCAGTCGAGGCATGTAATTTGTAAACTGGGTGCTCACCACAACCAGGGAGTCCCAAACATTTTGGGTAGAGATCTTGAGCTCGATGTGTCTTCACCGTCCAGATCGGGATTGATGAAACACACAGGGTCTCTCTTGAGCCACGACGTAGGGCTGATACGCACCTCTCTGGTGCTTGCGGTGCAGGATCCCACGTGAGGTACGTACTGTACATGAGGATTTGTGAGCAGGAAAGTTTGATTATCAGTCTGTATGCCCAGCAAGGCGCGAGTCATTTTGAGGGGCAACGCCATATTGTTGCCAGCCCTGACGTCGTCGATCTCGAGACTGAGACATGTTTCCTCCGCTTCTGCCGGCCATCAAGCTTCTTCGATGCGCCTTCTGCGGCAAGGCTGCACGAGTCATACTTGACTTCAACGGCATCACAGACCGTCAAAAGTGAAACCGCAGTCATACGGTTCTGCACACACCGCGCCGATGTCACTTCGAGTGTCTTCAGCCTGCTGGATCACAAAGTGGCTGCTTCCGTGACCGGCATCTGGATGCTGGACCGACTTTCGCATGCTCCGGCACGCCCGCCACATCCCTGCCTATACGACCAGATCGTACAGTCCGTTGACGGCAAACGGCGAGAGCCTCCGGCCAGACGTTTTCGGTGCCTTTCACCACCCAAGCAGGTCATTCGAAGCCCTCTTAAGATTGACAATCTCGCAGATGCGGCTCTGTCGCCACTCAGGGTCTAACCCCCTGTCAGCGATGCCAGAGTCCCCCAAACAGCCCTGTATCCGGCAAGGCAGCACGTCGAGATGCCCTATCAGGGGCGTGATGCCGCATCGCCGCTGCACACTCTATTTTTCGCAACAATTGGTGCTCAGCCTCTCTCGCTTGTTAAGCATACCCGCAAGCATGGACGATCCGCCACCATGTGCCCATGAGTCGCTACTCGCCTCTTTTACACTCCGCACCATTGTGGACATCCTGAAACGCGCGCTAGAAGAGCACTAACCACCTCTGGAAGGCCTGGAGACAGTCGCGCACGTCCTTGCTCTGACATGGAGGCGCTTTCCAGAACAACCTTGTCGGCTTGCGCATAACGTTCACAGACTGCACGGCTCTTTTCCGTCCGAACTACTGTCCAACTTCACCGCATGCATCCTGGAACGTGAACTCTATCTCCCTACCCGCAGAGTGTGGGGCCTACAAGCAGTTCCTGCATGGGGCCAGCAGCGAATGCCTTGACGTTTACAGGACAAATTGTGTGCCCCTGGGGACGATCTCTGCCGCATGCTGGTCTCGCATTGCGCAAGTCGGTAGAGCTGCTCTTGCAGCAGCCAATTGGGCCTGGAGAAGAGTAAAGTATGCTTGCTATGGTGCTCCATCTTGGCGTCTGACTGTCGCAGTGGCGATCAAGCGAGACTTTGAGCACTGATATGGCACTATGAGCTTTGCATCCGGTAATGCCTCGACTGTCATGCAGGCCACGCGATCGCGGAGAGTATAATCATGCCATCCTCGCAACCTTTGGGCTCCTGCCTCAGTATGTCTTTTTTTATCAGCCCCGCTGTCACGGCATCTCTCAGAACATCATTCAAGCACAGTCGCTTTACATCGTTGCTGCGTTGCTTCCACGGCTGCTTGGCGTTGCATGCTGATATCGTTAATCTAATTATATTATCTTGGACCACGTTCGCTATACGTCGACGACACGGCCGACCTGATCTTTTCTGCGCTTGCAGGTCGTCCTTCGTTACCTTCCGAACTGTGTCGTCCGGCAGCTTGTCTGAGCATCGAGCCCTAGAGGATTGCATGGGACGTTGCAACCGTGGCGCACCCTTTCTCGAACTATAGCTTCGGCTATGGTGGTCATGGGCAAAGCTCGAAGGCTGAAGAGATCACTCCGGTGACAGCGGCAGCATATCCACAGATGCTGACGCAAAGTTTCCAACCTCTTCCTGCTCAGGAGCAATACTTTCCGACAGAGCAGCAACAACAACAAGTTGAGCACTTGTACCAACAACAGTCGGCGCATCCGCTGCAACATCCCCAAACCTACCACCACCACCAGCATGGCACAACAACAATGCTTCCGTCGCAGTCAACGGACCCGACATATATGGAGCAGTCGCAGCTCATGCCTGCTCAGCTACAAGTACAACGGTCGACGTCAATGTCACAAGTGTCATCGTCACAGTATGACACCCCATACGAAAGTCCGGAACTGCTACGATATCAGCCGCTGGCAAGCTCGTCTCGCAAACGGAGCCGCCCAGACGAAGATTACACATATGATCATTCAGGGCTGACCGCAGCTTCCGGAGGCAACCCTTCAGCCGAGTTGACACCACATGGGCATCATGCGCAGCCACGATCTGGCGCATCCTCATACTACGTGCCATCCCAGCATGCCTCCCCGTTACCGGGACATGCTCAGACAGCTGCACAGCCATATCAGCCTTCGGCAACTACTCATCATCATCAGCACCGACTGCCACATCAGCCTCCACCTATGAAGAGTCAACGTATGGGCTACGAAGGCTCGCCAGTGTCGGGAGACGAGCATGGCCCTCCAAGTGTCGTCGGACAGCCTGGAATGCCTGCACCAGCCCCAAAACCCAAAGGGCCCAAGCTGAAGTTTACATCCGAGGACGATGCACTTCTGGTGGAGCTCAAAGAAGCCAAGAACCTTACCTGGAAACAAATAGCAGACTTCTTCCCGGGTCGAAGTTCTGGGACATTACAGGTCCGATACTGTACCAAGCTCAAAGCCAAGACTACAGTTTGGACCGACGAAATGGTACGTCCTGGTAGTGTTGTGATCTCTCAAGGCGATACTAGGAATCTTGATTGCTTGTAGCGTTGATTCGTCACGTATCGACTGTTTGATTGTGTGTCTGCTGTTTGGTATGTCGTCTTTCCAGTGGCGAGCACCCGACTGACGAGTGACACAGCTCCAAAGACTGCGCACCGCGATAGAAGAATACGAGATCGACAGATGGCGAATAATATCTAGCAAAGTTGGTAATGGCTTTTCAGCCGCTGCGTGCAAAGAGAGAGCACTCGAGTTAGAGACAGAGCCAATTATAGAAACGGCAGAACAAGACGAACCATCGCATCGACAACAGCACGAAGCGACGACGCAAGATATGGCTCACGATCCTTATGCGCAGGCGGCCGAGACATATGATTATCCGCACATTGCGGAGGTTTTATGACAATCACAGAAATGTTTTGAACAGCATTATGGCAGCATGTGGGCGGAGTTTGAATGCACCTACGGGACGGCTGGGACGACGGCGCTTAACATGTATCGGAACAATGGTCACTTCGTGCTGGTCACGTAGAATCCGTCTTTCACGACTTTAGGGAGCATACGTGTACGATAATTGGAGGAGCTAGTGCCCTCGCAGGATTGAACCGGGAACTCTTGTGAAATAGTCGAAATGATCAAGTCCATTGACTTGGGAATGCGAGACTGTTTCCCGCACATGCCAGCAGAAAGAATCAGTTCGACGGTATCCTGCACAGCAGACAGACCATTCGGGCCTACGAGCTACAGGCAAGACCAGACGACAGACTCTGCGCCTAAAGTGCTAGTATGGCGCGCCCAAGCTTTCATACATCTTACGTTTTACGCAAACACATCATCCTGTCGGACCCCGGAAGGGCTTGTTGAAGCACACCGCTGTAGAGCACACATCTCAAATTGCAGCAGTCACGCGCCTGAGTCAAATGCTATGATCATCGATGTGGACGTGCTTTGAATGCTGTGGAGACTGTCTTGCTGACGAGACTGAGCATGTAGTCACATTGAGACTAGAGCCTTGGGCATCAAGCTTCTTCGAGAAAGCTGCCAGCCAGATCTTCGCTGGTACGTCTTCGCCTGACCGTTGCACCGTTGAACTCTCCTCCTTACAGGTTCGCAGATCGGAGGCTGTATGCAGCGCTGAAACCGGATGACGGCACAGGGCGAGTGTTTCACGTGTGAAGTCTGGACAATGTACGTTGGCGGTGCCTCTGTACACGTACCGTGCCTGGATCCGTGGCCTTTGCATGCTGCATTCGCCACTCCGACGGACTATCTATAGTAGAGAGCGCAGACATAGTGAGGAAATGCATATGTATGGCGCTCTGGCGCTCGTGAGCCGAGGTCAATTTACCTGTGTGGACGTGGCCGGTGGATTTTGCCAGCAGGGTGCACGCCGCTACCAGATAGAAATCCGCTAATGGACTGTTGTTGAGCTACAAAGCATCAACCACCGTGACATCGTTGCAAGGATGATTAGCCGCGAAGATGTCCAGTCGCAGAGCCTGACTACTGAAACTATGAAATGCTTTCACAGCACAGACCCCAAGAATGGTATCCGCGGAGAGGCAGGTGCAGCAGTCGAGTCCGTGCGCGGTGTAGAACCCTGGTCGCACCGTTATTGCCAACTCGACTACACTTCTCCACGAGGGCCGAGGGGACTTCTTCCTCAGTACATCTTTCGGAAAGAAGTCGATCAAAATTTGGTATGAACACGACAGCACCTTGCCGATACAAGCACACATACGCGCGCGCATTACTGCGATCACGGCAGTCGCCTTCACGTGCCGAGATGAACAAGGCAGGCACTTCTTTGGCGCACTAGGATGTCGAAACCCTCCCCAGCTGGAAGGACAGTTATGAAGTATGGGCGAACTGAGCCGGCAGCTGGCGAATCAGTGTGCTATACATGGACAGAGCTCGGAAAGCCTCCTGTCAGGCAAACTCATCCAAGTCAAAGGCCATTCACCACCACTGACAAACTCTTACCCATGCCAAATTTAGCGGTGGCACGCCACTGTGACGATGCTAGCTGGTAGCTTCTGGTGAATTGGTTGATTTGTACTTCGACAGAAGCGTACGATTATCGAAGTTCCAGTAGGTTGGGCCACGTGGATCTACTGCTTCAAGGAGTCCAATAAACGCAGCAACCAGCTAAATGGAGCAGAATCGCGGATAGTATCTCGGAGCCAACTCAATTCGCTGAATTTGTCCACACAGCGCCCCTTTCTCACCTTGCGCGTCTGTCACGATGACGTCTACCGACGTAGTGACTGTGCTTGGATCGATGAAATGGGGGGTGCGTTGGCTGTCGTAAGAAGTTTCTCTCATTCACACGGATCCAGTGGGTACGTTTATTGCTAGACACCTCCTCGAGTGACCGCTGCGCTCAATGACGCTGCTCCAAAATCAGCATGTGTCAGCAGAAACAGACGACACCTCCTCCGCGACGTTGGATGACACGCACAAACGTCTGCACCGGCTCGAGTTTGACAATGCAGTGAGTCGCGCATCTCTGCGTCCTTTCGAGAGGCCGTTGAGACGAACAATCAGCTTCTCCGCAGTCAGCTTTGGATGCGGAAAGCGATGCAGTCCCTAGGGAGTGCTGGGAGTGTTTTCCCATCTACCTTCCATCTTGGGATGTCAGCAGTTTCCAGCAAGTGGGAACCGGCGACCACACTTGTGCTCCCAGCGGCGCTGTCCAGTAGTCGCTACCCAATGATAGCGAGAGCTCTTAACATTAGTCGACGAGCAGAGCTTCAGATGATAGGACTACTCCATAACACTGTTCTCCCCGTGCCCACAACGTAAACCCACACGCTGTATTTATACCACGGCCAAACGCCTTGAAGCATCATCCGAGCATCCTTCAAGCATCCTCCTGAAACCACACTCTTCGCATTTGTTACTCTCACCAAGCCAAGCAGCATACTCCAGAGTACCAATTTCACACGCATCAGAATGGGCAGGCCACAGGGTCGACGCTGGTCGCAAGCAGATGTACGTATTATTCCCATCCTCTTCACTTTAAACGTTGACTAACATCTCAGAACGCAACGCTGCTCGACATGCGAAGTCGCGGTGTGCCTCACGAGCAATGTGGTAAAGTGCTCAATCGCACTGCCCTGGCCTGCCGCTTGCACCATATGAACTTGGGCCGCCGCGAGCAGAAATTAGTCAAACAACGGCGCTCGTTCAGTCGTTCCACGGAAGGTGTCTCGCCGCCTCAGCAACGCCTGCCGTCACTCGCATCGTTGTCGATCTATGACTGTGCCAGGCCATCCACAGCGGGCTCGCTTCGCCCGCTCCGCCCCATTCCGGACCAGAAACCCCGGATGGCCACTCCCAATCATGACGGTATGCCCCAGCGTGATATCGTCGCGCTACCATTGCCACGCCGGCATATGTCTCAAATGCCTGTGGCTCCTGGTCCCTTTTATGCTGCCGTCAACTCGCAATATGCTCAGGCTGCAAACTACCCAGCATCGCCCGAGCAGCAGGAAGCGTTCGACGCCGCACGGTACGTACCGCTTGTGTGCCAATCTAATAGTGATGGACGGAATGCTGATCTTGTACAATAGTGTTCTGACCGATCTGTCTGCCGGTCCACCGACTCCACGTAGCGGTGCATCGCAAAGACTGAATCGCCGCAAGTAAATCAACACCACCATATCCCGAGCTTTCGCCATCTCTGACACTGGTAATAGCACCGCAGGTCCAGCTGCCACTCACTCTGCGAATGCAAAGGATGACACCATGACACCAAACCGCCGCAAGTAAGTCTACATCCCCTATCGTGTCAGACTCTGCGAGTCCTAACAGAAGCGACAGCACCGACGGCTCAGCTGCTGCTCAACCTACGGACGCCACGGACGAGACGGACGAGACCACGCCTGCTAGGACCAAGCCATCGATCAGCAACCTCTTGAACCGCAAGTAACAGCGCAACATAAGACGGTATTTCAAGCAAGGACGCCATCTCGATGGTGACGTGTTTTTCTTTGACGTGTTTGACTTTTGACCGTTCACCTCTGCGTGCGTCTGCGACGTTTCTGTCGCAGCGGGGTGGCCTTAGCGATGGCGCTCTCGGCGTCATGGATATTTGAAAGCTGTGTTCATGGGCCTTCAAGGCATGATACCCCGTGGATTATTGTATGATACGTACTCGACGCTATGGGGCTATAATGCTATGAGACTATGGGGCTGTGGTACATCGGGACCGTGGGACCATAGGACTCTGGCATTGTGGCACTGCGGCACTACGGCACCAAGGGCATTGTGGCTCTATGGCTCGTTGAGAGTGTTAGGCTTTCAATGTTGTCGGAGACGTGGGACTGTGGGACCATAGGACTGTGAGACTGGGATCATGGGAGTTGTGGATGCTTTGCCCGCTTTAGTGGGAACATCTTATTGCTTGTCAAGTGTATGCTATCATGAAGCTGGTTTCTGCTTGCTCGCAGATAGGCGATGAAAGCTTGTGAAGATACAAGATAGAGACGTGAAGTCCTTTTTGGAAAAGTGCCGCCTCACGGCTGTCTGCTGCGAACATCAGATCTACTTGCCTGAACGTATACCGATCTCCGCGCTCCCTTTTCCATCGAATGTCATAAACACAAGTGCCAGGCGAGGATGTGAGGCCCAAGGTGCGTTGCTGCCAATTGCTGCTGCCATGCTGTTCGCCCTTGGTCGCACCTTCACAATAGCTCAGTCATGTTTCTTTGACATCGTCCACCCCCAACAACGGTACTCGTTAAAGCCAAGCCGCCATGTGTTCCGCCAATAGTTGCCTGACCGAAGGCAACGTTCGAGTGCGCTAGTCCGGGTCCAAGCACAGGCGTGTTCATGCTGCTTCGCCACCAATCTGCCACTACGTTGAAAGCCTGTTAGTAAGCTGCAGGCTGAATGACTCTGTCGACTATGACGTCTCATTGTTACCGATACTGGTGCTGTGGTGGACAGGAATGAGGAGTCACACATTAGTGTTCCGGACAGTGATTACATTTGTTGCCAACAATGAAGTCGGAGGCCTGCGTTTGATCACCGGGTGAGAGCTTCGAAACTTAACGACCATAAACAGAAGATGTGCAATAGAGGTCAACCTAAGATGAGCCGGAATTGCCTCCTCTTCCACGCCGCCATCAGTCTCCGCTTGGTAGCTCAATCCCTGTTTACTGGAGCCAAACAACACTTCGCTTCGACTTGAACGGAGTCCCTTCCCAGTCCTCCTTCACATGGATCCAGTACGGACAGGAGGGGTAAATGGAAAGAGAATGGCAAGCGTTGAGACACCAATGCTGACCGCTATAGGCCAGCTAATGGTGACGTCCTCTGGCCAGGAAAAAGTGCCTTGCTCCGCGAACAAACACGGAATCATCGTCTGGCGCCCGATGAACGAAAAATAGTCCATATGTGAGCTGCAAACAATTGGCTTGGGCAGCGTGTTCGTCGAAACTTGTCGAGGCCGGCATAGACAACTACTAAGCGACAACACACACACTGTCGTCTGGTAGGCTGACGGAAGCGAACAGCCAAAGAGCAAGACTCTCGGCTACAGTCCAGTCCTTCCGTAAGCGGCATAAAGACCTACTAAGCAATACCCATGTCGTTGGTAATACTGCAGTTAGTACACCCCCAAGCTTTAATTCTTTCTATAAGGCGCCAGAACGACACGTCATCGCCCGACTTTCGCGCTTCTCCTTTATGCTTTCCTCATCCCATGCCGCCGACCTGTGGGATGCACCGCATGTGACTTGCTCCATCTTGCCTTGGGCCCAATGTGCTTGTAGACCAGAACTTGAGCGTAATACAGGTCCATCGGAACGACTTCGTCATGAACGCACTGTTTGTGCGAAATTTCTGATAATATCAAGCAATCACATAATGTACAGATGGCAGCAAGGGCAAAGTAATCGTCATTCAACCGTCGCAAGGCGATGCCTACAGAAGGCAGTCATAATTCGATCGAACATGCCAAGCCATGCCCGCACTGTGCGGCGTGTCGTTGATAGACCTCCGTAAAATCGTGCCATGACGTCCAATTCGTATCATCATCCGCTCCTGATCCATTCCGCTATGCCATGAACCCGAATGCCCAAGAGAAAGTCCCGTTCACCCTCCAACGCCTAGCAATGTCTTGCGACATTGCAGCCTTACGTTCATGTTCCTTCATACTTGTGGTGCGTAATCTGCTCCCTCAACGCCTGTCTTTTCTTCTCACGGCTCTTCTCCTCTCGCTCCGCGCGCAGCGCACCGACCTTCTCTCGGAATCGCCGAGGACTGACATACTGCATCTTCATACCGCCAGAGAATGGCAAAGAGAAAACACGCCTCTTTCCAGCCACCTGCCTGAGCATCTCCTCGCTACTCCTTGAGCGCAGGGAGCGCGCCTTTCTAATCTCAGTCACATAGCCGCCGGAAGCATTAGTGTGGAGTCCTCCTGTGCTGCGTTTGGCCGAAACATAATGGCGGCGACTGTTCGATCCGTGACGGTCAAGACCTAGGCTGTTACCAAGCAAAAAGCCACCTTGACCTCGGAAGCCCGGCATGCGCACGCTCAAAGTGCGAGGTAGGAAAGGATTGCGCTGCTGCTGGCGAGTCTCCATAATCTCAGAAGTATCGCCGCCTTGCGGGAGCGTTGCATATGGAACGCCGTCCGTTTCATAAATCATGTCGTAGTCTTCATCACTGTCATAGCCTTCCCATATGTAATTTGGCCTCCAAAGTGGTGAAAGGTGCGTCGGCCGCTGAACTGCAGCAGCATCTTCAATTGCACGTTTTGGCCTCCGAGCACCCAGCGCTCGACCAAAGAGCGGTTGTACGATAAAGCTTTCACTGTAGCGTCTAGCTCGTTTGACCAGGCTTTCTTGCCGTTGAGGAATGCTTGCCCTGGCACTTGCCATTACATCTGCGTCGATGATGAGCTGCCTATCAACCTCATCACTAGGTGTCGGCGGAATGAACTGAATCACAGGTGGTTCGGGTGCAGGTCTTGGGTTGGTGAGCGGACTGTCGACTTGAATGATTGGATTGAGCTGCGGCGCTGGTGGGAGGCTCTCACAGCCCGGCTCACTGCTTTCCCGATCTCTGTCTGCCAGAAAAGTCTCCAGGACCTGCTGGCTTGTAGGTATATCAATGTGGTTAGGAGGGGTCGGCATAGCGTTGTCGTTCCTGATTGGCCTAGCCGAGCAATTTTGTATTGCTAGAAGGCTTTCGTTCGTGTGAGGATAGAAATTGATAGCTGTAGCTTCGCAGAGTTCGACCTCCGTCCGATCTGACATCTGGCTTGTGGAGAATGGAGTCGTGCTCGGGTAGAGAAAGCGTGGATCGGCTTGCAGACTCTTTCGTGGCGAAGACAATATGCTGCCATTCGTTTCGAGGCTACCATTCCTCACATGCTTGTTGTTCTCAAGCTTCTGCTCAGCAGAAAAGCGGCGAAGTGTACGCTCTGTCCTTTGCTTCGGCGGCGACCGCCGCTCAGGCAGCTGTGGCAACTTGCCGTCGAGCGCATCGACTTTCGGTGAGCGTCGCAGACTGTGCTGCCACACGCGACTGTCGGCCGCGCCGCCCGAAGCCTGAGGCGCATGCGACAAGAACCTCGCGCCACCATTCGCAGATCGGCTGGTCATTCTGGCCATCTCGCCTGTAACCATGGCAGGCTCCGTGACAACGCGGCGTGCGTCGGCGTTTGATGCAAACACAGGTGATGATTCTAGACTCCTCGGTGTGAGGGCCTTTTTGTGCCTCAGTTGCCTCGGCGCATCCGCAATGCTGTCTCCACGGCTGACAACGCTTCCTCCAGAGAAATTGCGCAGTGATTGGGCCTTGGGAGCTCGCCGTAACTTGTGCGCCTTCACTGCATCCTGTGGAAAGACGACGCCCGCCGGAACTGAATAGTGGATACTGCTCAAAGCACTGTGACGCTTCACATTGTCTTCCCTTATCTGCGTGTAGATCATGTTGTTCATGTCTTCAGCGCTGGGCTGCTCAGTCGTGTTTTCTTCATCAGCTATGTAGCTAATATGCTTCTCGAAGTCACTGTCGGCCCTAGCTGGCTCCCATGGAGAGTGTGCTCGTTGACGTAGTTGCTGAGGTGGGTCCGGTTTCAGATCTGCTTGACTCTGCGCTTGACCCTGTTCTTGGCGCTCTAGGTCTGGCGTTGTTGAGACATCTTCAGACTGCTGCAGGCCTAGACCGACACCTCCAAGTCGCAAACCACGATTTGACTCAAGCCGTTGCGCAGCAGTGCTGTGAAATTCCGACGAGGTAGCTTGCGAAAGGTGGGCCTGGCTGGCATTGGGATCTTCACGGGCTGTGTGAAAAGAGTCGGCGCGCGAGCTTGGACACTCTTCAAAGCGATGCGACACCGCACCTGGCTGTGTCTGCTGACGTGATCGCGTAGGCCGTCCCGGCATAGATGCGGCGTGAAGTTCCGTAGTTGTCCCTGGTGGCGAAGGCTCCGGTGTCAGGAGTTGACGGCGTGGTTGATATACTTGCGGCGTTTGAGCAGTGAGCGCATCGCGAACCGCATCCGCAAAATGTGAAGTTGTCGACAAGCTGCCGCCCTTGGGTTCCAAGTCGTCGGAATTCGCCATAGTCGGAGGTGTCGGTGGGAGCCCCGTTTGGGTTAAATGAGGAGGCGTAACCAACCGTCCAACAGTAGGTCGCGTTTGCACTGGCTCCTGCTTCTCGTGCTCGAAGGGCAGCATACCAACGAGACGAGGTGTCTCCTCTACCTCCTCCACATCCGGATTGTCTGAGCTCAGACTCTCGCTTTCAGGGCTTGGACTCAGCAAGAAAGTGCTAGGTATGCTATGCCGATGAATTTCCACACTCTTGTGCCTCGCCAACGCGCTGTCATCTAGTACAGGCGGATAACCCTTTCCCTTGAACGCGCTCTCCAATAGACCGTAGCCGCGCAAATCCGCGGTCGCAAATGCAGTGGTCTGCGGCCTTCTATATCCTGGCATTGTGGTCGAAATGCCGCGCTATTGCATCGTCACCTCCTTCACCTTCGATCCAGAATGCACGACCACGAAGCGCTTAGGTGAATGGCTGTGAAAATGCCTGTACGTCGCCGACCCTCCCAAACAGACCGCAAAGGGTTCCACGATGCGACCAGCTGCCAAGCAGGTGTCAAAGAGCGCCAATTGGGAATGGCGGACGCTGCGTCGCAAGGCGTTATAGCCTGTCGTACGGAGGCGCCGACCGTGTATCGAGTCTGTTGGAACGGCACGTCTCGGCCTGCGCGTCTCTGCAATATGCGGCTTAGGTGTTGACGGTCCGGTCGTCTAATTATGCTTCCAGGCGTCGCCAAACGATCGTATACATTGCATGAAGTTGGCCGCCGTCCTTTCGCGATTGTGGCGATGTGAAGTTTTCGTTAGTCGTGTGCGTCGTGCGACTATTAACCGGTGTCGAGATGATGGCCAGTCGATGTGAGCGCAAGGTTTTGCGACCGAAGCACAGTGACTGCTGCCGTCGCGAGGGATCCTTGGCTTCCGGCCTGCAACAGTGCGGCCGGGTTGGCTCGAGGGGGGCTGACGTAGTCGACGCGCTTGGAAACAGGCCACCATTCACGTGGCGTCAATTTCGTGTAGATTGATTTGCTAACGTCCAAGGGGCCCACCTCCGATTGAGAGTACATCCGCAGAATGCAAGACCTCAATATTGATGGGTAGTTAGAGAATTAATGCTCGAAAAGCAGGTCAAAGTGCACATACAGCACTGAATCCACTTGCAGCAGTGGATACGCACTGGCAAGGCTGCATGCACGGGCAGTCTTGCAGCTTGCTGCACGCTGGTGCACATCAAACAACTTCTCGGCCCTCTCGCCATTGCTTGGTTCCACCATTCTCTCGGCATGTATGTGACCCAGCAAAGTGGTATAACGGGTATCTTTTATGCAACCGACAGGATGGAATTTGGGACCTGAGATCAATGCTTTTGATTCATGCGCGCAATGCTCATGGCAGTGATCTGTTACGGAGATGCGTGGGTGAGGCTGACGCGCGACGAAATGGGCGTAGTCTCCGGCTACCTTGATCCTGATCACCGACGTCTTCACATGATGCTGAGAGGAACAACGCAAATACCCCGATCTTGCAGACCAACTTTGGTAATGGTGAGGTTCGGTGGTGCCTGCCAGCGCATCACAGCCCTTCAGGAACAAGAACCGATCGCATGGAATCCCTGACATCGGACAATCGAGACTTCGACCCTATTTCAAAAGAAAAGGCTGCCTTGTCTGTGCATCTCCTGAGCCTTTTGCGTCGGATACGGCATATCAGATCTCATAGGATATCGCACACGAACAACCCGGGCACTGGAGCGAGAGGGATTGGGGGTTTATTGGTTGTCCAAGGCGCTGAGAGATTGACCTATCATCCATCCGCGTCGCTGATCAATTCCGCAGCATCCTTCGAATCGGAACGACCTATGCAACAAGTCCGGATCGAATCCATCTATTCGCCGCTGCTAATGCTACTTGTTCGCACAGCCTTAGAGGTATCTCAGTTATACACATGGCCTTGCTCGCCTGTAAGTTCTATGAAAAGAAGCTTTGCTTAGTCCTCTCGCTCTCCTGTGTCGTATTGTGCAAGTGCTGTGTGACCGCCCGAACCGTCTCCACATGCTCGTAATTCAACCCTTCACCCCTCCTGCTTGCCAGCAGCTGAGCCGTCTTTAGGAAATTCTTGATCTGTCTGCCGTTCAGAGGCAGCTGCGAAAGCCTGTCGATATTCTGAGCCGTCAGCTGGTGCGGTAAGGTCTGCTTCGTGCGGAGCTCAAGCGCATCTTTATCTACGTCTGCGGTGCCATTGGTCATAACAGCATGCTCGCCGTTTGTCATGAGACCATTCGTGGCCGGCGCTTTAGCTGCTGAAGGTAGTGCCTTCGGTGGGCGGTCTCGGGCTGCAGCTTGTGCGATGTCATGCTGCTCGAGGAAGTTCTGCCATACTGTCTTCCTGCTCTTGGCGTCCAACTCGTGGTATTCCAGGCTGATGTGTATCCTGCTTTGGAAGGCCTGGTCGAAGGTCTGCACCCGGTTGGTTGTCAAGAACATGATGCCTTCGTAGTACTCCAGGACGCGCAAGAAGATACTGACGAGCTTGTTCCGCTCGAGCTCATGTAGACTTCTCTCTTCTAGGAACACATCTGCTTCGTCAAGCAGAAGAATGGCGTTCCAGCGCGTGCACATATCTAATATGCCTTGGAGCTTGCTCTCTACGTGCCGCGGATCCAGACCGAGATCTCCAGCGCTCATCACATAGAGCGGTACCTTCATCTCCTCAGCGACCGACTCCGCCGTCAGAGTCTTCCCGACACCTGGTGGACCGCAGAGCAGCAAGATGATGCCCCTGCCCTTGCCTTCGATGACGTCGTCAAATTGACTTCTGTAGCTCTGCTGTGTAGCCGTGAAGCCTAGGATGAGCTCCTTCTGGTTCCTCGGCAAGACGAGCGAGTCAAAAGCCCGGCTATTAAAATCGATGTCCAACACCGCGTTGACGAATAAGTTCAACCAGACCTTCTCCTTGAGAGCGTAGCCTCGTACCAAGGGTGAGCAGATCATCTTTTGTTCGTCTGTTAGGACGAGCTTCTTGATCTCATCGTCTTCCTCGTCTGCGAAAAAGCCGTCCATGGGCATCCCGCCTTCATCCTCATCATAACCCTCTTCATATTCTTCATCCCCACCATACTCACCGACTGCTCCAGCACCTCCGCCCAATCCTGATGTGCCGAGTGCTTCTTTCATATGCAGTGGAGTAATGAAGACGCTCATGTTGGGGTTGAATCGATTCCAGCCATATGTGTCGAGCACCACACGGCCTTTGATCGTGAACTTATCCTTGCCTCCCATGTTGTTTGGACGCCAGCCGATGCCGTTGTATGCGCGGTAATGTGAGCCGGCAAGCTTCTCAACTTTGGCTCCACGTTCGATCAGGCGAGCGATCACGCCAGTCTTATCTTGATGGAAGTCGAGGGGCAGCGTTGGCAGATTGGTGATTGGTCTGGTTCCTTCGAACAACGATATGCTCATGTTCAGCTTCTGTGTGCCCCACCTTGTCCCATCGTAGTCAACATATTGACACGTAAGCCAGTAGACAGGGTTGCCGTTGCGGTCGATCCCGTACTTGGACGAATGGAGGCGGAAAATGCGGTCTTGGCCCTGTTGTTTGCTGTAAACGAAAGTGCCGGGTTGGAATAAAGTCCACAGATGTTCATATGTCATCACACCTTGCCCAATGAGGTCGGTTGAAGCCTCTATGGTGCTTTTGAACTCCTTCGCTAGGAGGCTATGGAGGAGCTTGGCATGCTCAATGCGATTTTCGTTATTCGGAGACGTCTCTGCGCTTGCTTGCTGCTCCTTCAGAAACGTGATAGCAGCGTTGAGCTGATGCCACCGATGTATCAGGGGCTCAAAACGGCCAGAGAACTCGAGACGCTTGAGTCCGACAGTCACACCTACACAATTAATGTCAACTTAGTAGAGTTACGAAATACGAGACTGGAGCGTCCTCACCTGGATAGTCGACAAGCACTTCTTTGAGCAGTTCCTTGAGCAGTGGGCTCTGTATGACAATGCTGTGGATAGCCAGGACCTTTTTAGGGTCGTTGAAAACCTTGGTGTTACGGACGATGATGGCCCACTTCTCGCTTTCCGCGTCCTCAGCTGGCTTGCCAAGGTCTTCTGGAATCGTCGTTTGCCAGGTGAAACGGCCGCGTTTGTCTTCTTTGCCGGAGTAAAGCTGCTTGAGACCCACAGACATTCCAACCTCGCGGGGATCAAGCTTGACATACTCCTCCTTCTCCTTTGGAATGTCAGTGCTGTCAGGAGTGAGTGCTGCGGCCGCCTTCGTGGCATCTGCTGTGCTCTCCATCTCGGAATCGGGACTATCGTTTTCAGCACAATATCTTCTCATTGATCTTCTGGCGCGAAATTGTTCTTGCGCAGCGAGTTGGTCAGTTTGAATCTGCCACCTCAGTAATGCGAGTCTCTTCTCCTCGTCTTCCTCTTCGTCCAAGTTGTATAGATCCGGAGGCACCAAAGCGTCCAGGTGATTACTCATTTGATTGGAAAGAGCTCCGTTTGTTTCAGCACGTAGCGAACGGGTGAAGTAGAAGCGCTGCTGGGCTTGGTCTATCTAGACTCAGCAAGATAATTCTTCGCGGCCAAGATGTGAGTCGTCAGAATCAGGCAGCAAGCACCGGAAAAGACATCGTTGACGGCGTCTTGTTTGCCTTTCGAAGCGACTGTTTTGCATGTATGTAATGCTGACCGGTCGAGGTGCCATGGCTGCCTGCTGCCTGCATCAGGTGGGGGCGGCGTCTCTAGCGCCACATCCACTGGGACGCATTGCGCGAACGCATAACATCTGATTGACCAATGTTTGGAGTTTGAAATGCTAATCTGCTGAATCGACCCGAAATCGTGAGAAGCGAAGACTGGCAGCCTCCATATGCACCTCTTGATAGAATGGGGTTGAGCATTCAAAGTTAGCTGGCTCATGAACCAACACCGACAAGTATTTACAGCTTCGAAGGCACCCAACTAGGTTGTTTCTTCTCAGCAAACGCTTTCAAACCGATGCCCAGGTTTTCGCCATCTCTCAGCGCAATTCCATAGCGCAGTTCTGTCTCTTGACTCGCTCGCTCCACACTCGCCTGCTCCCAGCTCTGTCTCAAGCCATGCCTTGTTACAATGATGGCATCCGGACTCAGATTGGCGACCTTACTTGCAAGCTCAACGGCTTCCGGCACGCAACTCTCGTGGGTCTTTGATACCCGGTTGGCGATCTGATATTGCGCGGCCTCCTGAGCGGACAGAAAGCGCCCAGACATGGCTATCTCGCTGGCGACTGTCATTCCAGCCAGTCTCACTAGCCGCGACAGACCTCCGGCTCCAGCATATAGACCTCTCATCGCTTCAGGCAGCCCAAAGGTAGCGTTTGGTGAAGCAACTATCATGTCACATCCCAAGCATATCTCAAAGCCACCGCCCATGGCCCAGCCGTTCACAGCTGCGATGACCGGCTTCTTGCCTGCTCTTCTACTGACGCCCATGAAGCCAGAAGGTGGATGGCATAGCAGCCTCCTGTCGGGCAGCTTCTTCTTGGCCTCTTCATCGCCTTTGGCAACCTTCGCGCGTAGCATGGCGAGCTGATTCTGCTCAATAAGATCCTGACCCGCACAAAAAGCTTTTCCGTTGCCAGTAATGACAGCTACTCTTAGTGAAGGCTCGGCATCGAACCATTGTAAAAGAGCATCAGCTTCCCAGTGGGATGCATATGGCAGCGAGTTCATGGCTCTGGGGCGGTTGATGGTGATGAGTACAACATAAGGCGCTGGGTAGGAGAGCTCGTAGGTCGGCGTTGGTGGTGGCCGCGTCTCGAGGGCGGGCGAGGCGGACATGGTGGCAGCTTCTGGATTCGGCTGATCTGTGAGATGGTATAGACAGTCTACGAAACTTGCTCGTGAGGAGATCGGTGCGCAATAGGCTAGACCTCAACAGGTAGTACAAGAGGCTTCTGCGATGACGCCGAAGCTATATGATACAGAACACTTACAGAGGACTACGACGATTGCTGTTTCACGTGCAGGAGTCGGCAGAGGTTGCAATGGAATAGTAGCCTCGGTTGAGGGGCGACCAACCGAAAGCTTGGGCCACGCGTGTCGTTCTCCAGGTCGCGCAATTTCTGGGTGTTTGGGAAGCTCGCTTCCATGCGCATACCTTGTTACTTAGGTTCTCACTACCTCTTAATGGCACGTCGACTCAAACTTAGCACTTATCACAACCCCAGGACGTTCCTCATATGGTCTTGCCGGGCAGTACTGAAACGAGATCTTGATTCGCTTCGCACACAATGACAGTAATGGGAGTAACGTTCCCTGTCAGCGGAGTAGAATCTTGAGATAGGCCGAGAACAACAGCTCAGGGGCCTTCATGAGCTTTTCGGGCTGCAATACTCCGAACGCCCATAGATGCATGAGCGCCGTGATGCACGATTGCTTGGGGCGCTGTTTTGCCAGTCTATCAGGTCGCGCCAACACTCTGAGCTCGCAAAGACACAGGAGTATCCCAGACTCTGGACTCAAGTGAAGACTGGTCATCTGCTCATTGGAAGCTTACTGATCATGATGTCCGCAATCGCACTCGACGAGGGAAAATGCTATCAATGCTCGAATATACACACGGTACTGCTCGCGACATCGCCAGAAACGATTTGTGCGCCCTAGTGAAGACAAGCAAGAGGCTGATCACCAAGGCTTGGGCTCTCCAAGACGATGCGATTGCTTGCTAGCAAGCTCGACGGCCTCAAGCAACAATTCAGTGTGCAATTGTCGCTTTGATGCTTGATGTTCGAATTGTGAGCATCAGTCCACCATTCTCGACGGCACTGACCGTGACTCGGCGACCAAGGTGGACATTCTGCCGAGCCTTTCTTCGCAAACTTTCTGCCCACCTGGGATATGCTCGTTCCATCTCGTTCCGCTGCGCCCAGACCTTGGCAACCTCCTCGATCGCAGCTTCGGCTTCAGCCAAAGCACCCATGATGTTGCATCGGGAACCGAAGAGTATTCCTGAAAGTGCTGCGCCATTACGAGACTGTGCTTTGTTGTTGACTCTTCACAGCAGCCTCAAGTGCAGTAATTCGGAAGAAAGTTTAAACCCGAGCTGTTCAACAGCGTCGACTCATGCTCTCAGTGCCAGACGACGTTGTTGGTTCCTGGTTTGCGGCTCCGATTCAGATGCCAAGCGTCACTCGGCAGCTCTTGAGACACTGGCGTCTCGCTTCCGGTTGGTGATACGGAATACTGCAGAGGATCGCCGCGATAGACGTGCGATATAGCTCTATGTCCTACAGATCATGAATAGCCAACATGTGCATCTACCATGAAGCGGATCTGCGAACGCCACTACGTACTCCTCACGGCGTCACATTACAGCTCACGCCATGACCTGTGCAAATATAGTTCGTAACGATCTCATGTGTACAGGGTGCGGCCAGTGGAAACTGATGAAGGAGCAGAAGGACTTCCGGTACGATTCGCTGGCGACCGCATAGCCCTGCACTACTGGCTACAGTACTCAGGTATCTGGAAGGAGACCCATGTAGCTGCAAAAGGCAGCGATAGCCGTCTCTCCCCTGCCCGCCTCTAAGATGACACTCATACTTCAACCCACCGACTCACGATATTGTCAGACCTGCTACATGATCGGCATAGCACAGTTCTACACGTGTAACTCGCGTCAACTACTGCAGGCCGCTGCGTTATTGCAACTCTAATCTATAGAAGGCGTTCGAAGACTTGTTATTCTTCGTCAGCTGCTTTGCTCACGGCGCGTCTGGCAGGATTCATGCCATGAGCAATGCGCTCTACCATTTACGGGGTATAGCACGACGTCCGGAGAAACATTTCAGCCATGACGGTATCCGGCTACGCATCGCCAGAGGTCGTGTTGGGCATGACCATCGCATTCACTAGTCTAGCCTTGACGACAGTTATTCTGCGCTTACTTACACGGTTACGAATCGTCAAGAACCCTGGCCTGGACGACATCTTGGTCACCATAGCAATGGTAAGTACGAGTGAAGCATTGGCGAAAACATCGACTGACAGGTTGCCAGGTTTTCGACATAGGCCTTGCAATATGTACTGGCGTTGAAGGTACGTAGGTGCGAGTTTATCTGGGAATGCCACGTCCTGAAGGCAGATCGCAGTACAATATGGCATCGGAAGACCTATCGCAACGCTGTCCGACCGCGACCTGATCATTACCATGAAGGCTCTGTATAGTTCGATCATCGTTTACAACGTCGCCATGTGCTTCACCAAGTTCAGCATTTTGGTGCAATACCTTCGAATCTTTACAACCAGCAAGCCGTTCACACTAGGCGTCCGCGCTGTCATGGTTGCCGTTTTCTTATACGAAACCTGGTCGATTTTCAGCGCTATAGTCTTCTGCTGGCCCATACAAGGCTTTTGGGACCACAGCGTCAAGGCCAGATGCCTTAGCAAGGAGTCTGTATGGTTGGTTTGCCAATTTGTAATACATACTTGCGGCCAGACTGACCATGAACACAGGTTTGCTAACGCAGCATGCAACATTCTGACCGACCTCTGTATCGCGATCCTCCCAATCCCGGTCATTGGTACGCTGCAACTAGCAAAGAGGACGAAAATCGTCCTGACTATCGTATTCGCACTCGGAGGCTTTACCTGCGTCGTATCTATACTTCGCATCGAAAGCTTGTATGCAGTGTCGACAGCGAAGGATCAGACGAAGCATAATGGACAGACCGCGCTCTGGAGCATGCTCGAAATCCAGACTGGCATCATGTGCTCATGCCTGCCCACTTTGAAGGGGCTGATTACAAAGGTTATGCCACAACTGTTCAATTCTCAGACTGAGTCCAGCGGCTCCACCACGAGGCTTGGAGTCGTCCCGGCGGCGAAGGTCATGATCGGTGCGAAGAACATCAACGACTATCGACGACCCAGCTACGGCGGTAGCGCGCCTGATAGCAATTCCTCGAATTCCAGACCGAGATATGAAGAGTTTGGCGAAGCGCACTATGGAATACAAACTGGTTCGCGCGCATTCGCAGGCAGCACGCTTCATGAGGATGTCGAGCTGGGTATATGCGCATGCCCGCCCACTGATATCAGAGTCACAACAACGGTGGAACACGAGTTCGACGAAGCAGAAAGGTCCCGCACATCGCTTGGAAGGAGTGAGACGGCCAGTACCAGCGAGCTTTTGCGAAAGGACGACGACAAGTTCGATTCAGACGAGAGCACTCGTAGCTTGAAGAAAATTCGGAGACATGGACATGTGCCCCCAGTGCCGGGACGTGGTCAAAATTTGGACCCAGAAGAGGCTAGGTGGATCTGAGGTATGTTTCGGGAAGCTCAGCAGCAACGAGATTTTGAATGGGTTAAGCTTGACCGAGGTCAGAAGTGAAACGATTGGTACGGATTTACCCTACGGACTGTAATGTACCAGCTAAGATCTGATTCATGATACCCTCCAATTGTCGACCAGTCAACGATACACACGGATCGCATGGCAGAAAAAGCGGGACTTTATTCGGAACAAAGCTGTTCCAGCCCCTCTGTGCTTCTTCAAGTCCCTTCTCAATTTGGTCGCAATGTGTCCTAGCACTCATCCTCCAGACATCTTTGCGCCATGACTCTGAGCACAATGTCCTCACGACAGCACCGTCTACGTTCCACGCCGCCTAGTGGCTGGATCACATTGTTGCTCCTGCGGATCACAGCCACGACTGCGATCTACAATAGAGCTTCATGCTGCAGCACTGCCCAAATCCTGGCGCCAACAGCTGCAAGGCTGAGGCTTTCGAACCGCACAATTCCACTCGCGCTCCCATGTCATGAAAGGCCTCTGCTTCGAAAGGAAGCCATCTCGGTGTGATACGGGACGCTGGATATGGCTCGGCGATGCCGGACACCTGCATAATCATGTCTCGCTGCACCAAGAACGGAGAGCTGTCTCCGTTTGCTGCTCCGGACCACAGCCTTGCCATCCTTTAAGAGCTTGCCTGCATAGACTTTGTTTCTGGCGCTTTTGCTCGTACTGCCTCGATGCATGAAGACCAGACTGTTTCTGGACGAGGCTGAACTCTACTCCGGCTCTTGCTGCCATGTAGATAAGCGCCGCTGTTGCGCTGTCGTTCAGACAAAAGGTAGGCAGACACTCTGGTGTTCCGAATTTCTAGGGTCAATCACGGAGAGGATCAGCACTACAAACACCAGACTAAAGTCGGGCAGGATGCGCGCCAATCTCAGGACTATTACTACCCTCTTCATCACCTCCAGCCTCACGAACGCCGACTTCCTCCTCTCCAACACAACCATCTGCATGGGGGCATTCCCACTCCAAAAGTGCATCCAAGGCCCCGTTGTCCTCAGCGAAGCAGGCAACCTTAACGACACATTTACCTGCGACAAGATGCTGCACGCCGAGGACAGCTCTTATGTCTACAATGGCACCATTAACGGCGCTCGGCTCTTTTCCAACAACACCTGCGGCATGGAAGCTCTCCGCTTTGAGCGCAACTGGAACTCGACGACGGGCGAATCTGAAGGTTACCTAGGCTTTGATGTTTTGACCGGTGCGCAGGTGGCACACTGTGTGCATAATACGACGGGTTTCAGGCATTGCAATCAGTGGATTGGCGCGACGTTCTTCAATCAGAGCCAGTATTGCTCAAGTGAATTGAGTTGCAACACTTGATCCGGCTTGCAAGCGACGCGATCTTCGATTTGCGTCAAGATTCGCATTCTAAAATCAAGCAAAAGCTCTTTGTGGTGCTGGGGCAAACTGGCACTCGGACCGCTGAGGACAAGTCCTTGACTCGAGGCCTAGGCGAGGCTTCCCACCAGACAAGGGCGCAGTCGACCACGGCCGTAGCTGTGTTCAAAGATGAGCGACTACTGTCATCGATCATATCGGTGCAGGAAATTCGGCGCCTCTAACAATATTGTCGAAACCGAGGCTGACGAACTGAAATGCAGCGCTGAGTAACGGTTGAGCGAGCAGTGGAATGCAGACTCACCATATACTCACGGCCGGCACCGGACATCCGGCAGTGAACCCATGAAGTTGGATGAGAGAAGACAATGTACGTACATATAAAACTCTGTATGCTGCCAGCAACATCTACAACATAGCCTTAGGCATAAACTTCATCGCCTGCCTTACACCCAAATCTGCCAGGATCTCCTCGGTACCACCCAGGATTGCATCAAATTTGTAGGTAGTCCTGTAGATCTCAACATTCTTCCCCATACCACCCTTCGTCAATGCTCGTCCACCAAAGATGTTCGTAGCATCGTCCGCAATATCATGCGCGCAACGCGTCACATAAGTCTTGAGCAGACCGATCGGACCGGATAGCAGCTTCGACTGCTGCGCATAGCTCATGTTGTTCATCTGATGCGTAGTCTGCTCCAACCAAGCCTGCCCAGCTTCCACTAGCTGTATCATCCTCGCGATCTTCTGGCGGATCACAGGCTGAGTGATCAGCGGTTTACCGAAGACGAGGCGCTGGTGCGACCACTTGAGGCATTCTTCGAGGATGGTGCGGGACCAGCGCGTGGTGGCGCAGGCCATCATCCAGCGCTCGTGGTTGAAGTTGGACATGATGACTTGAAAGCCCTTGTCCTCGGGTCCCATCAGGTGGTTCCGCGGCACCTTAACGTTGTCGAATTCAATGTAGGCCGTTCCTGCGGCGGGGGAGTACGAGGTCTTGATTGGCTTGGTCTCGACACCCTCTGACCGCTCCACGAGGAGGACAGAGAAACCCTTGGCTGTCTTGCAGCCAACGACGAAATAGTCCGACCACGACCCATTGGTGATCCATTTCTTGGTGCCGTTGACGATGTAGTGACTTCCGTCTTTGCTCAGCTCTGCGGTTGTGCGAATACCGGCAACATCGGATCCGGCGAAAGCTTCGGTGATGGCCAGACTCATCTTCTTCTTGCCGGAGAGCACTTCCTTTGTGATCTTCTCCTTCAATGCCGCATCGTTCAACCACTCCCGCACAGCAGTAAGGGAAATAGTCATACCCGCCATGTTTCCGTCCTGGAAACCGCGCATGTTATGCCTGTTCAACTCTTGTCCAACGATCAGATCATGGAAATAATCAAAGTCTTTGCCATCCATGACGCCCATGAGATTCATCCCGTGCATGTGCTTGCCAGGCCCCAACCGCATCGCCAAGATGCCGTTCTCCGCCATCTTGTCGATCAATTCTTGAGAAATATATGTCCCATCTTTCTCCTTCTGCTCAGCTTCGGGCTTCACGTGTGTCTCAACAAAGATTCGCATTGCCTTCTGCAACTTTCGATGGCTCTCCTTGTAGTATGGCGATGTGAACTGCGGCGTCAACCACAGTGGCTCGCCATATGGAACTTTACTTAGGTCTCCGGGCTGGGGGTCAATAACCTCTGGCGTTTCCCCATCAACAGTGCCGATGCAGAGCGAGGCATACTGCTGAAGGACTTCATGGCGATGGAGGTTGTAGAAGGCTTGCGTCGCATCTTGGCCAGCGACCTGTCGGAGAACAACACTGCCACCAGGATGAGCGTCGACGAAGTCGGAGAGGTCGTAGATCTTGTGGTCGACAATGACCCAGAGGTCGTCCTCGGCCGTATGCTTTTGCACTTCCTGGCGCGTGAGAGGTGCTTTCATGGTGAGCGGTCGATCGTCGGGACGATATGATATATCGATAATAGACGAATATTGAGCGTTTCGGGCACACGAGGCAGGCTTCTAAACTCCATCTTCGGCATAGCGATACAAGGAGAGGCGAAGTGTACTCAGGTCGCGTCGTCGAATGCCTCGGCAACTCTGGACCCAGGCCCTCCAGATGAGCCAATCACCTTCTACGCTTTGGGTCAGCAGCATGCCCTGCATTTTGGTTCTATCTCACGTCCTTCCCATCCTAATTAAGTATCGAGGTCGGATTGGTAGTCAGCGATGTCAGATCGGCGTCCGTGCCTTCCACGAGACGCGCATACACTGCCGCGTAGACGGTGAGAAATGTTGCTCTTGCTGAGAACCCAGTCGCTCGGAGCGGTACACATCCGCTGTAGCTAATGGCCGAAGGTCAACTTCTTGTCTCTCCCCTCGCCGCCATAGCAATCCTTCATAAAGTTAGAGACTGAACAAGAACACAATGTCGAGACTGCACATCATCTTGGTTCATGGAGCTTATCACCGGCCATGGCACATGTACCTTCTGAAGTCCAAACTTGAAGGGTTTGGCCACCAAGTCTCGGATCCAGCACTGCCCTCTGCGGGTGAATTACCAACGACTGGTGTCAGAGAAGACAAGGAAGCCCTCAAGCTTGCTATCGAAAAGGCTGCAGATTCAGCCGACAAGATACTACCCGTCTTCCATTCCTACTCGGGCATCCCAGGCAGCGAGGCTGTGGCGGAACTAAGCCAGAAGGCACGGGACAAGATCGTCAGGCTTCTCTATCTCATGGCATTCGTGATTGACCAAGGAACTTCGCTTAAGATGGCGATCGGAGGCAAGCTGGCACCTTGGTCACGGCTGGATGGCAATACCGTCACAGTCCCGGATCCTGTCTCCGTCTTCTACAATGACATGTCTCCCGATTTGGCCAACGCAGCAGCTGAGAAAGTGGTCGCGCATTCGTGCAAAGCGTTTGTCGATGAGACCGACCACGCGGGGTGGAAGATGTATCCGGCGACATACGTGCTGTGCGCACAGGATAACGCATTGGACCCTCAAGGAAGAAGAGAACGAGTGGAGGTGCTGAAGAAGGAGAATCCGTATGGTTTTGATGTGGTAGAAATGGACAGTGGGCATAGTCCGTTCATGAGTCAGGTTGATGAGACTGCTGCGATGATCCTTAGAGTGGCTGGAGTGCTTTGAGCCTGCTCAAACGGGAATCGCCATTAGTCTAGCATGTGGAGCATTTGCAGTGACTTGTCTACTTGTGCCTGATGCAATCACGAGGATCGCACGAGCGTGGGTGCTCCAGATCCTTCGATCCTGCCCTCTAGAAACAGGATCGCACCTGCCGTATTAGTGCGGCGTCTCACTTGCGTTTGTGCCAGCTCACCGCCCGGCGCGCGATTCAATCCACACATGACGTAGAGCCAAGCAAAGTATCTTCCAACCACATTACCCGCGTAACAACCACATATGCGCGACAACCTCACTAGGCGCGGCCGGCGCAAGGACATCCCGTCGACATTCAAAAGCTTGAGCCTGCCTCTCTAATACTGTCCGGCCTAAGCACCAGAAAATCATCCCTTTTGTTGCCCAGCAACGGCGGCCTCACAGAACGCCGGTCGGGCTCCAATCCAAGCTCCAAACGCTGAGCCTCTTTCAAGCAAGCCGCAGGCCCAAGCCCGAGTCCGGTGAGGTGATTTGCTCAGCGTCATCGTTATCCGCCTTGCTCCGCCACCGGCACCCCTGCAAATCTACCCGACTTTGCGTGTACACGTATAAGGGTCTGCCCAGCCGGGCTTTCTGAGCATGGCAGAAGCATTCGTCGAGCTAGGCGCAACCACTGTAGATCACTTGACCGACAGATATTGGGACAGAGCATACGACAAAATTTCGGGCAGAAAGCGACAGACGTCTCCCGGAGTCCAGGCGGAAGGCGACCCGAGAAGTGTTGTCAGCAGTCGCAATCCGGGCCGGCATCGAAACACTCTGCCTTCGCCGGAGAGAGAGCGCGATCGCGACACAGTCTACATCAGCGAGCGTCGCAAACAGAGAAGGGACGACTCGCTCGAGCGCGAAAGTCAGGCAAGTGAGAGGGTGATTGGTGCTTACGAGAACGAGCGCGACGACCCCATCAGACCAGTCGATCCGCGCATCGAACGCGCACGACGAGACAGTGCAAGACCAATGTCGCAAGCAAATGGGTATGCGGCTTCGGCGCGGCCTCGTAGTGCCAACCCGCCGAGGACGAGATACTACGACGATGATGACAGTGATTATGACGAAAGAGATGGAAGGAGGTACAAAAGCAGCGGACGGGGCTACGACGATTATGATGACCAGCCGTACGATCGCGAGGTAGTTGAGACGGAAAGATATCGGGGAGTGAGTAATGCCGTGGTCGTCAGTGGCTACCTGGGAC
>VCMR01000017.1:600000-797080 GCA_007113925.1 Teratosphaeria gauchensis | reverse complement strand
CGCTGCGCGACGCAGGCAATTTGACCTAGTACTACGCGACGTAGGGACCTACTCTTAACCCTCGTACCTCTCGTAGTCCTCGTAGCCTAAGTCGCGTAGGCTGCGAGGTATAACCCGTATTAAGACGAAAGGAATTCTATTTTTAATTAATATTAAACTAGTTAAGAATTAGTTTATAATAAGCTTATACTATATATAACTCTATTAACTTCTATCTTATAGAAAGTCTTACTAAAGTAGATAATTATGATATCCTTAGTTACTTTATTTCCTTCTTTATTCTTTATATATTTAGTATTCTATAAGTTATTAGCTAGTACTTAACTAGTTAGATACTAGTTTATAAACCTTCGTAATCTTAAAGAGTATTTCTTTTATTTAAGTTATATTTTTATTCCTAATATCTTCTAAGTATTACTAAGCTAGAGGATAATTCTTAAGTCTTTTAGTAGCTATTATTAACTAGTATTAGACTAGTTCTAAAAGAGCTAAGGTAGAGTCGATTTCTTAGAAAGAATTTATAACTACTACTAAACTAGTTATAGAGTAGCTAAGGAGAGTTCGAAATTTTCCGATTAAGTATTAAACTAGTTAAGACTATATTAAGAAAGAGATTAGGTAGAGGTAGGTTACTCTAAATAAGTAATAAACTAGTTAAGACTATATTAAGTATAGCTTTAATATAATAGTACTAGTAATATTAGGGAAGAGGTTTAAGTAGTTCTCAGCTTAGCGGTCAGAATTTGATTAGGCGGGGTCGGAACTTCCTTTTGACCAGTCATGACTCACTAGCGCGGGTCATGCCGCATTTAGCGCAGTTAGAACTTGCGACGCTACGAAATGACGCGAACCGCGCGGCTGAAACTTGATTGGTCGGCAGACAGATCGCATTGCACTTGCCATCGGCCAGGCTTATCTCCGCCTCCAACTTCACGTCGACGACGTTAATCCACCAGACAAGCAATCGCTGGTTCATCCTGTGGTCTTCTCCATTCGTGGGCAAGTATTGAGACACTTTCCATTATGGCATATTCCTCGCATCCTCCTCCAGTCTACACTGACCAAAAGCCTGCCCCCATCACACCTCGGATCATTCTACACGGCGGCGCGGGCAACATCACTCGCGAAAATCTGCCACCGAACGGCAACGCCTACAATGCTTACCGTACTGCTTTGCTGAGCATCCTAGCCCAAGGCAACGCAGCATTACAAAAGCCTGGCGCCACAGCTCTAGACGTTGCGACCTACACCGTCACCCTCATGGAAAACAATCCCCTCTTCAACTCAGGCCATGGCGCAGTCTACACCACCGCCGGCACGCATGAGTTGGAAGCATCCGTCATGGTCAGCAAAGGTTACCGTAAACGTGGGGTGGGGATCATGAAGTCCAGGAGAGCTAAGAACCCTATCTTGCTTGCTAAAGAAATGCTGATTAGAGGCGAGGAAGACGGTGGAGGTGGCGCTGGCCAGCATTGCCAGCTTCATGGTGAGATTTGCGATGAATTGGCACAGAAGTGGGGGCTGGAAGTGGTTCGGCCTGGTTACTTTTGGACGAAGAGGAGATGGGATGAGCATCGACGGGGACTTGGGTTGAGCCATAGTGATGAGGAGTATGAGGAGGCGAGGTCTGCTGCTGATCGGGAGACAGAAGCAGAGTGTCCTGTCATTCCAAAGGTCAAGCGTGAAAGTGTACCCATTGACGACACGGCAATTCGCAAGTGTAGCAGTGATCCGTCATGGGACGCGAAGGAGTATTTACCTCAAGGCACAGTCGGCTGTGTGGTTCTGGACAGCTCCGGCACTCTCTGCGTCGCGACATCTACTGGCGGCCTCACGAACAAGCTTCCTGGCCGCATAGGCGACACGCCCACACTCGGTGCTGGTTTCTGGGCCGAGGAGTGGAATACAGCGCACTTCGCGCCAGCTGGGACGTACAATCCGTCTGACGATGCTCTGAGTCTTGCGGCGGTGGCCCGTGACTGCTTCCCTCCACTCGGCGAGTATTTCAGCCCTCCAAATCCAACACACCCAATGATCATGAAGAGGACGAGAGGCGTGGCGATGTCGGGAACTGGCAACGGCGACTCCTTCCTCCGTGTCAATGCTGTCAGGACAGCAGCGGCTATTGCTCGGTACTCTCCTAGCCACCACAATTCAGTAGGCACTTTGTCGCTCGACGAGGCCGTCACTATGGTCGCTGGTCCTAATGGGCACTTGCAGCGATCTGCTGAAGACAGATGGAGGAAGACGGGTGAAGGCGAGGGTGGCATTATTGGGATTGATTTTCAGGATGGGGAGGGGAAGATTGTGGCTGATTTTAATTCTGGTGGGATGTTTAGGGCTTGGATTGATGATGTTGGTAAGGAGAGGGCTGCGATTTTTCGGGAGGAGTTTCCGAAGTGAACTTGTCGCCAAATGGAAGTGTCAAGCTGAGACAGCATGCACGTGAAGATCTTTTGAGGCGCGATCGAGGGACCACATGCATACGAGGCGGTAGCAGGAGACATGACTAAGTTCTCGACAGACATCGCCAGAGACCCACCGACACACAGCACTCACAGATTTGCACGGAGACAGAAGCTGTCATACCAATCTACACAATGGCTTGCCAAGCACTAACTCACAACAACATGTCTGAACTACTATTGAGTTCGTTACTCAAGCGCGCGCCCCCGAAAGAGCTGAGACTGTTCGACGTCTTCCTGCCAGGCAGTAGCGCAAACGGGGACTCCCTCATGAGCGACGCATCCGATGACCACACAAACGCGGTACTTCGTCAGGACAAGGACCCAGTACTTCTACGAAACATGCATCCCGTAGCCTTCACAGTCGATACACTTGCTGGCGGCATTGCCCAAGGCTGCTCAGCTGCTGCTATCAGTACGTATCTCGGCTCGTACGACCAGGCCACCGTCAAGCCGCTTATGCAGGTGGTGCCAAGTGCTTCGGCACCTCCTTCTGCACGCGTCCAGTGCCACCCAGTCCTATTCTATGCTCTCGAGCGCAACGAGGTCGAGATTGTGCGCATGCTCTTGGAGTATGGTGCAGATGCCAAGGAGGGTGATCTTTGGGGCGTTCCTGCCATTGCTTACGCCATCATGCGCAGCAAATGGACGGTTCAAGATCCGACAGAAGTGGTCAAAACGCTGCTTGGCTATTATGCAGATCCGGAAGCCATTCCGCGCGACATGTGGGAAGACTTTATGCAGGCTCCGACTGTGACGAAGAAAGAGAATTTTCACACCGCAACGCCGGCCACCATGTGGTGCAAGGAGCGTCATAGCAAGATCCTGGCTGAGACGCTCAATCTTAGCACCCGCTACTATCTTAGCAAAGCGTCCGAGATCAAGACCATCCGAGCTCGTGGCATACAGCTAGCGCAGGCCTACGACTACGTCCCACTGCTCAAAGTCCCCTACCTCGTCGTAGGCCAGAGTTTTGCCTGCAACTTTGTCGTCCAGAACGTGGCGAGCCACATCGGCATGAACATCGACAAACCTCTAGCCATGGCCTTCGCTGGTCTGTCGGGCCACGGCAAGACGGAGCTGGCGACGAAGATGGGGAGTTTGCTCGGCGTCACTATCACCGTTGTTGACTGCGCGCAGATGAGGAGCGACGTTGGTCTGTTCGGTTCGCGTCAGGGCTATATTGGCAACGATCGCGGCAGTCAGCTGAACAACCACCTAGCTGAGTTCGACGGCCAGAGGAGTGTCGTGTTCATGGACGAGTTTGACAAGACAGATCAACAAGTCCGTAATTCGCTGCTACTGCTGCTAGACTCCGGTGAGTATCACGACCGCCGCGACAATAAGCTCATCGACGCCAGCAAGACTATCTGGATTTTTGCCACGAACCTCGGAGACCACGCCATCACCAGATTCTACCACGAGCATATGGAGGGCGTAACCAATGCTTCTGCATTGGCAAAAGTCCCACACAAGACTTTACAAAAGGAGCTGAAGACCCTCTTCCGTCAACACTTTGGCGCGCCCATGGCTGGCCGTCTCAAGAACATCGCACCATTCTACCCTTTCTCACTACCAGAACAAGCGGTCATCGTCCACAAATTCCTCTCCGAGCTCGCGCAAGACCTGAGACGCGACGTCGACACCTCCTCCGTCCCAAGGCGCTATCTCGCGCACGTGCACCTCGACATCCAGAATGACAGCAAGCTCTGCGCACACGTCGCGGCTGAGAGCTATCTCCCGGATCTGGGCGCCAGGTCACTTCTGTCGGGGATCGATGATGTGAGGAGGGCGTTTTATGGTGCGTTTACGGATAGTGAGGAGTTGGTCAAGGAGGATACGAATAAGGGGGGTTTGATGAAGTATTCGGTAAGGTTGGTGCCGGTCTTGGGTGCTGGGGATGAGGAGAGGGAGGTGGTGGTGGTGGAGGATGGGGTGAAGGATTATTATATGGGACAGGGGAGTAAGGTGGTGGATTATGAAAATCAGGATGAGCGAGGAGGCAGATGGTGAGGTTGCCTTTGATTTAGGGTGCCAGTTGCCCGACTTGCGTTCTAGCGTGGGCTCATGATTTGCGGTGAGAGGATTACGGGTGATGTATTCCTTAGCGCTGTTGGGCAGGGTCTTCAAAGACTAGTCAATGCGATGGTGAGGACGTCCGTCTGCCTTAGGACTGGAGCAGCTTCAACAGCTTTGGTCGCTTTTTTCATGACGAACGTGATACCCAGCTACCCATCATTTCAAATACCCAGTCCTGTCGTGATTCTCTAATGTGCTCCAGCACACCCCTGCGCCTGCCAGGAAATACACCCACGTTATTGCCCACCTCATCCATCCACCAGGTCGTCGACCAAACACTAGATTCTCGATTACACATCCCATTCCTAGACTTACGAACCACAACCACACTCTCACGCCCAACGTCCAGGCCCACTCCTCCTCTACTGCTGGTGCGGCGGCCAGTCCGTGCCAGATGCCCGTCAAACTAAACACATTCACCACCGCCACCGCACGCGCCCCCTTCTTCCCCAGCACTGGCGCGAAGAGGCTCTGAGTAGGCTCGTAAACCAGACTTCTCAACCAACTACTCGCGCAAGCCTGCCAATGCGTATTCCAGAACTCTGTCAACGACGTCGCTGCAAACGGCTGCCAGAACACTGGATTCGGGCAGGTAGGATGAAGCAGCGTGTGCACGCCTTCCAGACCGAATTGGATTACTAGGAGTAGAAGTAAGGACTTCGTTGCTGGGTTGGGGAAGAAGTAGGTGAGAGGTGGGATTATGAGGAGGGGGAGGTAGTGCCGGAGTTTGTCCTGGGGTTTTCGGGGGGAGGAGGGGGAGGGACGGTGGGGTTGGGTGGCGGCGATGGAGAAGCTGTGGTAGCGCATTTGGGTTAGGAGGAGGGAGGCGTAGTGGTAGGAGTGGAGGATGTAGGCGGTTGGATTTGGGGGGGTTGGGATTGGGAGTCTTTCGGTTTGGGTAGCAGGCTGGTTCTGGTCTTGTGGTTGGGTTGCTGTGTTTGCGTCGACTGTCGTTTCGTCGCCTGCGACTTTTTGCTTGTCGTTTCGATCTGTAGTCCTGGCTTTTGTTCTTTCGACCATCATCGTTGGTGGGTTTGCGGCTTTCATCACGGCCAGATCGAGTATTTTGCAGGCGTAGAAGAAAGCTGCCGTTCGCACGACGGTAATGGGTAGAGGGTTTTCGATTGGTGCCATGAAGGCGAAGCCGAGGATGAGTGCTGCGACTCCGACGCCACTGACTTGGACGTATAGCTTGAGGCTCCATGACGGTTTCGTTTGACCAGGGTCTAAGCAGTTGTAGGGTGGGTGTTGGATGCGGAGATGACAGAGAGCTTGGAGTATGCTGAGGTAGGCCAGAGGTACACTGCAGGCGGCGCTGGTGTAATAGGCCGTGTTTGGATGGGCTTGAAGCCAGGTGATGAGGTTGAACATCCTCTATAGTGGTCGAAGGAGACGGTGGTTGAAATGGCAGGCGCTTGGCATTTGATTGTTCAACATAAGGCTGTTACAATCGCATGTCCGGATCGAATCTCTGGTATTTCCCGGTCAGGGTCTGGTCTCGTCTCGCGCATGTATCGTTGGAGCCTGCATGTACGCACATGCATGGAAGGTAGTCGATCCCTGCTGGCATGTGAACTTCGTCATAGCGCGTTTCAGGAATCGGATTTCTGACGTCGCACCTGAAACGCATTTAAGTGACTGTGCCCCGCCAACCACAACAACAATACTACTTGATCACACCTTACACTTTTCTTTCCCATAAACACCTCAACGACAGGAATTAAGCATACAGCAACAATGGTCGACCGTCCAAACCGCCCTTCAGCCATCTCGCCCACCACGGCAGGGCCACAGCCATCGGTCGTGGCCGAGCAAGGGAGAGTCATCGCTACGCTGCCAACGGGTGACAGTGTGGAAGTGCTGTTGTTTGGCGCGACAGTATACAGCTGGAAGAGCAATGGACGCGAGAACCTTTGGTTGAGCACTGCGGCGAAGATGGATGGTAGTAAGCCTGTGAGAGGTGGTGTACCTGTCTGCTTTCCGGTACGTATGAACCCAAGAACAATTGCAGACAGGGGTCCTGGTGCTGATTTATTGCACAGAACTTCGGCCCACCGCCCAAAGACCACGCAACGAGCAAGCTCCCGCAACACGGCTTCGCACGGAACTCAACATGGGAATACCTAGGCCGCTCGTCTTCTGAGTCTGGCAAGCTGGCAAGCGGCGGCGATAACAGCGTCCGTCTTGACTTTGGTCTCTCCTCTGCCCAGCTGTCGCAGGAGGCGAAGTCCGCATGGCCGTACGACTTCAACTTGATCTACAGTGTGACTCTGGGCAAGGAAGGCTTGCAGACGATGCTGAATGTGCAGAACAAGGACACGAAGAGCTTCGAGTTCCAGATGTTGCTGCATACGTACTTCAAGATTCCGGTACGTGTCAACTTCTGAGTAATATCGAACATGATGAGGCTAACAGGAGCAGGACATTTCGAAAACTGAAGTCAAGGGCCTTGGCAGCACAACCTACATTGACAAAATGCTCAACGCAACCGAGCACCAGCAAACCGACCCATCAATCCGCATCGCCGGCGAAGTCGACCGCGTGTACAAGTCCATCAAGCAGGACACTTCCTCCATCGTTGTCGACGGCAAGCCATACTTAGATGTCGTCCGCGACAATCTAGAAGATAGTGTGGTCTGGAATCCGTGGATCGAGAAGTCGAAAGGCATGGGCGACTTTGAGCCAAAGGATGGGTATAAGACGATGATTTGTGTGGAGGTGGGTGCGGTCAACGGGTGGCAGAAGCTGGAGCCGGGTGAGACGTATGAGGGTGGTCAGTTGGTCAAGGCGCATCTCTAGGGTTTATTGGGCATGAGGATATGAGGTTATGGCGAGATGATTGATGAAGCATGCTTGCATGGGCTGGCTTGGTTCGGCTAGAAGGAGCCAAGGGATAGATCGGATTGGCAGGTAAGCATAGCATGGCTTGCTTCAGAATTGCTGAAATGCAGAATCGCTCTACCACGAGTTCCGTACTGCTCCTTCCTCAATCGAGTTTGCAGCCAGCTTTTCGGCTGCGCAGAAGCGCAGCGCACGTGCAAGTGGGGCCATGGCTTCTCTGTATCTCATTCAAAGGCTTTGCGCACTTTTCACATCAACGTTGCCAACAACATCATGGACAGTATGATGACGCCAGCAAATGTGAAGGGGATGAGGTTGTTGCCATTCGATACCTTCTATATACATTGACGCAAGCTGATCTAGTTACAGGTTCGACTTCACCGAGCACATTGACGTACTGCTTGAGTTCGAGCAGAAACGCTTCATCAACCCTAAGCGCCTCGTCGTCGACTACCATCTCCTCGAGACTGATAGCGCCACAATGGAGAGAACCACTGCTGCTGCACCGCATGACTTCCTCCTCGACTTCTTTCACGAGTACAATAGAGTCAAGCATGCCCACTCGGAGGATGCCCGTGAAGACAGGTTCGCAACGACTCTGAGTGAGTCTCGGGCTAGGTGCTACTACGTACGTTCATTCTGATTGACATGCCGTTGAAAGCATGCGCTAATATAGGTTCATAATCTTCAGCATATCCACAATGACGAGACTCCCGCGTGGGATAATTTCAATGCGGTCAAGGCTGGATCTACCAATCGAACGATGACAACTAAGTGAATAATATGCAGAGTCCTGCAGTCCAGTCAGCAGGGAGGGGTTTCGACGAGCGAGCACGATATCGCGAAGAGGTAGCCAAGGATCAGGGAGCAGGCGTTGTATTACTGTTGAGCTTGTCATTCCAGGTCGATGTTGTGCCCGCGAAGTTCGGTCATAGCCTTGAAATCTTGGTAGTAGTCACGACATGAGGAAGCATGGCGCTAGGTCGATGAAATGTCAAAGGGGAGTGCAGCAAGACTTCGAGCGTCCAATAGTGATGTGAATGATGCGTCATCGTTCAAGGCCGTTGCGCCTGCCGTCCGCACCTTCCCGAGTCGTTGTTCGGAACCAGCTGCAGCGGGAAGCCCGCGTGCCGCTGTCACATGAAAGCCGCGGGCGCCAAGGCCAACTCGCATCGCCCTCCCTACTTGGACTGCACGCAGCGTGACAGCGCAACCTTGTGCACAAATCGATCACTCGGCACGTCATGGCATCGCCTTCCAAGTACGTACGCTTCCGCAGCAAAAGGCAGCTACTGACTTTTCGCAGACTCGACTTCGCAGACTACTTCAAGGTGGTGGTCGGCCCTGACAAGTTCGAATTCATGGTCCACGCCGACATCATTGTGCCGCGTTCGCCTTACTTTCAGGCTGCTACATCAAGTCGCTGGAACGCGAATGCACCAGGTAAGCCAATCGAGCTTGTAGACGAAAATCCTGAGGTCTTCTCAGTCAATCTCCGATCGTGTTATCAAGACAAGCTTTTGGTTGGGCGTTTGGCGCGGTTCGAGGGATTCATGAAGCTCTATTGCATGGCAGACAAATTTGGGGATTGGAGGACAGCGAACCTGGCCATCGACAGCATTATCTCAGAAAGCGCCAAGCACAAGGCAGTCCCGAACGAGGAAGAGGTCAAGCAAGTCTACGAGGGCACCGCTAAAGATAGCCCACTTCGCCGACTGATGGTCCACTATTACATCCACGAGCGCGACGCAGGTCGAGCTTTGGTGACAGATGTCGAGACGCTACCTAAGGACTTCCTGGGCGATTTCTTCAAGGAGGTTAGTAGGGTGAAGAAGGCGGCAGGAAAGGAGCGCGTGGACCTGGCTTTCCGCTGCCTGGCGGTTAGACAGCGCAAGTGTCTCTACGTAAGTCTAAGGTCGCGCCCGGTGATTGTGATACCTACTTGAGCTGACTTGGGTGATTTTGCTCCTGTTAGCATCAACACGACGATAAGCACCCTATGTGCAGAGGACCTTCGCTGTCCTCGGACGATGAGTCGTCTGAGTTGTCTGATAGCGACTGATTGTGCCAAGACTGCAAACAGAAGTGGGTCGATCATGGGTAGCGACAGGTGTCGATGGAGGCTGGGGAATGTATCACTTCACCGCATGAGGGCAATAGGCCATCGTACTGGTCTGCCATGATCCACAGGTGTATACCTGGTCCTTGCTAGAAAGATGCTTGCATGGCGGACGAAAGAGGTGTTTGCTTGAGGCGAAAGACAATGATGTGAGCGTTTGATCGAGAAACAATCAAATGGGGGAAGCAACACGTTTTCAATATGGATCACTTGTGAGTCAGAATGATGTTCGCGTGGGCGTCGCTGCTCAAAACTATCGGCCGCTTTCAGCACGATCCTTCTGTGGGTACATTATGACAGTCGCAAGCATGTCTGGATCCACCGAGCACATATAATTTCTCGTCGGACCAGATCGCGTCAGGAAGACAGTGCACAAAGAGACTATCACCCTTCGCTCGCGAGTCATCCGTACAGCTACAGACAAACCATGGTCAACCTCTGGCGCACCCATCGAGCTCACTGACGACGACCCGAGAACGTTCTCTGCCTATGTGCATTAGGTATATTCGCAGGCCGCAGCACAAGTGTCCGGCGAGAAGCTGGAGTCGCCTTTCGACTTCGGCATGATGATCGAATTGCACATACTAGCGGACAAATTTGGCAACCTGCGTACTGCGAATGAGATGGCTGGGCAGATCATAGAGAAAGCGAAGACCAGTGATGAGATGCCGAAGACCCGTGCTATCCAATATGCCTATGACAATAACATAGCTCGCAGCCCGCTCCGCAACGTCCTGGTTGACATCTTCCTTACCCTGGCGTCAGCGGATGAGCTGAGGACGATCCCACCCATGGTGTCTCTTAAATTTGCTTGCGAGATCGTTGCGCGCTTTAGAGAGATCAAAGGCATTCTGTGGAATGAGAGGTGGAACAGGCGTTTGGAGAGTCGCGGTTCGAGAGGAAAGGACTCTGCAGTTGATATCATCTGCATGATGCTGAGATTCCCAAAGAGGCCGTAGAAGGTGATGGGTTGAGTATGGCATTGTGAGAGGCAGTGCTTGATGGAAGCAGCTGAACAATTTCGGTAAGTGCGAGAAAGTTCTTTGCACTGCAAACTGTCCTGTTCCTGCACGCGAGTATTGCCCCGACTTCAGCCCCATATCGCTCCTTCCATCTTGAGATGTTCAGGTTCCGTTCCGACCCGGCTTAGTCTCGTTCTCTATGCCTCGAGTTTCATTCTCGGACTTGATGCTACTTATATTGACTCACACCGACACATACCCCATAAGCACATATCGCACTTCACCAATTCCTCGGCTGATCAAGAGCAAGATGGCTTTTCCAACAACATCGTCTGCGTGGTGAGCTTGATACATGATTAGTTACTGGTGAGCTCGACTAACTTCTGCCAGTCTCGACTTCGGTAACCACTTTACAGTGGTCGTTGGCTCGGGAAAGCAGCGCTTCACCGTTCATAAGGACATCATCATCCGTCGCTCAACTTTCTTCAAAGCAGCAACGTCTGCTCGCTGGAGCGATTGCGAAGCAAGTGACAGGACAATCGAGCTGCCTGACGAGGACCCAAGAGTCTTCGCGATATACCTACAGTGTGCATATCAAGACAAGATCGTGCTCCCGGCGGACTTCGAGGAGATGTACGCGCCTCGCATTCTCCTCTACTGCATGGCAGACCAGTTCGGCGACGTAAAGGCCGCGAACCTCATCATGGATGAGCTTGTCAGCTTCAGTGGTGACAGCATAGAGCCGCCAGGTGAAGAGTCGATTCGTGCCGCGTACGAGAATACAGCAGAGAAGAATCCACTGCGTAGGTTCCTGGTTGATCACTATCTTCACGAGACTGCGGGATACTACGACTTGGACAAGAGGGAAATTACAGAAATGTTTAAGGAGTTCCTGGCTGACTGTTTTGTTGAGTTCGCTAAGCTCAAGAGAGACCATCGCAGGAGGGAGTGGGCCCATAGCTTTGACCTGATCTTGGGGAGGGACAGGCCGAGGTGCTACTATCATCAGCATGATGCTAGTCATCCGGCATATGTTGGTGGATGAGGGCTGGGCTGTGCATGCGAGCGTTGTTGGGGTAAGGTTATGTTTCAGGTTGTGTCAATAGATCGCCCGTGTAGAGACGTACTTGCAATCATGTCAGACACGGATAGGTGGACACTATGCTGTACCGGTCAAGATGCTTGAGACATGCTTTGGATTCTCTTGATCAAATCTCAAAGAGGCCTGTCTGTCATGCAGCAATATTCTTCACATTATTAGATCTGCATGAGAGACAATCTGCAAGTGGGTTTGACTCAGGCGTCACCTGTTGCTCTGTTGAGTTGAGATTCTGCACTTGCGTCGCATATAATTGTACTGACTGTCAGCCATCGGCCATCTCCACTAAGCATCCACCGTTATCCATCTCGATCAACCAGCAACTCTCGATCACGGCCCTACCATTAACCATCAACGCTGTCTAGCACAAAGGTCGAGAATGGCGTCAGTACCCAAACGGCAAGCAGAAGAAATGAGCCCCGACGAAGTACGTCCGACCAAACGCCCTCGGTAAGGATTGGCAGCGTCATTAGTCTGTGCCCATGCTGACTGAACAAAATATAGCTTCAGTTTCAGCTTCCAGAGCACCGCGGAAATCTTGGTAGGTCCAATGCAGAAAAAGTTCATACTCCATACAGACTTGCTTTTCGCATGCAATCCATTCTTCAAGGCCAGCTTTGAGCGATGGCAGACACTTGAGGTACCATTGAGGCTACCAGAGGATGAGGAGCGTGTCTTTAAGCTGTATTTGCAGGCTGTCCACTTTGGTCAGATTGCGTACTTGGACCGCGCACTTGGAATCCCCAGGCGGTCCGTTCCCTGGAAGACGAGGGAAGGGCCTGGAGGAGACTCTCACCAGGACACAAAGCCTGGCGAGCGTCCAGCGCTTCCTGCCCCTGAAGTCATGACCGAGGAAATATCCGCGGAAATTTTCCTTTGCCTGACCAAGGCGTACATCTTCGCCGACAAATATTGCGACCCGCACTCGGCAAACGTTATTATCGACAAGATCACCCAATTTAGCGAAGACAGCTACAGGATGATCGATGCGGACAGCATCAAGTACGCCTTTGAGAAGCAGCCAGAGTCTTCTCCACTGAGGCGCTTGTTTGTGGACTATTACGCGCACGAGGCATATTCCGAGGATTTCGAATAATATCTTGACCACGGTCCCCGGGATTTTACACGAGCCGTGATGCGAGAGTACCGTCGTCTGTGCGAGGATAGTAAGAACGGAGTGAGGCTGGTCCAGCGGGTCTTCAATCAGAGAGTGAGTCGTATGGGCCGGTGCCATTATCATCAGCATGACGATGAGCACCCAAAGTGCGAGTGAGATAGGAAGGAGGTGGAAGGGGAGAACAGTACCTAGCAGCTATGAATATGGATGTATGCTGTAGGCTTTGCAATCGTATGCTTGGCAGGTTTGATTCCCGCTGACGACAGTGCGAAACTTAAGCTCCAGTTGAGCCCGATGAATTGATTCGAAGTATCACTGTCGTTCAATTTTGGCCTATGACGAGGAGGCTAGCCGCAAATAACATCGACATTGCAGAGTCTTACTTCCTTTCCAGATTGCTGTACAGTTTATGCTGCCTGATGAAGAGACTAGCGATCGCCGCCAGTATGGCGAAGCCTAGCACGACCACCCACACACCCCTCAACGCCTCCACATGTGCCTCTATAACACCACTGTGCCATCCTCTCGGCACGTGGTGGATCTCTTCGATAGAGTCGCGGATTTTTCTGATCTCATCTTCAGCTCCAGGTAAGCTTCCGAACCGATCGTAGAGACGTTGCTTCAGGATGTTCTGGAACACTGCAGAGGCGGCGGCGATACCGATGGAGGACCCCGTTGATCTGAATGCATATGAAGTTGAGGTAATCACAGCCTGGTACTTGTGGTCGACTGCGGCGATGAGAGCAATAAGGGTGATTGTGAGCATGGAGCCGTATGCAAGTCCGCCCATGAACAAGAAGATGAATGGAGTAGCGTTAGGCGTAGTGGCATTGAATGTTGCCAGTATCAGTGAACCAGCAGCTAGGTTGAGCACCTGCACCGCTACATTGAGCAGACGATATTTTCCAGTGGCCCGCAAGAGAATCCCAGAGCAAAGGCTTCCCATTGCTGTGCCTGCCGACTGCGGAATGAACAGTGTCCCGGCTCGAGTAGGGCTGACGCCGCGCACGACCTGAAAGTATATCGGGCCGTAGTAGATCAGTGCAAAGACTGACATCGTCATGAACCAATTGGTCATGCAAGCACCCATGACAGATGCGTTGGCCAGGAGCCTGACTGGTATGACGGGTTCTTTCGACACGCGGTCCTCGACGTAGACAAATATACAGAGGACAGCAGCGCTCACAGGGAGCGAGACATAAACCAGAGGATGGTTCCACGGGACGATGTTGCCGCCGCTGTTCAGCCCTAGCAGCAGGACGACTAAACCGGTCACCAGAGTGAAGGCGCCCAGGAAGTCCACCCGCTTGATCTTTGCGCTTTCGGTCTCCTTGATAGGCACTTTGATGCAGATGCAGCCCCAGATGCCGCCGACGATGATAAAGGGCACTTGGATGTAAAACGCCCATCGCCAGCCTAGGGCATCATAGATATACCCACCAAAGACACCGCCCAGACCCATGCCTGTGCCAAACACGATGTTGCCAATGCCTTGCCACACCCCACGCTTCCGCAAGGGCACCAGATCCGAGGCAACGAAGACAGAGATAGTGTTGAGACAGCCTCCGCCCGATCCAGCCACCACACGACCAAGAATCATGACCCAGCCTTCCCTCGCGAGACCGCATATCAGAGTGCCCAGAGCAAAGAACGAGCTCGCAAATATAAGACCAGCTCTCCGTCCATAGATATCGGTCAACTTCCCAGACAGCGGCTGAAAGGCTGCATTCGCAATGAGATAACCTGATGCTATCCAGGCATATAGCGTCCCAGATTCAAACTCCGAAGTAATAGGTCCTGATAACGTGGCTACTATCGTAGAGTCCAGAGCAGCAAAGAAAGTGCAAACCCAAAGTGAGCTCATGGTCAGAAGCAACCTGCCAGTGCTAGGCTCCTCAGCAATGGGGACATGACCTGCATCATACTCTCGCTGCTCCTCTGCCGCTTGCGCCTCAAGCGAACCACTGGTTTCCTCTGCTGGCCGGCCATTTTCACCTGCCAGCAGAGGAGTCTGCTCGTCAGCATTTAATGGCTGCGGTGGCAAGACTTTAAGCCCAGAATCTGTCCTGGGCGCCATGATTCTTCAATCTCGATGCCGTTACCACACGAAGTCGACGGGAGACTGCGTGTATCAAAGATGCAGTCGCCCAGGCAAGAGACCGTTTCAAGAGTAAGCTTCGGCGAGGATGACGCCAAGGGCCAATTGAGCGCTTTCCCGATTGAGTATTCGTACTCGCACGGGCCATGCATGTTGTAGATACTACAAATGTGACCTGATCCTATACACAACCCTTTTGGTCTTTTCGTTGCTACAAGTCCACCGGCGCATTTCGGCACCTCAAGGTGGTATTACCGCCCACTCGAAAACTCCCAACTCCACGCTAAATCGCAAGTAGTCTTACAAAGCGTCATCTCACCACTCATCTTTCCTCACCTTCCCAAGCAGACTCTCAATAGCTTCCGACACCACATCCAGAAACTCCTCCTCCCTAATCGATATATCATCCTTCTGCCAATCGCCTACCTCGCCCGTCCCTTCCACATCATCCGCATGCCGACTGAAATAACCATGTCCCAAGAACCTTGCCATATTATGGAACCCCTGATGCCAAAAGTACGCTGGCAAGATCTCCACGAGCCTCGAGTCCGGCGGCAGGAACATGCCGTGTGTCAGGCCTGCGCCGTGTACGCCCACCAGGATGTCGGTCGAATGCGTGATGTGAAGTTGTTCTACGAAAGTCAAGCTTGCAAAGTCCACGAAGCGCATATTGACTGATGGGTAGCGCTCTTGCAGCTTGGCGAAGTAATGGTCTTTATTGAGTAGTCGGCGCCTGTTATGACGATCGATCATCGTTAATGTCAAGTTCTCGCCGTCCCTCGGCGGCGGTGCGGGAATGCCATGGAAGTCCAGGATGCGGCGCTTGAACGTGTGAGCAAGCACTGACTCGCCACAATTAATCGGATGCCAATCACCTTGCCATAATGGATTCGCCGCACCAGGCAAAGGAACCACAATCTTCGTGGGCGCGATCTCGGCCGATACGTCAATATCCTGTATCCGGACCGTCGGTAGCCGGGAGAACAGTGTCCATGTCTCCCAATATGGTCCATCCGGTATATCGTCCAAGATGACTATCCTCGAGCGTTCGTAGTCTGCTTCCGTGAAGTATGGCTCGCCAGTGTTTGGATCGATGGTCTGGCGCATGACATCCAGCGACAGGGTCAACGACATGATCTGCATCAATTGATGCCAAAGGTTGAAGCCATTATCCTCCCTCTTGACCAGGAACGAGAATCCTTTCGACTGGGCGGCCTGCTTTGTCCACGCTTCCACCTGTTCATCCCGCTGCAGTCGTACGAATCTGTCGAACAGTACATGCGGCCCAGTCTCCATCCATTCGTAATCAGGAAATCTATCCAAAGGCGGCATCATCTCGTTCTCATTCTCCTCGTCGTAATACTTCAACTTGCAGTCCAACTTCACCTGCCTATTCACTGGATCCAAAACTGCTGGACCGCCGAAGCAGAAACTTTCTGCTGTTCTAATCTCGTTGATGTGGGACGTGAAGCACGTCAAGTTCGCTGTGGAACCGTCGTCGCAATACTCCGTCACAGACTTGCTGAATGATCGTAATAAACCGGTCCCAAATCGTGACGAACAGTACTCTGGTGAGTCAATCGTGTCCAACACTTCTATAGGTATGTCGTCTGCTGCTACAGCAACCACTGTGCTCATCGGTGTCTCTGCCATTGACGACGCCGATGCAGTGACCGTCACCGTCGCAGTACGTGTAACGGGCATAGCGATCGGATTGTGCTCATATCTCCCATGATCTTCCTCCCCAACCACCGTTCCAACATTGTGACTATCGTAATTTGCACCCTGCGCAAAATGTCGCAGACCGCTTTCGATCTTCGCATGATTGCCATGTGGAATAAAATAAACGATGACAAAAAAGCAAATTGAAAGAATGAGGCCGAATCGCAGATTGCAGATTCGTGGTAACTCCATGACTTGCTATGGATTCCAGTAGTAAAGATTGAAAGAGCGTGGGTATCCAAATAGAAGGGAGAGACAGCTGGGAAATAATACTACCATCAGGTCAGGAGTAACAGCGAAGCTGTAAAAGTGAATTCGCTTAGTAGCAGCACAACGCATCGCCCCCTAAGGCGACACACGAAGCAGCCTGACTTCCTTAGCACATCTCGACAACAAGCGCGAACTCACCGTAATCGCAGATAGTCTCGCCCTCTTCCATCGACTCTTCGAGACAACGTGCATCGCAATCATCACACAACACAACCCGACCATGATAGCAGCCTTCACTGTGGCTGGCTGCCCACGCGCGCCATCACCACTCATCTTTTCCAAAAACATCAAAGCGTCGTGGCTGCATTCGTACTCCACCCCTGAGTCCTCGCTTACCATGGCTGACCTCAGAATGCCTCGAGGACAAGAATAGAATGATGTCCACGATGCAGACTCGTGTACGGCATTTCCGCCGTATATACAGAGAAATAGCGACCGTTGATGAACGAACTCTGTGAACGCCAGTAAGCCACATTCTCGCGTAGGAGTGCTTATCAGCCGTCAGACATCTTATTTATTCCATCTTTCCCAGACATCATGAGGGTTGTGCAGAAAGAGTGACAGCGCTGGGAGAGGGCGTGTGTAGCATCCAACCTGCGTATGCAGTCAGCAGACATTCGGCCGCAGCAGAAATGTTAGAGTAGAGGGCGATGGAAAAAGAGACAGGAATGAGGAGAACCAAGATATACTTTACCCTAAGCCCAAGCTACTAACGCAGGACGCGGCAGTGGCCGCAGAGTAAAATGTCAGCCTCGCCAGGCACATGATAGAACCTTTTGAGGCGCTCAACACACAATCTCGTGGACACTCTCGTCCTAGACAAGGTGACTAGCAGCGCGCCTACAGAGCATCAAATCCCGAGACTAGGCAAGGGAAGAATATTCACGAAATTGCAAGCGTGCAAACGTCGCTACGTCCACCCTTTCGTTCGTACTTTAAGAAGCCTAGCCTCAGCCTTAGATTCGTACAATTTACTAATCAGTCTTGATGCACGCACTCACGCAAATGCATACCACACCGCGCCACGCCATGGAATATCTGTTGTATATATCCCCACTAGGAAAGGCGACGGTGGCGCTGCTACTCTTTCTATGCTTCCCTACATCGTCGACGCTATTAGTGACAAAATCAACATCTTCTTAACTTAGGTATCTGCTGTAGTGCTAATATCTCGAAGGCACTTGTTTCAGGGTCCAAGGCTGTCTTCATTAGGAGGCCGTATGTGCATAGTCTAGTATTAGGAGGACAGGATGGCGTGAGCCATGTTCTAAAGAATTTGTTAGGTGATTTGGAGCTGATCTTGCACTTGGCAGAAATTCCGTTGGTGAGTTGTAAGCATTTGAGCCAAGATGTGCTGGAGAGGAAGTGAGGATCGGTTGTGATGCGATGGTTGCTTTACAAAATATGAAAGAGCTACACAGTACCGACGGCTGGTTTACATTCAACCAAAGCCCGTACGTGCCTGTCGTGCGATCCTCTCACTCCTTCTGACACTACACAGGAACATCAGCGCCTCCGTGCAGATCGGCACAAGTTCACTACGAGGATGACTTACACAATAATACTTGCTGTCGAGTGCCCCCGAGTCTCCAGCGACATATGTATCCGTCCACCTGCAATTATTGTTTGCAGGCCCATAGAAGGCATTCGGGTCGTCCCCATCCGGGAAACACTAAGAAATCATCGCATGTCAGCAACTCAGACAGGGACGAGTGATTAGAAATCCGACGCACGACCCATTTGATCACCTGCCCATTTTCGTTCCCGCAGCCATTCTGTGGACCGATGCCTCCAGCTGCGACCCGGCATTTCGCAGCGGTCGTGAGGGCTGGTAAAAGAGACAAAAGGGAAGTGAGAAAGGTAGCTGGCTGCATTCTGGTTGACGATGGTCAAGTCCAACTCTGTTGTGGAAAAAGGAAAGATCGGGTCACTAGGGCTCGAGGGACAATGTGGTTGTCTTCTTATCGAAGTTGAAAGTGTCTCGGAAGACGAAGCGTTACATGCTAGAACATTGGTGTGAGACCTGGCTAATGAAGCGACCAGAGGTTTCAGCGTCGCGGCTTGGCTGCGTCGTAAATCCTAAAAAAGAGAGCCCAGACAACCGATTCGTCCGGCCCGGTGTGCGAAAGGGTGGTCCAGCCTCTAGTCGGTGGGATAACTTCGAGCTGTGTCACCGTGAGGCGTGCCGTATACTGATGACTCTGTCCCTTTACTGCGGCGACGTTAGCGTCAGCAACGATCGGAGCAGCTCCTGTAGAATCCAGCTCCAATTCCAATTGTCCACGCCACCTGGAGCACGCACATCCATTCATACTGGTCCATGAATCTCAATCACTTCTTCGCACACTAGATCACCAAAACAATCAGCACACTCAAATCCCAACCACAATGTGGAAATACCAAAAGAATGACCTACACAATATCCTTTCTCCACCAATTTGCCCGCCTCATCCTGATATGCGCCCATGAACCTGCAATTATTATTCGCAGGCCCATAGAATAAATTAGGGTCGTCACCGGTCGGGACACACTACCCCCCCTTCACGTCAGCGAGTTGGAAAAAAATGTCGTGGGAGTGGGATAGACGTACGGCCCATCGATACGGCTGACCCGTCGAGCTCATACAAGTGTACTCGTCCTGAGTTGTGAACGAGCAGGTCGCAGCTGTGGTGAGTGCGGGCAACAGGGACAGGAGTCCGGCGAGGAGGGTGATGGTCTTCTTCATGTTTGTCGATTGAGCTGGGTCGGCCGTTCAGTGCTGCAAACAAAGCATCAGGAGAACGTCGGTAGAGAAGGTGTTATTGTACCCCGAAGAGCCTGCAGAGCCCCAGCTCGGGTCAGCAGACGCAGTCGTTGCCAGGCCTTCCGTAGTGACACACATGTGAGACTTGTCTAATGGCCCTCCCTTGGCGCCGACGACCCTTCGCACGTCGTCCATGCGACTTTGTCAACCGACTTGCCAACTCAGATTAGCAGATCCAATCCAACGTCAGCAGCCAGACTCTCCAAAAACGAGACAACGTTGACGTCGACATCCTCAACAACAGTCCCACGCCCCAAGAAAGAAATCTCACCCACATGCCATATCAAAAGGCCCGCACATTCTCCTCTCCAGTAAATCAACGGCAAACACGTCCAGTAAGCACCATCTTCAACATACCTTAATACGGCGTACAAGCGTCGCTGCGTCCACCTTTGCATACGACAGAAGCCTCCGCGTCAATCTCGGCATCGTACAATCTACCAATCCATGGCACGCACCCACGCACCCGCATAGTCGCCCCGGTAAGTCCTACTACTAGCGTGCATGTCTGTCGTACAGCCCCAAATCCCCTCTCTAAAAAAAAACCCACCCATCCCTCCGCCCAACAGGCCATCCTTCATACGACAACAGACCCCTGCCAAAACACCACCACCCTATCCATACAAACCAATGCCGCTCCCCTCCCACAGAGATAAAGCTCAAACCCCCTACACCCCCAAAACCCTCCGATTCCTCTTGACAACCTTCCTCAACACCCCCTCACTCTCCTCCACCGCCCTCCTAGCCTCCACCAACTGCCTCTCCACAACCTCCAACCCCACCTTCCCCAACCCCAACCCCTCCACCCCCTCCCCACCACTCTGCCCCAGCCCCAAACCCGCCTGCATCCCACCACCCCTCACACCCCCACCGACTCCACCACCACTACCCGACGTCGTCGGCGGCGGCGTCGCCGGCGGGACCACAAACTCGTTAACATACCTCCCCGCCTCATCCACAAGGAACGCGCCCTTCTTCCCGACCCCGCCCTCGCCCACCATCTGCTCCATAACACTAACCCCTCTCTGACCCCCCAAGCCCTCAAACCCCCGCTTTAAACCTTCCAAATCCACACCCGGAAACCTCACCTCATTCTGGGGTTTTCCGCTCCGAAAAGTCCTCTCCTCACCAATCCCCCTCAACACATCCTCCAGCTCCAAGAACCTCTGTTCTAACTCCTCGGTTAGAGCCCGGAGATGAGAGCCAGACGACGTAATCATGCCTCTACTCCACACCCTCCCGTCCTCACCGCCGTAGTGCACGGCGGGTATCGTGTGGTTGAGGAGGGCATCCACTTCGTCCTTTGTGAGGTTGATTTTGAAGTCTTGTTTCCAGAAAGCCGGGTTGCCGAGGTCTTTGGACGTGATGGGCTGGTTGGGCTTGAACTGGGAGGAGGTGGGGGTGCGGAAGAGGGAGTCGATGCATTTTTGGATTTCGGGGGCTGTGGCTTTGAGCTCGGCGAGGAGAGCGGAGGCAGTCAGTGTTGGGGTGGGTGGGGGGGACGGATCCTGGTTGTGAGGGGAGGGAGTCATGTGCGGTGGTGGGACGGGACCCATCTTCTCACCCATGCTGGTCGGAGTGCCGTTCCTGCTCGCTTGAGCTGCAGCAGTAGCGGTAGCCATTTGCTCGGCTGCTTGCGTCTGCGCCTTGCTCTGGCCCGGGCTGGCAGGCCTGGACGCAGTGGGAGTCGTGCTCTCGCTCTTCAAGGCCTCCTTGACACCCTTTGGCTGTCTCGGCGGCTTGGGCTCCTTCTCCTTCTTTTTCTTCTTCTGCCTCGACACGATGGCTTCTTGCACCTCCTCTTCCGGCTGTGCGGGCGCTGTCTTCTCCACTTCAGCCTTGATCTTCTCCTCTTCGATCTGCTTCGCACGCTCTTGTCGCTCCTTCTTAAGCTGATTCTTCGTCTTCGTCCTGACTGGCGCCGACCCCACTTTGCTCGGTGGTGGGCTGTTGGCGCGGGATTGCGAAGTCGAAGTCATTGAAATGTTGTCCGACATTGAGACATGCTCACTAGTTGGCGTACCAGGGATGTTCATGGATGCGACGCTAGGCTGTCTGCTCGGCATCCTGCCCGCACCAGATACACCGGCGACAGTCTTCTCCAGAACAGGGGTTGAAGCGGACTGGACTGGCGGCACCTCAGTCTTCGGCGTAGGCGTGGCTACTACCCTCAGAGTCCTCGGCGCCTTCGCCAAAGGCGATGACACGCTCGGGCTCTCGGGTCTTGCTTGAGCTAGAGCAGCAGGCACTTTGCCAGTCGCCTTGCTGGGTGTCTCTGCAGCACCAGCATTCTTACCGGCAGCGGCGGCGGCAGCAGCGTTTGACTCCTGTTGCTTGTTGATGGCAGCAGTGATATCAAGCTTGCCTGGATGGTTGCGCTTCGGTTCCTCCTTCTTGCTATCAGGCTTGCTCGGTGTCACTGGAGAAGCCTTGGCGTCGCTGGTCTGCACCGTCGCCAGGCCCTTCGAAGCAGGCTGCATGCTGGAAGGCACTGATGTCTTCCTCGCCCTGGCAGGCTCAATATCCTTGCTTGGGGCTTCAGCAGTGACTGCTGTATCCTTCTCTGGTTCAGCCTTTGCAGTGGTGTCGACCTTGGCAGGCACAGGCTTCTCGTTCTCCGTAGCCTTCTTCGCATCTTTGCCTTTCACAGCATCCGCCTTTTCCTCTGTCTCTGCGGCAACAGGCTTCTCCGCCACTTTCATCTCCCCACTCTCGTCTGCGACGCCCTTACCCTTCGATGGCTTCGTCCGCGTTTCATCGTCCAGTCTGACGTCGCTGCTTGCCAACCTCGCCGGAGTCGCGGGCCTTGCAGCAGGTGTACCAGGTCTCAGCGGTAAAGCTGGTAGAATCTGCTGGCTACTAGCCTGCCTCCTCAAGCTCGCTCGACTGCTTGACCGACTAAGTGGCTTGCCGACTGCCCCAGCGGAGGTTGAACCATCGATCTCATCATCCAGATAGGCTGGCAGGGCGGTAGGCTTGACTCCCTCGAGCCCTGGAGGAACCGTTGGCGTGCCTTTGCGGCTTTCGTTCGCAGCGTGCGCCTCAAAGCCTGGCGGCACTGTTGGCGTCGACCGCCGGGAGATGATGTCGTCTTGATGCAGTGATGCCTGTCTGGAGGGAGCGATCGAACGCTTGCTGATGGGCCCTGGTATTGCGCTGGAATCGAGATCGACAGAAGCGGTCCTTGAGGGAGGCAGAGCCGGGAAGTCGAGGTCACCTGGAACGATTCGTCAGCCAGTTGCCCTAACGTCTTCTTCATCACTGCACAGTGCTGCGACACCCTCCTCTTCCCCGATGATGCATGCTGGTGTCGTGTCATGGCGGAGCTCTGGCGGAGCAGATGTCAGCTCCACCAAAGTCTAATCTACAAGCCCGCTTTGAAACAAACGCTCCTATCGGTCTAGGTACAATGGTGCTTTGGCTTTCCTCATGCTCATGTTCACGTCAAGCGATATGGTTGTAGAGCGTTGGGACTGTGAGGCATGCAGTGAGTGTGGTTCTGGTAATGTACTATACTTCCCGTCTATCAGCGAGGTGCCACTAAATAGTCTGGGAGTCGTAAGCATACGTACATGTAGGCGCCCTCAAAAAGAGTTCGACGAACACCTCGTCTGATGATGTCCGCCTTTTCCTCGCCAAGCAAACGCCTACGTCTCATGCCCAAAAGTCGTCCACGTCACTGGGGTCATGGCGACTGTACCATAAAAAGCCGGTACTAGCAGGCCGAAACCAACACTTGGTGGCTGCGTTCCCACCCCGAAACACCATGCATGCGAAAAGCACAACCCAAGCCAAAGCACATGAAAACACGAAGCAAAGTGACATCGCCATGCCATATCTACCAGCGTCCGCCATAGACGCCACCACCATGCATCATCGCATTGGGTCCATAAATCCCCGCAGCACCCGCGCCACCAAGACCGCCAGCAGCGCCAGCCTGGAACCTCGACTGAAGCAAGTGTGCGTCATTGATGCCGGCGCCGATGCCCATGTCCAAGCCCGAAGACGTTGAACTGGTATTGCCATGACCTTGACGGCCATGCTTCTTGGACTTCTTCTTGCCGCGTTGGCCAGTCTTCTCGCCATCACTGAAGACGGCCGACGAACCGTATGCGCCGACACCGTTGACACTACTTGCCGCAGCTGATCCGTATCCTGCGAGGCTGGCTTGGCTGACGGAAGGGTACGCTGCGGATGCTGCTGTATTGTAATGGTTAGGAGGGGACATGAACTCACGCTTTTGATCCATGGCACTACCCACGCCATCCCGGCCGCGCAACAAATTGCGCATCATCTCTTCGTTTGCATTTGTGCGAGCCGCACCTGCACCATATTGTAATCCACCAGTAGCGAAGCCATGTCCTTGGCCAAAGGTCATGCCTCCAGAAACAGGCGGAGTACCGCTCGTCTTCAGTCCAGGAGGAGGACCTTGAACATTGGAGGTGTAGAATTGACCTTGCTGTTGGGCGCCGAAACCACTCTGCTGTGGCATCATGGCTGACTGTTGCTTCATGAGACCAGCATTGGCGACCGGCTTGACAGAAGTAGATGCTGAAGACGAGTCGTTTGCGAAAGAGAACCTGCTATGATTTCGCTGATGTCCAGGAGCATTGGCGGTTTGGTTTTGAAATCCCGACGCTTGGTTGAGATTGTTCAGCAGGAGCTGCTGGTGCTGCTGTGGTGTAAGACCCCTTTCGCTCAGGCCAGCCGGACTTGAGACGCCACCGAATTGGAATCGCTGGTCAAGTATGCCGATGTTGTCTTGTCCCTGAGGTCTTCCAATCGCGCCTCCCAGCGACTGTCCACCACGCTCCTCGGGTTCTCCACCAAGTTGCTGACTGCCACTCATCTCTGGAGGCTCATCTTGTGTCTGTTCCGCCGGAACTGCTGGTGGCTCTGCAAACTGCCTCGCTTGCTCTTCCAACCTTCTCTGCTGCTCCTCTTGCTCGCGTTGTTTTCGCATTCGTCTCTTGGCGCCTCCGTTTTCGTCGAATAGGGGTGGGTAGTCCTTGACGATTTGCTGGTCCGTTTCCGAGAGCGAAGACATCGAGAAGACAAACTTGAAGTCATCGGCGCTGAACTCCTTGAAGAATTCTAGGAAGGGTGACATGGCCTTTGGCTTCCGAGGCTTCGGCTGCTTCGGGACCACTTGCGCAGAAGTCGTGGCCGGTTGTTGCGCTTGCGCGGGTTGAGTTGCCTGTGCTTCAGATTGTAATGCAGTATCCGGCGTGACCGTCGTCGTTTGAGGGCTTTCATGAGCTACACTTGCTGCCCTACTCTCTGCCCGACTTGACTGCACTGGCCGAGATGCCCAGCTCGCAGTCGATGGTAGTGCCGGTCGTTCGACCATAGGGCTGCCAGGCTGATCGCCACTCGCTTGCCTCGCCATGGGCTGTGCTGAAGCCACAGGTTGCTGGGACTGCGGAGGTGGTGGGCGTCCACCGTCATTCTGGCTCCCACCTGCGTTGAGTGAGGATAAGTCGGCTCTCGAATAACTTTCGCTTGCTTCTCCAGCCTCATGCAGGAACATGCATTGTCGGTTCTGACATTGTTCTCCTCGCAGGTATGCCGAACAGTACTTTGTGGTACCAAATTGCGCACGTAGTACTCGATCGCCGTTCTTGCTCCCGTTTACAGCAGCGATACAGCTCGCGGCATCTTCCTTGTGCTCGTACGTGACGTATACGCCCACGGACTGCGGATTTGAAGGATCCTTGGCCTTGCTGACGACAATCTTGATGATCTTGCCGTACTGCCCGAAGTACTGGTCGCCTCGTAATGTCTGCAGCAGCTGGTCCTCCTGAGACGAGGGGCTTAGACCGGTCACATAAACCAGATTCTTCTGCACCACTCGCAGTCCTGCCAGGTGTTTCCGGCTGAGATGGTCGGCTTCGGCTTTCTGCTTCTCCTTCTGCATCGCCTGCTGGGTCTTCTTTTGTTTCTGCAGCTGCCGTTGCTTGTGCGCCTGCGTTTCTTCGGGCGTGATGGTTTTGTAGACGATGTCTTCATCGCGGTACGGCCGTCGACATGCGGGACATAGGCCATTCATGTTGTTCTTGACGTTGTGATAGCAGAACTGACATATCTGTAGCATGACGAGTCAGTATCGACCCACAGGCACGTCGCCTGATGAAGCAGCCTTACCTGGTAACCGCAGGGACACGGTCTGAAACCCTTGTCCCCCAGGTCGAGGTCCTCCACGCACAGCGGACATGTCTCCTCCTCGTCGTCGTCGATGAACTGATCTTGCGCGTTCCGCGACATGCTGGTGGTGGTGTATGCGGGTGATGGGGGGATGGGGGTGTTGTCGAAGTAGCGGCGAGGCGGATGAGGTCCGGTCGTCTGTGCGGAAGCGACGCCAGCGTGTGCAAGTGCTGTGATTCGACGGTGAAGGGGTGTCTATAATACAAAGGGCCAGAAAGCAAGCGAACGCCGTGGTGGATGCTGGTTTTGATGCCGTGTCAATGAAGGCAAGGCAAGGCAAGGCAAGGCAGGGAGCGCTCTGTCTCGCTGCGAGGATGGAAAGCACGTCCTTGGTCCGCCGCCTGCCAGCACCTCTCCACCAATCGGCTACACCCGCCGCGCTTACCTCCGATGACTTCAGGAAGGAGCTTGAAGCAACCCGGTCGAAGCAGCAGCAGCAGCTTGCACCTGCCATTGGGACGACGACGACATCCATGGCAGCACGACAGAGCATGAGGCGCTTCGCGGTGCAGGTGGCTAAGGACGGCGCGCGAGGAAGCGGTGTGGCGGCGGCGGTGACGCGGAGATCCTTCGCCACGACGACGAGTGTGCGGGCGGCGGATCTCACCAAGGACAGCAAGGACAGCCTGCCCGAGAGCGACACGTCCGACCTGCCCAACCTGCGACACGCCCAACGAGGACCGCAAGGCAAATTGCATGCGCCCATCGTCAACCCAGCAGGTGCGACCCACAATCCTGCGGAGCTCCTGCCACAGCGCACCAACGGAGGCTGACTGACCACCACACACAGACAAGGCACAGGAAAAGGCACAGTCGCTGCACCAGTACGGGCAATACCTCGTGTCGTGCCTGCCTAAATACATCCAACAGTACCACATCCTCCACACTCAAGTCAACACTCCATCAACTAACACTACTACCCAGATTTTCCGTCTGGAAAGACGAACTCACCATCTACATCTCCCCCTCCGGCGTGCTCCCCGTCTTCTCCTTCCTCAAATACCACACCGCCGCCGAATTCACCCAAGTCTCCGACATCACCGCCGTCGACTACCCCACCCGCGACCAGCGCTTCGAGGTCGTCTACAACCTGCTCTCCGTGCGCCACAACTCGCGCATGCGCGTCAAGACTTATGCCGACGAGGCCTCGCCCGTGCCTTCCATCTGCAGTCTCTACGATGGCGCCAACTGGTACGAGCGGGAGGTGTATGACTTGTTTGGCGTCTTCTTCGTCGGACACCCGGATCTGAGGAGGATCATGACCGATTATGGTTTTGATGGACACCCATTGAGGAAGGACTTCCCCATGACGGGATACACCGAGATCCGTTATGACGAGGAGAAGAAGCGTATTGTGGTCGAGCCATTGGAGTTGACTCAGGCGTTCAGGAACTTTGAAGGTGGCACTGCGGCGTGGGAACAGGTTGGCCCGGGCAGGGATAGGAAGCCCGACACTTTCAAGCTGCCTACACCCAAGCCTGAGCCGAAGCCGGAAGAGGAGAAGAAGAAGTAGACGCAGCTCATTTGGGAGCAGGAGAATAGAGAAAGTGATGCTACCAGTGCGTGCATGTATACTATTGTACATACCGCTTTTTTGCAAGAATCCATGCACGTTCGATCAAGGCCAGGCCCGCTATACCAGACCCATCGGCTGTGTTCGAGAGGAAAGAAGGATTCTAGGACATAGCGCATCACTCTAGAATCCTAGGTACTTTTGCCCTCGTGCGTCGAATCAATACACGTCCTATCCTGGCAGAGCTCTGTGACAGTTTTCTTGGCCGATGTGGCCGTTGCGGCTATGTATATCTGACCGGCTGGCTGGCTGACTGGCCGATCACCGCCACGGCCTTCGTCCTCAAACCCTTAAGAACGAGACCTAGCGAGTGAGAAGCACTTCCAGCGCATCAACCATTGACACGGAGCAAAGATGTCACCTTCAAGCACGTGATTGGAGTGGCGATGCCGTCGCATAGATTGACGATGATTCCTGCTTGTCAAGCTGCGAGATAGTAGGCAAAGAGTACATGTAGTGATTCCATCATATGATCAAGGGATTGACTGGTTGATTGATGCTGTTGACTGTATGGTTAGAGAGACTGAGGCTTCAGTCAGTCAGGTAAGGCGTCGACGGGATCGGTCAGTCGTTGGCGTGGAGAAGTCAAAAATGCCTAAGGTGTCAATGGACTCATTCAAACCGACTCAGAAGAATCGCCTTAGTCAATCGCCTCAGTCAGTGACCTCAGTCAATCACCTCAGTCAATGACCTCAATCAACCGTCTAACCGCGTCAACCCCATCCAGCAATCGGTCACGAAAGTACCGGCAACGCCGTAACAGCCTACCCATCCAGATTCTCCCGTACTTCCAGCCGATCACTCGTGTCCCGATATCATCGATCCGATAATCCCACCCGGATCCCTACTCGAAAACCCATCCAGTCGACATCAAAGCCGTCATACTCACGGATCAATCGGCTCCCAACCTCTTCTCAAGCAGAAGAAGACCCATCGCACGGCTTGTATCGAGCCCGCACGCACCACCTCTCAACATATCCCGAGTCTCCGGTTGCCTCCCGCCAACCGCGCCACCATCCCACCCTCCCTCCGCCAAGCCGGCCAACAACAGCCGAGCCCTCTCTTCTTCCGCTAACAACACCGGGACTCAACGCACTGAACCAGCTTGCACATCTTCCGTTCTGAGAGAGAGAGAGAGACCGCCGAAACCCGACGGAAGATCGAAGTTTCAAAGCACCGTTGACACACGGCCTGCAGTCCGCGCCAAGCTTTTGCATGTTTGTTACACAAAAGCTGGAGGTTCGTGCCGAGTGCCTGAGGGCTGACACGGAGCGGAGTGCGTCATTGTTGGAGGTTCAAGTTGCTAACGGCAGGGGCTGGGAGAAGCAATTGATGGGGGCTAGACGAGTTGGGGATACGAGCAAGTCTGTGACGCTTGGGTTGTAGGGATGCGATTGATGCCGAGTGGGTGGGTGGGTGATGTTGCGGTCAATTGGTGATGATGCGGTTGGATACTTGATGCGCAGGTCATTGGGTGATGTTGTGGTCAATTGGTGGTGATGCGGTCGGATAATTGATGCGCAGGTCATTGGGTTGGTGCTCAGGTCTAATGGTTGATGCGGAGGTCAATTGCTTGATACGAGTGTCAAATGCTTGATGCTGCGATGGACTGCTTGATCGTGTTGTCAACTGCTTGATACGAGTGTCAGCTGCTTGATACGAGTGTCAACTGCTTGATACGACTGTCAACTGCTTGATACGACTGTCAACTGCTTGATGCTGCGATAGACTGCTTGATAGAATCGAAACTGCCTGATGCTACTGTCAACTGCCTGATGCTACTGTCAACTGCCTGATGCTACTGTCAACTGCCTGATGCTACTGTCAACTGCCTGACGCCACGTCAAGTGAAAGACGCTACAGTCAAGTGAAAGACGCTACAGTCAAGTGATTGGAACCTCACATCGCTGATACTCCACTCGCCAATAAAGACTGTAACGTTAATAGAAACAATAAACTACGATAGCCATACAGGGCAGGATAGAGCAAAGTTGACAGGCAGGGCAGAGCAAAAGATGGCAGGCAAGGCCAGAAGCGAGAGAATAGATTGCACACATATCACATTTCTCAACCATTACTGACATAAGAGGAAGCCTCTCGCTCACCCAGCCTCTCCAACAACCTCCGCTTCCACCAGCCAACGTGGCAAAAGAAAACTGGCGTAAATACAGACCGCTCAACAAACCTGCTGCCTTTGAACCATCATGCCTCCCAACTCGTGGTGTGTACCACTGTACCACTACTGCCTGTTATACAGAAAATCCTGTCCGAAATAATAAGAAAAATCTTTCCTGCACACGCACACATAAAGATTATACAGAAATCAAAAACCTGCCATGCACTATGCGAGAGAGGTATCCAAGGCCACTTTAGCCTAGGAAGCTAGAAGAGGATGCGAGAGAAAACCAGGTGTTACGAGAGGCGTGGCGTGGCGTAGCGTAGCGGTCCGCCTAGACGCCAGAGTCGAAAGGCGTCAAGTCGCCTGCCCACTCGTGCCAGGTGGAGCAAGTGTCCACCAGAACATCGGAGTTCTTGACAGTGCAGGCGATGTCGTCGAGGCCCTCGATGATTTGAAGGGCGAAGCCCATGGCGATGTGCCATCCGATGTGGCAGTGCACCAGCCAGGCACCTGGGTTGTCGGTCTTCCATGCAATTACGAGATAGCCGCCCAAATCCTCCGCTGGGTTCCATGGCATCATCGCCACATCACGTCGTGGTGGGTTCTCCAGGTTCAGGGAGACGCTGGAGCTGTAGAGACCCGTTCCCTGGGCTAGGATGTAGAAGTCGTGACCGTGGAGATGGATCTAAACAAGTCCGTTAGCACTCAGATGTTACTGACAAAGGGTTCTAAGGAGTATATCGAACCGGATGAGGGAAAGGGATCGGGCTATCGATGATAAGGTACACCCATTCACCCAGATCAGGTACCGTAATGGCCAGTTGACCAGAATAGTCAGGAACGGTGCCATTTTGGTAAATTTGGAGCAGTGTGGGGTCGCCCCATTGCGACTGGAAGGTAGTGCCGGAGAGCGACCACTTGTACAGCAGCTGATCATTGGCACCGATGGTCACGGTCTCGTCGATGCCGTAGTCTTGGGAGCCGGCGTTGAGCTTGTAGTACGGCACCAAGCTGGCGAGCGGCTCGTCAGCGCAGCCGTCACCTGGAGCAGTGCTATAGCTGTTGGCAGTCGACGTCGGAGTGTCCGTGTTGCCCTCGTAGTGCACAATAGCCTTGATGTCCATGCCGTTGGTGACGGTCGAGCACTCGCTCGCGACGTCGGAGCGGAGCCAATATGATCCGTCATCCTGGTCGAAGGTGACGAGGACTTCGTAACGCTGACCATTGTTGATGGACAATACGCTCGTCTCGTATGGCACAATTGGCACAAAGTCGGCGGAGATGACCGTGAAGTTATGGCCGTCAAGGTAGACCTTCATGGTGGACTGAATGGCAGAGTTGACAAAGCGGAACTTGTAGGTCGAGCCCGGCTTGACGGTCATTTCGAAGCGCTCGCCGGCACCGTCCCAAACGTTCATGCCGTTGATCAGACCGGTGTCGAGCGTACGTGGACCACCGCCCCGAACGTCCTGCGCAGCATCGTACATCTCATCGACAGGAGTGTGGCTCCAGTCCTGGAGGATAAAGCTTTGCTCGCCGTCAACCGTCACACCGGAGCTGTCTGGGCCGTGGATGACTATTGGTCCAAAGACACCCTCGTAGGTCTGGAGAGAAAAGTGGGAGTGGTACCACGAGTAGCCGTAGTTGTCAGCGCGGAACTTGTAAGTCATGCTCTCGCCAGGTGCAATCGGGCACTGCGTGATTGATGAGACACCGTCCATCTCGTTGGTGTAGTTCTGGCGGAGACCGTGCCAGTGGATGGTCGAGCCATTGTTCTGCATCGAGTTCTTGACGTGCACAATAATCCAGTCACCCCAGTTGGCCTCAATGAGCGGACCGGGCATCTGGCCGTTGATCACGAGAGCCTCGCGAGAGACACCGTCAGGAGCAATGGTCGTGTTCGTGATCTCCCAGAAGTACTCGACGGTCTGGCAAGTCTGTGGAATCAGTTCGTACGAGTTGTCGTCGATGGTCAGACCACAGAAAGGCTGGTCACCGCTGTTGCCGTAGTTGTTGCTCGGCTGGCCAGCGCAGGGAACGCAGGTGGCGTTTGACGTAGCAGGGCATGTGGCGTTGGTCGCGTTGGCCGCACTGGCTGTTCCGGAAGCATAAGCGGCACTCGACGTCTTGTTGCCAGCTGGGTAGTACGGGCTGTCGCCCCAGGTGGCGGTAATGCCTGACTGCTTGGCGGCCGAAGAAGTAGAACTTGGCGTGCCCGTGATGACAGAAGTGGTGATGGTTGCATGGACGGATGAAGTTACGGTCGAAGTGGTCGTGCCAGTGGTGACGTTGCCGTCAGAGCCCGTCGAAGTGACGGGGCAGACAGTGGTGTCTAGCAAGAGTCAGTAGCAGATCTGGGAAAACAACGGACGAGCTTACAGATTGTGACATAGTCCGTGACCATTGTCGTGGTAGCCATAGACCAGGTGCCCGACGATGGAGTGTACGAGCCGTAAGGGACGGGCACAATGGTGGTCTCGCTGCTTCCCTCCGCAGTGGTAGCGGCGCCATAGCTGGAGCCGCCGCTTGCAGTGGCTGCCTCGCCTTCGCTGCTAGTATACCACGAGTGCCACCAAGATTCCAACGATGAGAAGCCGGCATCCCAAGTGTTAATCGAGGAGCTAGAGCCACCGGTATCCGCGCCGCCAGTTGGAGCGCTCGTGATGACCGTGTGGCTGACTGGGATGGTCAGGCTGTACACATTGGTGACGGTAGAAGTAGTGGTGTAAGTAGACTCTGATGTGGTCCCGTCCTTGGAAATCGTGCTCGTAGCTGGGCAGACCGTGGTGTAGACCGTTGTAAAGTCGGTTACGGTGTACTCCGTTGAAGTGCTCGCCGGGCTAACTGGGACGCTCGACTTGATGATGCTAGTCACAGTTGACGTGGTCATGTAAGTCGATTCTGAGGTGGTCCCCTCTTTCGAGATTGTGCTGGTGGCTGGGCAAATGGTCGTGTAGATTGTTGTCAAGTCGGTCACCATCGCCTCCGACACAGTGCTCGTCGGGCTCGCTGGTACTGTCGTGCTAATTACACTGGTCACTGTCGATGTAGTGATGTAGGTCGACTCGGCGGTAGTTCCATTGTTCGAAATAGTGCTGGTGGCCGGGCAGACCGTTGTGTAGACTGTGGTGAAGTCGGTGACAAGCACATCTGAAGGCGCCGAGGTGGCCAATGCCGAACCACTCGCGCTGATCACGCTGGTAACGGTAGACGTGGTAGTGTAGGTGTACTCCGATGTAGTACCGTTTCTCGAGATTGTGCTCGTCGCTGGGCATACGGTGGTGTAAGTCGTAGTGAAGTCTGTGACGGTAGCTTCCGACGGCGTGCTTGATGCCTCCGCAGGCGCGCTCGATAGATCCACAGGCTGGGAGTGGGTGTGGGTCACAACAGTGCCGTTCTCAGTGCACAGCGATGTGAAAGTGGTGTAGGAAGACTGCGTAGGCGTGGCAGATGAAGCGATCGGCTCAGAGTGAGTGTGGGTCACAATCGTGCCATTCTCGGTGCATAGCGAGGTGTAAGTTGTGTAGGAAGTCTCGTAAGGCTTGCTGCTGGTGGAATTACCAAGGAAGCTTGTGGCAGGGGTAGTAACAGGTGCGGTCCCGCTGGACGAAGGAATAGCAGGAGTCGAGTTGCTGTTCACTGGGAAGCCACTCGACACTGGAGCTGATGATGCTGGCGATGTAGGCACGACAATGACAGTCGCAGTCAAGGTGGCAATGGTTGAGCCGGTGCTGGTAACGATCGTTGCGGTCGTCGTGCTGGTCTCGGTGCAGTCATCTGCAGACAATGTGGTGGTCCCATCCCACGAGCCTCCCCATGAACCATCGGAGCTTCCCCACGAGTCCTCTCCATCGCTGTCGCTATCTATGCTCCCAGCCAAGAGGCTGGCAAGCTCTGCCTCAAGCTCCAAGATCTGCTCCTCCGTGCTGGCGATCTCAGATATAAGCTCGTCACTGCTCTGTGCCACAGCGAGCGCACGCCCCGCCAAAGCGGCGAGGCACCAAAGCGCGGTCCTCATGATGTAAATGCTGCGACCAGCTGAAGTAGAAAATTAGTAAGAATTAATTGCTGCGAGGGAGCGACTGGTGGTGGACTCGTAACGAGTGAAGCCCACACTGATAAACAAATTATGAGTAGAAGACGTGTGTGAGAAAGGCGAGCGGTCCCGTCAGAAACGGCTGCCTACCTGCCTTATGTTTGGGTCATCTACCGTCGACGGATCAGTGCTGCCATGGCTCATTGGTCTTAGTGTTGTGAGATTGCCCCTGCATCGATCGCTTCCACCTTGGGCAGTACGCCGGCCAGACCCCACAAACCACATGGCTTGCTGATCTGGTCTATGCCACAAGAGACACGCCCGAGGCTCATGATTCGGGCGGCAAAGCCAGCCGTGGACTACAGTGACATGAGCCGCTGGCGATGGAAGTGAAGAGAATGGGTACCTGCATGAGCGTGCCTCCAATCAGCTTAGCGCCCGTGTATAACAGTCGAGCTCTAGCCAGGAACAGGAGTGCGGTCAAAACAGAGTTCAAGAGGAAATTAGCAGGTCAGAACGCCTCTTCCTGTAGGCCTCGCGTTCGCAACTCTGAGTCTGTGCTTCGTGCTGACAAGTCGACCGTCAATCAATATCTGTACACAGTCTCTTGGTATAGTAGTCTGTAGGCACTTCGACAACCAACACTTCTCAAAACACTTCTCGACTGTCGGAATGATCGCGGCCGCCAATGGCTGGTTCATTTTTGTTTCTTCTCGGGCATATATGCGGTTCTCGCATTCCCTGGTAACTGCAAATCTGTGTCTGCAATAACAAATTTGGCCCCACTGTCACGCAGTATCGCGATGAGTGGCTGAACGCGTTCGTGTGTCTTGCGTCGCGCAGTACGAATGCTCAGAGTCAGCCGTGCGGCAAAGGCTGCCTTGTGGGAGCGCTTCTCTCAGGGGCGCGTTGGCGTGAAGGTTACATAACCGCCGTTGGCGTCGTTTTGTGCTGACGAACCTCAGGTCGCCTCTTGCAAAAGTGACTCGGGTAAGGCGACGCTGGGGTATATCGAGGTCTGAGGTCTGAGCGCATTCGAGGCTTCTCGCGACCGCCATGTGCTATGATGTGGCTGTTGCTCTTGAACGTCCGAGCACGCGACAGGTCGACTGTAGGTACTAAAGTAAGAGGCTTCGCTTCCGCGAACTAATGTAGAAATAGGTCTACGACTAGCGCGACTCGCACCACAACATTCAATTCTTGGCGCTGCCTACAATGCCCACAACACTGCGAATAGCATCGCATAAATTCGTTGAGCACAGAATGATTGTTCACATGTATCACAATGTTCGATGCCAATGTCACAGCAGGTGGTGCCAGCCATATCTCGACAACAGCGATTCAGCTGTCCGACTCCTCCCACTCTGACCCAAAGATGCTTGTAGCTCTCAGCCGACGCGATGTGAGCCTGTAGCTCTTTCGTCAATACGCGCTGACGCCCGAGAAGCATCATAACACGATCAACTCGCTCGTGTGGTTACGGCACGTTAAGTACCAAAGATATGGTGCGATCTGTGAAACTGCACCGGAGCGTCTGCCGACCAGCCCCAATAGCATGGTAGGCCGAGATGACCCAAATGTACTCCGTACCTCAACTCCGGTTCTGCTCTACATTATTATGGATACCCAGCCCACCTCTTTGCACTTCTGATCTCACCATTTCCCCCGTAACCACTATTCCCGTAAATCGCATTTTCAAGACCGAAGGAATCGGCATCGAATCTCGGCATCGCCTTGCGAGCAACGTCCCTCCAATTTCCCAGTCAGCTGACTACTTGGCGTTCACCGATTCGTGTTTCGAAGGATACGAGGACGATGTTGGAGGCGAGCTGAGAAGCTGACAAGGAGAGCACACGCTAGACAAGCCTCCAAGTGGCATCTTAGTCACAATCAGAAGCGCTGTTTGCCAACAGTTTCGGTGCCTATAGAAGCTCGCATGATGCTATAGAAACATACTTCATCCACGTAGATACACTGCCCAACTTTTCAGAAGCATGAAAGTCCCTAGTAGCTCATAGCATCCTCAAACAGCCCTCTCAACTGCTCCCGCTCCTCGGCGCCACCGCTAGTATCCAAGCTCGGCGCCAGCATCAGCACTCTCGCCTGTGGAATGGTGCCCTCAACCAACGTATCAATGTGTCCGTTTGTGAATCCCAGAGCCTTCAGACCTCTCGGCTGGTCACCAAGCTTGACCAAGAAATTCGCCAAAGCTTCCGACAAGACCTCGCCAGCTGACTCCTTCTTGACATTCGAGATGTCGACACCAAAAGCCTCAGCAGCCGCCAGATGTCGCTCCGGGTTAGAAGCACCAGTGAACTTGAAGACAGCAGGCGCGGTGACTGCGACTGAGACACCGTGCGGGATGATGGGAGCGTCAACCGCATAGCCGTTGTGCTTGTAGCCTGGGTTCTGGGAAGAAATCGGGTAAGACATTCCGTGGCAGAGATGCACACCAGCATTACCGAAGCCGACACCAGCCAAGGTCGCGGCAAGCAGCATGTTGGACTGCGCCTCGAAGTCATCGGGATCCTTGACTGCTCTTGGCAAGTATTTCACAGTACTTCGCAACGCTTGCAAGGAGAAGATGTCTGAAATTGGGTTTGCTCCTTGGTAGGCAGGACGGTTGATCGGATTGGTGGGACGAGGCACACGCTCATGGTAAGGAATGGCGGTCCACGATTCCAAGCTGTGGCAGAGCACATCGAGACCTGATGATGCGTGCACAGCGGAAGGCATTGTGCGGGTGTTGAGCGGATCGCATATTCCGAGAGTCGGCTTCAGGTTACGGTGAGCAATGCCTGTCTTAGCCTTCTTGTCCACAAGGTCGAAGATAGCCGTGCCCGTGGTCTCCGAGCCGGTTCCAGCAGTCGTTGGGACTGCGATCAATGGCTTGAGCTTCCCTTGTATGGGCATGCCTTTTCCAAGCGGTGCATTGACGAAGTCCAGGAAATCGGCGTCTGGAAAGGTTGTGTACAAGTTCATAAGCTTGGCCGTATCAATGACACTACCACCACCCACCGCCAGAAAAGCATCAGGCTGATATGGCTTTGCAGCAGCAATTGCTTCTTTAATGCTGTAGTCCTTGGGCTCCACCCTTGTCCTGCTGTAGATCTCGTATGGAATACCTTCCCGCTCCAATCCCTCAGACACTTGCTTCATAGCGTCAAGCTTCTGCACGGTAGTGTCCGTTACAACCATGACCTTCTTGGCTCCCAGATTCTTGAAGTCCATGCCCACTTCCTTTGTGCATCCAGGACCAAATCGAATGCTGCTTGCTGCCATTTCGAAGGCATACTCCTTCTGCATAGAGGTGTCCATGGGCGTGGCGAGCCCACGCACCTTACCGCCGAATGGATGAGCATGATGCGCTGGGTGATGATGTCCAGGATTGCTGTGGCATGGGCATGTCGAGCTGCCACTGTTGACAGCTCGGAGCAGGTTGACTGCCCTCTGAGCTCGGGTCGGTGCTACCCTGATGGCCGCCATTGAGCTTCGCGACAGGATGTCAATGCGAGGATGAAGTGTCTTTTTTAAGACAAGACCAAGATCAGGGTGGTCTGCGGTCTCTGCCCGCGGTCCAGACAAAATTGAACCGTCTTCGCCCGGTTAACAGCAACGACAACATAGCGGCTGCGCCTTTACCGAGGCCAGTCAACGGGTGGAGCGAGCTCGTTGTGTGTTGCGGGGCAGGAGAGGCAAGCCATTGGCATCTGTGACGGAAGGTGGACCGAGCGGCGATATACGGATACCTTGTTGTTCACTTGACAAAGACATCCACATTGGCATCTTGGTATCATGGCATTTTGCATGATGTTCGAGGGTTGTATATGACGGCCTCGTCTCGCATCCGTGAATTCTTAGCGCCCACTGCCATCGTGAGATCGCATGACTCGGATTGTTGGTAGTGCTGATCTCTAGTGTACGACCAACAATGAAGCAGCATTGCGTTGCAAAGGGATCGTTCCGTTCCAGATCAACCTGCTGAGCTGGCAGCGAAACAATTACGAGGCTATCCGACATCAGGTCGGTCAATGTGTCGATTGAGATGAATTATTGGTCTTGTACTAGCTGATGTTGTATTTGTCTTGATCTTACCCAAACACTAACCCTAGACACAAACACACAACAGGGATCCGACCTCAGACCCTCTGGTGTCACCAACTTTCGGTAGCGGCGATCGGCAATAGCTCTGATTAGCGTCGAGTACCAACCAATCAAATGACCTCCAAAGATCGCATCAATTCTTGCTCAACTGACTGCTGAAGGATTTTGTATACCACACCTCAATCAACCACTAGGTCTAGCAACAACTAATAACTGCCAAAGACGTCAACCACGTCATTGCTTGGCCGATGGGGGCACTCATCTTGCGCCGTGAGCGGGCCTCGTTCAGGTGCACTCATGTCGAGCACGCTGGTGTCCACACTACATCAGGACACATCGACTCTTTGTTGCTACCAATGCCTGTCCATTGTTTTGAGGCACGCTGCCGAGCGAGCTGTCACCGATGATGTTGTAGTGCAAAAGCACGCCACAAGTTTCGGGAAAGTCCCGTGAACGGTGAATGGACTGAAGATGAAATGTCTTAATGCTAACCTATGATGTACAAACGAATACAGAGGAGGATTCGTCGCTCAATGCACTCATCACTTTTGGACGAACCACTGCACTTTGGTCTGCCGTAGCGACGCCAACATCGCCCAATCCACGTTCTCCTGCTTCATGTACACCGCGACCGCATCCGCACTCTCCTCCAGATTCTGCGCCATGAACTCAGCATCTGACATCCTCCTCAACCATGGCAACTGGATTTGCTCAACCAAAGGATCGTAGAATTGGAGGTCTTCGCAGCCCAGTGTCTTGATTTCTTGGGCGAAAGCAACAGACGGCGAACAATCAGTGACTCGCTGTCCAGCCTTGAATCCCAGACCCACGACGAGCAGTCGAGGTGCCGGACTAATCTTCCTGCACTAAGCTAGGAAATCTCTTGCCTGCACGACCGGTCTAGCCTACATGGTGTCGGTGGCCTGGCGGAGCAAGGGGAGCTCATAGTTCGCCATGAGGTAGAATGGGCTGATCGGAGTGCAATGGGCGCCAACTCCCAGACTTGGCTGGAAGCTCTGGAAGCCAAAGGACTTGGTCGATGCCGCCTGCACACAGCTCATAGACAGCACACAGCTCATAGACGTCGATATCCTGTTTCCTGCATGCATCGGCGACATCATTGACGTAGGCAATGTTGATCATACGATAGCAGTTCTCGAACAATCTGGTCATCTCGGCCACCTCTGGCTTTGATACTGGCACAACAGTCCCGAAAGCCCTGAAATAGACCGCTTTCGGGCGTTCCATAGCAGGCTCGGTCAGGGCCGAGATGATCTTCGGTATGTGATGGGCTGCTGGAAGTGTTCGACCAGGATCGACACGCTCTGGCGACATCCCGCAATGGAACTTCCTCTTATATGGTCAAAGTAGAGATCGTGTCATACCGACCGAAAAACTTGGCTCTATCACGATGGTGCTGCCAGGCTGAGCATGAGTTGTAACCGTCTCTATTGCACGCTTGAGATGATCAGCATTGACGGACCGGTCGTCTTAGCAAGGTTGGTCGCTGATACAGAAGTCGGCAGCTTCCTTCAAAAATGAAGTGTCCGAAGTCAGTCTGATTCCAGGAAGATCGGCACGTTGTCGAATTTGAGATATACGAGGAACGAGAATTTGCTTGCCAATACAACAATTTCGCGGCAGCAACTTGTGTCCAGAAGAAACAGTTTGCGCACGGGTAAGGGGGGGGAGACCTTTGTGATGCGCGTGTGAAGGAAGTCCTAGCCGTCGCGAGAAGATGCCACCGGCATAGCACACCGGTCGGTGCTCTTCTTTGGACCGAAGAGCTCGTGCGAGCAATGCCCTGTTGCATGCATGAAGCGCCGAGGCGTGGCGACTATCATTGACCCTTCCTTTGTCAGACAGGAGTCTCGAAGCGCTCAGGCGCAGCAAATATCTGACTTCGACATCTACGTGGGCATCGCCTGGACTGCAATCATCCGATTTTGCATGTGTTGCGGATCGAGCACCTGGTCTAGAATCCCAAGCATTTAATTTTGATCTTGAATGTTGTCCGTTTACCTGGCGCCAATTTCTTGCCACGGGATACCTGATGGCATCCGTGAAACAGGTACATGGAACCGAGAAGCTCGAACAAAGAAGAAGGTCCGGGTACCTGTTCGGCAAGCACGCGACAGTCAGCTGTTGAAGAGTCTTTGTCAGCGTCGAGCGCCTTCCCACGTATATGAGCCGCCGATCTGTCGATACACTCGTTCCGAGACCCCTCCGGCCTAAGTATGCTCGAGTGACAGACCTCTTGGTTGTCAGTCGAGCAAGTTTTGGCCCAGATGGCTGACGGACTGCCCGACTGACCAACTGCCTGCCTTGTGCGGTCAGAATGATCTCGTCATTACTCGTCCACTCAGCCATGATCTTTCGACCAGAGCGCATACTGGCATTGATTTCGGCTATTAGACATGTGACTTTGCCAGTCGGTCCGCTCACGTGAAGTCAGGGACAGAGTTTGCTGACTGTTGAGACGAGGATGAGCAAAAGACAGAGATAGGAGCGTATACTGTCATCAACAATGTCGTTGATCCACTGTCATTACTCGGCAAAGTCACCTGCCTCCCAGGATGTATCACCATGATAGTGGTCCGCCCGGAGATGGCGGGAGCAATCGAGAAGTACGCAAGTCCAGTGACGAGTTACCCTGTCCTCAGGCATCAGATACAATACCTCGGAACCGATAGGAGATTGACGTACTCGATGCTGTCACAAGGAAAAGACTTGCACACGCTGTTCATCTCTGAAGCTGGCTCCGAGACAATAGCGCCGCAGAGCCTCAAGCACTATCCGAGGTGAGTTTTACCCCAAACTGAGCCAAGAAGTGAATCACCTTCTGACATTGATAAGCCAACGACGCCGCTGGGGCAGCAACGCCTACTTCAACAACTACTGGTTTTGCGGAAATGATCTGCGTATCACGCGCCTTTTCGCTGCCATCGAGATCGCACGCCTGACTCTTGTCTACTACCGCGTCGTCAATACATGTCTCTTCCTCTACGGCGTAGCAAAAGACTTCAGCCTCGCGGTGCTGCTACCAATGCCAATCATCTCATTCATGCCGAGCATCTGGTTCGCCTTTTGCGTCGGTTTCCTGAATCTGCATCTACGCAAGAGCTGGTTCAAATTGATGCCTGGGTTCTTGATCAATCGTTGCATAAGTCCATTCATGAGTATCACGATTTTCAGTCTCGTGGCGAAGAATCTGGGAAGTCAGGTCTGGGGCATGACTGGTGGGAATCAAGCGACGGTCAACGTCGCTCCCACTGCGGCTGCTGCTGTAGCCGCGACAATCGCAGCACCGTCTGCCGTGATGGAAATGGCGGAGACAGAGGCAGCTCGGAGATCTGTAGACTCACGGCGCGAATCTACAGGTAGAGATGTGGAGGTAGATCTGTAGTGAACCTGCGAGTCTTGAGGAGTATGGTGACGAAGTTCATCAAAGAGCCAGACGTATTGCATGGTCACATTAGAGCTGTCGAATGCCTTCACATTGAGATGACATGCCAAGGTATCTGGACTGCTGGATGTCACAACCGTCAGGACGAGCTGCCGGGACTATACAAGTAGGTACCTGCTACCATCTCTTTCCTATACAATTCGACCCGTCGGACCCTGGGAGTCGTACCTCTATTGCTTGCCTCGCCTCCCAGCCTCATGCACCTCCTTCCTGATCTCAAAAAGCATATCGTCGATCTCCCTCTCATCCTGGCCGCCCAGTATCATCCTAGGCAAATCCGCCAGGACGCCCTTCAGCCTCGCAAGAATGCTCTGAGGAGTCGCGATCGGTCGTTCAGAGACAGTGCGTGCAGCTCGCCGGTCTGTAGTTGTACGCTCGACTGCCTCCTCATCGAGCTCGTCTGCTTTGGTAACGTCTTCAAGTTCCCCGTCGTCCTGTTCACCACGCGGGATGACGACTTCAGCTGTCTTGCGTGGCGAGATGCGCTTGCCTGGGCTATTTGCCTGTGAACCTTGCGATGCACTTCCCACCTTCGCGTCTTGGTGGTAACGCTGCTTCCTTGCCTTCGCAGGCGCTGGTGTCTCCTTGACAAAGCTTGTGGCAACCTCTGACCCGGCGCGGCTAGACACACTGGCAATCGATGCCTTGCGCTTCAATCTTCTCTCTGGTGCAGGCTGATCTTGGCTCGTTGCTGGAGTTGTGGACTTTCTTGGCCTACCACGACCGCGCTTTTTCGGCTGCTTGGGGACCGACCCCTCTGCGTTTGAGGTCACAGCCGGCTCGTTAGCCACCTTCTCCAGGATCGACGCAGCATTGACGGCCTTCTGAGGCGAAATGGCAGTCTGGTGTGATTTGATGCTAGCAGGAGAGTTTGAGGCCTGGCTGGCCACAACAATCTCCTCTCCAATGTCCTCATCCTGCGCCTGCTGGCTACGGCCCAAGAAAGACGAGAAGAACTTTCCGAGCGGCGACTGCGACTTCTGCTTCTTCGACGAGCTCTCCCTGTCCGTCGAAGACCTTTTGCGCTTCTTACTCCCTCGCTCGCTATGCTGACTGCTGAACTTTTCGGTGTCGTTTGGAACAGCAGCCGGCATTTGCTGTACAAAAGAGTTTTCAATCCTGCTGACATCGTCTTCAGCCGAGGTCTCAATGGTGACAACGGACGGATCGTCGTTCGACCGCTGTGATACAACTGCTTCATCCGGCCTGAGAGGCTTGATGTAAGTGGTCCCTTCAGTCGCATCATCATCATCATCTTCATCAAAAGCGTCTTGCTCATGCGCAGCAGCGTCTGCCTCCATTTGAAGCTGCTCATTGGGTAGAGTGGTATCGGACGGCAGCATAGAAGCCAAACGTGTCGATGGCTCATCTACAGCACCCAATTCGCTCGCGCCCTCCTCGTGAGCTCCTAGCCTGTCTTGCATATCGAGGTTTTCGTGTTCAGCGAGCTCACGGGCCTCGTCTTCATCTTCCGCTTCTCGAGGCGGTGATGAAGGCGGGTCGATCTCGATTTCGGCAGCATCAGCACCTCTCGCAGACGAGGGCGTTGGCGAAGATGGAATGTCATCACTCATGGGATGGCCAATCTCCGGCAGTCCTCTTGGTGTACCAACTGCATCCTCGACTTCAGCATCCGTCCTGTCAGAAGTAAAGTCCAGCCGCTTTTGCACGCCCTTGCTAGCATGGCGTGGTATAACAACCGGGCTTGACGAAAATTCTGGGAACATCTGCGCCGCCGCAAGCTGCCTGTCCTTAGTCTCTTTCTGATGCTCAGTCAACATCTGGGAGTCGTCGAAGGACACTGGAGATGACTCGATTGGCGCGAAGTCCAACTGTGAGTTGTCGTGCCGTAGCCGAGCTTTCGTTTTGGGCTCCCTGCTTCGCTTTGACGTGGCGGCCGCCGGACTAGACACTGACTTCGTCTGAGCCGCTGCACTCGTTTTGCGGGCGTGCCGAGATCGCACGACAGGTGCGCTGGACGGCATGCGCTGGAGATCTGCACCGAGGACGTGCGAAGAGGTTGAAGGGCCTCGAACTTGTTGTTGCGCTTGGGACTCGTAAAACTCTGGCAGATGTGCAGGATCCACCTTTGGTCGATCAGGCAAGCCTGGCAGGCTAATTTCTGCTTCGCTGGAGCGCGCCCGCAGGACAACTTCCAGTCTTGCAGGATATTCCAGCTCCTCTTGTGTGCCGAATGAATTGTTCCAGAAGCGGATGGTCTCATTGGCGATGGCCTTATGCGGACTAGAGAAGGCGGCTGCGAGAAGCGGCTCCAAAGTCTTCAAGAGCTCAGAATTGTGATTGGGAAGGGTGTCCAGTAGCTGGAGCAGCTCACGCCAGGTCGCGAGAAGCTGTGAGCAGTCAGTCGTCGTCAAAACAAGGAACAGTATGCGATCACTTACAGCTGATGCCAGAGGCGCCTCTTTCGTCTTCCTTGCCGAGTCTTCCAGCCATGCAGCGAAGCCGGTCTGCACCTTCCGGATAGCGAACGGCCTCATGGACATTGGGCATGATTGCAACCACTTCACGGCCGCGGAATTGAACTTGAGTGCATCGGTCGCTACTTCTGGCGTCAGAGTCTCCAGTTCACGGTAGGTGCGGATTAGTGCGACCGAGATGAGTTGGTACAGATTGTCGAATGGGTCAAAGGTTCCGTTCCTGTGGAGCGCCATACCAACACCCCAAAGTGCTTTGTATCCTTGTTCCAACTCCTGTCTATTGCGTGGCCAAGCCGCACTTGCACCGACGATGCTTGCAAGATGAGCCAGGGAGCGTATTGAGACACTGTTGCTGCATTCGAGCAATGCCTTCGCAGATGGCTCAATCACGGCCAGAGTGGCGCCCGCCTGCTTAGCGCCTGACTTCGCCAATTTGAAGGCAGCTTCATACAGCTCAGCGGATGCTTGTAATGCTATGTCATTAGTGATGTGCTTGGTACCTTGTGCGAAGATAGCGCAAGCATTGCGGAGCTCCAGGCCCAGGACATCAGGGGCACGGCTGTCTGTAACGGGAACGGGCTTCTCAAGTAGAGCAGTGGTAGCATCTGCCACGAAACTCCACAGACTCGCTGCAACAGACTGATCTGCAGCCGTAGCATACGACGTCGACCACGTCTGCAATGACTTACATAGCAGTTCTAGTTGCATTGAGCGAGCCGGTCGAGCGGCAACAAGTAGTCTCACTAAACGTGGGCCAAGCGACTCAACAGCCGGTCCAGTCGAAGCCGAATCGTAGAGAAGACCGAACAGGAAGACCAGAGGTGACTTCGGCGCGCTTCGATGCTTAGCGGCTCGGTGCGATGGGGTTAATGCTGCGTGTAGAAGATCGTCATTCCCTTGGGCTAGGATATCCTCCGCGAACGGCCCAGCTCCAATGCATTGCACAGCAGCCTCAACATATCCAGCGTAACGAGTGTAGCAAGTAGCGAGATCTAACCCCACGGGTACTGTTGCGCACGAGTGCCACAACGAGCGGAATAGGTTGATGAGCATAGCTAGGGCCTCCTTGAGTTCACTAGAGGTTTTGACTTCCTGCGCACCAGCATCGGCAACAGTTTGCATGAGAGCTTGCCAGGTCCTCTCAAAAGCCTGTGTGCCTTCGGCTGGCATGAAGAGTGAGTCTTTCAAGAGTGGTTCGATGAGCCTCAAGATCCTGCCCAGTCGAGATCGCACCCATTTGGGGTCGAGCTTAGGCAAATCCTCCGACCTGATTAGTGTTTGCTCGTTAGCAGCATTGTGGTTCCAGGCACCGCTGCCTGCCTTGCACAGACCGCGCAGCACACCACAAGCTAGCAATCGTCCTTTCCCATTGGCCTTGATCATGCCTTTCAGCCCACCTTCCACGTAGGAGTCCCAAGCGTGGTCCAGCTCCTCGTGACTCAAGCCGGGTCGCAGGCCATAATGCAGAAGATTGTAGTAGCTGTTCACGGCAGACTGCTTGATCTGCTTCGAGTGCTTGTCCGAGCCACCCTTTCCCATGCTGCTCAACGGCGGCACCTTGATCAGGTCGAACAGATTGCGCGAGGTTGATTTGTCCGGCATGACTGCAAAGACAAACTTGTTCCACGCGATATGCGCGCGCTCGGCGACATTGGTATTGCTGGAGTTCAGGCACGTCTGGATTATGACGAGCCAAGGCTTCAGCTTGTTCCAGCTCTCAATCGGAAACCGCTTGTTGCGGAAGAAGAGGACGACCGCCGACCAAATGCGAGGTACGCAGGTTGCAGCTTCTTTATCTTTGATCATGTCCGTCAATCGCTGGATATAGAAGTCACAGTAAGTCTGCTCATCTTCGACCTTGCTCTCGAACAAATCCAAAATTGCCTTACTAGCAGCAGGATGACCACCTAAGGTCAGACCAGCCAGCGAACACACCTCGACTGCTCGAATCCGTACTTCGTTGATCTTGCTCAAGGTAGTGTGGAAGATGTACTCCAGCCACTCACGTACCCTGTTCAGCATCGCGTTGGAAACGTGCTCCAAAAGCCTCTGATAGATGACGAGCCGGGTGGCAATGCTGCTGTTCCCGGAGCAACGACTCTCGATCGTGTTTAGAGCAGCGATGATCCGGTCCGCTCGCTTCTGGGTCATGACTGAGGTGTACAGCTCTGGATGAGCTAGCAGATACATATGGATCTTGATCACCTGTTTGGAAAAGCCCGGCTGCTCTATGGCCAAGATACATCTTTCGATGACAAAGGCACGGAAGTCATCATCCAGCGTATCTACCAGCTTGGGCTCCATGAAGATCGCCACAGTAAGGCTGAGCGCATTCGTAATGATTTGGAAGTTTGGAGCACCATTCTGATCCTTCCAATTCATGTCGCGAGTGATGAATTGTTTCAAGATAGTCATCTTAGATGTCATAGCCTGGATATCCGGGATGCCTTCATAGGCTCGGAGAGCACCGGTGAGAGCCTGATAGGCATCGAGTCGTCCGCTGATGGAACTTCCACCGAGTTGGCTGACCACTGATTGCAACATTTTGGCAAAGCTACCAGGTTCCTTGGGAGAGAAATAGCTGAGCTTCACTTCCAGGTCGTCTGGGGTGGGCGGCGGCGCCGCATTGGCTTGCTTCAAGATGGACTTCAAAGGCCTGGCATCTCTCCTTGATGGGAAGAACTTCCGTAACTGAGCTGTAGGCGAGCTCAGTTGGCCAGCACGTGCTATCTCGTGGTACGTCGGTGTTGGTGTGAAGCCGACCTTCTTCGCCCCATTTGAGCCTGCCAGAGGCTCTTGAGATGTCGAAGGCGACCGCTGAATCGGCGAGGAGGTTCGAATTTCTGCTGTTGGTCGTGATGTGTTCAGCGCGCGTTCAACCTCGTTGCTGTCGTCCAGGAAGCTGATAGCCTCTTCTACGGCTTTATTGGTGTCCCGTGGTGGCGTCGGTGGTCGTTCTGGTAAGTCGTTAAGCCTGGAGGAAGCAGACGACATCTCTGACCCGGACTGCTACAAATCCAAGATGTTTGTCGGACAGTGTGTCTTCGAATTCATCGTTGAAACGCAATACATCACCACGCTACACGTCTGAGAAACCGAAGTCGCGAGACGACGCGTTAGACTAAATTGAACAGGGCTGGGAAGCGCGCTAGCGTTAAGCGATCCGCCGCTACTGCGTGACTGCCTCAGGCCTGAAGACTCTCATTCACTACTTACTAGACGGTTCTCCCATGTTCCCTGCTGCTTCACGTATATCTGTCGCATCAGCTGTGCGATGACGAGAGACTGACTTGTTCACTTTCCAAGTTGGTACTCATTCTCGGACTTCAGTCTTTCGGTCTACATTGATGCGAGGTCACACCCACAGTTGCATCCCAAAGATTTCGCTTCAGGCGCCGCGATGCCGGTCAATGCGACACAACAATCGTCAGACGCGGTGATGTCCGCAGGTGAGGAAACGATCACCTCAGGTCCCCTCACGACGAAGCTGATCCCCGGTGAAAAGACCTCGCCGAAGTTGACCGGCTGTTGAAAGAGCTCGAGCAGCACGTAGAGAAGGCCAAATTATCATTAGAGCGTGGGCATCTCATGGAATGTGCAGATCGTTCGTCGCTGATTCGTCGCAGAGCAAGAAGATTACCTTGGCAGACTCAAGGTGTATGGTCGAAATCCAAGCAGTGCAGGCTCCATATTTTCACAAAAGGTAAGTCTTTCCCTGTTCAAAGACGGACCACGATCTAATTCTGAGCTTTAGGGAATCGCAACACTGTCCAAGTATGGATTGGAAGCTGGCAACCCTCCACAATCATACGAAGCTCTGCGAGTCCTTGCCAATGCATTTCTTCTAAATCCCCCTTCGCGGCAAGCATTCGTTGACCTTGGATATCCCACAAAGGCAGCCGACCTATACAAGCAGGATGATAGGGAATACGAATTCTTGATTGGACGCATGCTCTTCCTACTCACTTATGATACCAATGTTCACCTGGAAGGCCTCGTTAAGGAACACGGCCTGGCAGACAGCATCATTCGCCACGTAACGTACCACTCAAAGCTTGCATCAACGAAGTCCGGCCGGAGGCAGTCCGCAACGTCGCCCATCGAAGACATGGCAATGGTTGAGACTCTGAAATTGCTATTTAACATCACTTACCATGCGCCAGACCTTGTGCCAATGTTCACGCCCGCCATTGAGCCTCTGATAAATACCCTGATGCAACATCCACCACCGGATCCGCCATTGGACCCTCCTCTACGCTATGTGTTGAACGCTTTGCTCAACTTGGACCTCAAAGCGGCGGAGAAGAAGACGCCCATGGGCAGGCAAGCGAGGACAAGCCCAGTCTTCCCGTACTCCGATCCAGAGGGTGTCATTGACAAGCTGGTGGGCCTTCTCGACAGTGCAGCACGTGCATACCCCGAGAGCGATCTGGATCAGGCAGCTGCACCACTGGTCACTCTGATTCGGCGCTGCTATGAACTTGCGACGCCACAAATGAAGGCATTCATGCGGTGGTTGCTACTGCCACGCGAAAAGGATCGCGACAAACCGCTTGGTCAGGGCGACACAGTCTCGGCTCGGTTGCTGCGTCTGTCCTGCTCGCCAAATCTGCCAACTCTGCGCGAGAACATTTCTTCTCTCCTTTTCGAATTAAGCGACAAAGACGCCAACAAGTTCGTTAAGAATATTGGCTACGGCTTCGCTTCTGGTTTCCTGATGAGCCACAACATCCAAGTACCTTCATCCGCAGCCGAGGCAAGCAGCGTTGCTAGCGACGAGAACTCGGAGGCGGCGAAGGACATCAACCCTGTTACAGGCCAGAAGCTTAGCTCAGAGGAGAGTGAACGAGCTAAGAATGAGAAGCATGACTTCAGCGAAATGACGGAAGAAGAGAAGGAACGCGAGGCGGAAAGACTATTTGTCCTGTTTGAGAGGCTGAAGGCTACTGGCGTTGTTGATGTCAAGAACCCAGTACAGCAAGCTGTCGATGAAGGAAGATTCGAAGAGCTCCCAGATTGAACAATCCCTGGTCCTGTCTTGGCGGCAGCCAGACTTACTTTTTGTATCAAGGTGACAATCAAGTCAAAGTTTCTGGCTAGTGTGGATCAGGGTGATTTTCACTGTAGTCAGAGATAATTCGACCTACTGTCGGGTTGGCTAGCAATGGCCTGAGAGCGACTGGAACTGGACTTGAAATATCGATTTAACTTGAATGTTTATTGCCGGAGCAACATAAGAAACTCAGAACGCAGCACAACGCCTATCCTATAGAGAATCGCCCCAAAGTCACAATATCGTAACCACCTCCGACTTTCCTACGTGATCCCTTCTCTGCAGGCGGAAACACTCCCACCGCTCAATGCCCGGACGCCTTGAGTGCCTTACGAGAGACCTCCTCAACCTGGCCCCCTGCAATGGTACCCACGACTTTCATCTCAGCATGGTCGAGGGGGCGCTGCACGACTCCTGCTAGGTGTATTACCGCAGTGTCCCGTATGTGTCCATGGTGGCCGGGGTCCATCCAGTCCATTAATACGAGCTTATTGGCAGGGCTTTGGTTTCTCAAGGAGTTCGGGTCCCGGCCGTATGGCACGAGAGAGGCATACTCATGCCAGAGGCTTGAGTCCACAAGTTCCAGGCCTGTATTGTTGTTGGAGAATATTGGGCATTCCCAGACAGACTTGGCAGTCTGCTTGACGATCAACCAATATCGGCCTTTTGTGACATAGCGCTCATTGTTGATCCAGCTTACACGACGATCACTATGTGGGATGCTCTTGCTGTCGTTTCGCCGGGTCTCCTCATGCCATACGATGGCGCCTGGTGCCTGGTTAGCAAGCAACTCGCCTCTTCTATTCCTCAACCCTCCGCCGGTCCGACATGTCCTTCGGGTGTTCCTCGTTATTGCTGTTCTGAGAGTCATAGCATCTCTTTCACGAGCCTTCTGCATTTCAGGATCAGAGTTGCGCCAATCGACTTTCCGAGCGTCAAAATGTGCGACCATCCGTCTCGAAGCTGCAAGTGATGGCGCAGGTGGGAGGATCGGGCGCCGCGGTGTTATGGTAGTCCATTCTTTTCCGGAGTTGGAGCCTGCACTACCCTGGGCTTTCTCTCTGCTAGGCTGCGCTGGGGTTTGGCTAGGGTTTTGGATTCCAAGCTCTGCTCTGGGCTCAAGCACGGTTTCTGTCTCTTCGTCTATTGCTAGCGCATCGGAACGACCCACCAACGTGACCCCGGTGTTCGCCGCCTCCCGTCTTCTGACTCTTTGCGCTGAGCCGAGCCAAACACTCGGAAGGATGGACTTGGTGGCCTTCGTCAATGTATGTGATTCAGGCATATCGTGCTTGGTAAAGATAGCGTGGATTGTCCTTGTGAAGTCCTGCAGATAGCTCTTCGAAGCGGTATACTTGGGAAGATAGAACTACTTCGCCGGCAGTCTCTTGAGAGCAGCAATGTTCATCCCTTTTGTATTGCTTGAGACCGCGCATTCGATGTGTTGTGCGAGACATTGTATTGTGTCCTCAAGTGTTGTACTCGTCGTGAATACCATTAGTGATTGAGACGAAGGTGTAGTCCATGGTCACAACAGCGAGGATACACGCTACAAAGGGCTTCTTCACTGCTTGCGCAATTCCCATGTACTATTCGAGACATTGTGCTGTGTACTCGAGTGTTGTGTTCATCGTGAATGTCATTAATGATCGAGACGACGGTGTAGTCGAAGATCACGGCAGCGAGGATGCACGCCACAAAGGACTTCTTCACTGCTGCTGTAAGCACAAAGACACCAACAAACACGTTGTGCGTTGCCAGAGAACAACATTTTGCTCCCAAAAATCATATATCAGTCCAAACGTCACTCCCGCAGCACTTGTCTTGTCTCTGACCCACAGCAAACTACTTCAATCGTCGACTGTAAGCCAACAGTACGCACAAACCCGCCCCCAAGTCACGGCTGATAACAAAAAGCAAGAGAAGAATACCCCACGATATCGAAGTCTTGCACGCGGCGGTGATTGAATGCTGGCTACGATCGCTGCCATGAAAGCCATGAAAGGAAGCTTGCGACAGATCAAGACCTGCATCAGGAGCTCAGCGCAAAAGGCGTGCTTGTTCGCCCGGCGCAAAGGCGAGCAACTCTTGCAGGCATCTGCTTCATCTCCAAAGACGACTGTCCGAGCTTGGGTTGTCAGCGAAAATAACCACATCCCGTATGCTGAAGACATATCGGGTATTGTCCTTGTCGACAACGGCAGACAGAAATCCCTGATGCTGCCATTGACGACGGAAGTTGCGAAGAGGATGGGGAAGGTTGTGAGCGAGGATGCCCGCGTAGACGCTATAGTCGAGCGAGAGAATCGCGAGCTTGACCAACTTGGGAGTCGCATCGACGGATGTGATCTTGACCTCGAAGAGAACCATGAGGAGATCGTCGAGTTAGAGGCCAAACAAAAGCAAGCGGCAACAGCAGAGCTGTATGATGCTCTGTACAAGGCGCGCGAGGAACGTGCCGCAATTGAGGCAAAGAAGGCAAACCTTGCGGCTCTGAAAGGTGAGACAGAGACTCGCAAGCATAAGGCACTCCACCAACAGAGGTACGAGAACGGCCAGCTCTGCGATTTGCTTCGACCATGGCTAGCAGAAAGCGGACTGCTTCAGTTTGACACTCAGAGTGATACAGCAGCGGACGACCATACTGCTAAGGACCCAGCCGACAATTTCCAAGCATCGCAAGCTATGTTCTCGGAGAATGAGGCAGCGGACAGCGTCGACGCAGATGCCGCAAGCCTAGACATGGCGACGGCGAGACTGCAGCTTGGGAATGCAGCCACCAGTAGGTACATGCGGGCTCGGGCGCTCTTCGAAACGGTAATAGACGGTTGTCAGGCGCACGAAGAATACGAGGAGTGGATAGCGCAGAAGCAGGCGCTGGGGCAGGACGTCGTGCCAGATGAGGGTGCTACGCCTGTCCGTTTCCGGACCCGTGAAGAGACGGACCAAGAGGTTGCAGAAGCTGCTCAAGCTGTGGAAGCCGCCAAGGCTTTTGCACGATTGATCGGCCATCCTCTCGATGATCATGATGATGAGTCCGCCAAGTTCACTGCTTCTGATGGAGCCGATGCTGCAAGCCTATTCAGCCGTGCCGCGTCATAGGGGCGATGAGTGGGAAATTTGGCCTTTTGTGTTCTTGAAGCGTCATGAGATGCATATAGATCATTTTCATGTCGATATCTATGGGGCACATAGAGAGGTAGAGAGGGTGACAAGGTTGTCGTCTGACTTCGACCGGCGGTGGACCGAGCTTCCCTTGGCGACAACAATAATGACAACACGAATCTTTCTTTATCCCCTTCACTTCACTGTACCACTCATCTTATGCATGCCCCCAAACTCTAGAAATGTCCATTTGCTTCCATACTGCCGGGATGGCACTCTATCAGACTTGTCCATCATCACGCCGTTTGACTATCTCGCTGCTGGCAGATACACCTTTCTCTCCTCAAGTTGAGTACCGGCGCCATATACATGTGCCAGTCTTGGCCAGTGTGCACTGTGACTCGACTTGTCCGCAAGATCTGCTGAGAATTTCGCGGGCAGCGGCCTGAGCTGTACTTTTATCAGTCAACGAGATGGGACCACTTGACGCGCTCGACGGCGTGACATATACTGCATCGGACTCCCAAATGACTGGTCAGCCATCTCAACTCAGCGTGCTGCAGTCCATCGCGTCAGGCAACCACCGCATCAGTCAAATAGATGATACTTGGATTTTTTGTCTAACTGTGAAAGTTCCACTGGAGTGCGGACACTTCCTTCTCGTGTATTTGTGCACTTCCTGATCATGCGTTGAACAATCAAGGCGAAAATGCAGCAATACCGAGCCAGCGTCTGCTTGAGAACTCCAATTGAGTATGGGAAGAAGTACTCATGAAAGTACTTTACATGAGTTGACCTTGCGCAATGACACACGAAGGGCTGTCCATTTGAAACACAGCAGCGACACTATACTGCAAAAGCCATGACTGATGCATTCTTACATGTGGTCCCATGCACATCGACCATCAAGTAAGTGCAGCAGCTGACCGTCACTGCGACTGATCAAGATCCTGATCTGAAAGGCAGGATCGCACTCATCACTAGTATAGGTCAAGTCGGCCTGCCGAACTCAAAGACCTGGGGCAACAGCACGGGTACTGGGTTATGACGGAGTCGAGATCTTCGGCTGCGATCTGAATCATAAAGCAGCAGAGTATACTCAACAACGACTTCTTGAGGACAATCCGCAAGCCATTGTCGATGTGGTGACGACGGACGCCACGAATACTGCTGATTCACCAAGTTCGTCCAAGCAGCATTGACCACGCATGGTCGCATTGACATACGATCAACAGCTGGCATGACTGCGCCAGGTGACCCAGTAACGATGGCAGAACACACTTGGTTGCAACAGAGTGATCTGAATCTCAATAGCGTCTTTCGACTGTGCCATAAAGTGCTTCCTATCATGGAGAAACAAGGATCAGGAGTCGTCATCAACAATGCCTCAATCACCGCAATACGATATATCGGGAAGCCGCAGATAGCATATACCAGTGCCAAGGCTGCAGTCAATCAATTCACAGAAGTCGCAGGATGCATGCATGCTTCCAAAGGCATTCATCTTGACGCGGTAGTACCTGGCTTGACGTTCACGCCTCTAATTGAAACCCTGGGGGCTAGCGTTGAAGAAGAGGACAGAGAAGTGTTTAGAAAGATCACAGAGCACAATGTGCCAATGGGAGTGGTGGGCGAGTCGGTTGATATTGGTCGAATCTTGTTTTTCAATAAGTCGTGCCCACTAACAACTTATATCAGGTTGCCAATGCGGCTGTATTTCTATGCAGTCACGCTGCCAAGTATATCACGGCTCATGCTTTGGTGGTCGACGGCGGTATCACCGAAGCGACTGGAACAGGCGGCTAATCTTCTATTGCCTAGTATGATGCAGGCATCTGAGCGAGACGTCCACCATCTGAAACAAGAGTCTCTCCGTTCAAGTAAGCACCAGCATGACTGGCGAAGAAGAGAATCAGTCCAGCCATATCTTGCTCGCTTCCCGTCCTGCCAGCCGGGCACCGAGATGACGGCATCGAATGAGCATCCGCAAACGCGCCCTGGTGTCCCTCAATGCCACCGAACTTGTCCAATTTCGAGGTCGACCCGGTTGTCATTTCACTTGGGTAGAGACCTGGGTTGACGGCATTGACTCGGATGTGCAATTCCTGCTGAGCGAACAGTGTGCTAAGCGTCTTCACCAAGTGGTTGACTGCTGCCTTGGAAGTTGAGTATGCAAAGCTCGAGGCGAGATGACGGCTGTAGCCCGCAATGGACGAGGTGATCAGTATTGAGCTGTCTTGCGGCACGTTGCGTTTCTTGTTGCCTGCGTCCAGAAGGTCGAGGAATGCGATGGCCGTGTAATATGCGCCAGTGACGTTGATGTGTAGAGCCTTGGTGTACTCATCGGGCTCGGGTTTCCACAGGGCTTCTTGGACGTCTTTGACAGACGGCTTGCTCAAGGCATCAATTGCTTGTCGATCAGATGGTCCCATCACGCCAGCGTTGGCAAAGAGGAAGTTGACGTAGCCTTGTTCCTGGCGGATCTGATCGGCGACCTTGGAAAGAGAAGCCTTGTCGATGACATCTCCGACGATCGGCTTGATCGTGCCGTTAACACCAGCCTTGGCGACAGTTTTCAATGCATCTTCACGGCGGCCCACAATGTAGACGGCCTTCGCACCGTTGGCATCCAGAGCCTTTGCAGCGTAAGAGCCCAAACCGGACCCTCCGCCGGTAATTACGGCGACCAGGCCTTTGACATTGAACAGGCTTTCAATCTTATTCTCCACAGACATTTCAGCGGTATTTTGTTGATATGAGCAGATGGGACTGTGCTATGGTAAGGCTACGAGAGAAGTGAGGCGTCAAGAACACCTTGACGATGTCGCAGTGATGAGGTGAGTTCTATATGCTATGACATCACGCCAGATCAGTTCTAAGCTTTTGCCCTTCCTACCTTCCTATCTCGGCCGTCTCCAACATCCCAAGAAGTGGATGTCAAATTGTGCAGGGTTCCTACATGATTTTGCACTGCTTCACAAGATCAGTGAGAGTGTGAGTGGTAGGGCTACTTGCTGTCGAAATTCGTCTGTCTTATTTCACATTGCCAGTATCACCATGCTATGCTTCAGACTTCCCGTTCCTCTTCTCCCACTCTCGATCAAAGACCTGAAGACTACGCTGACTGCTTGGAATCACATCCAATGCCTTGATGCTTACTCTGTCGGGCGTGTTTACCATCCACACAGCAGCCTTTGCCACGTCTTCTGCGACCAATGCTTCGATGCCGCCAACAAACTCATCATACTGCCCTTTGTCATATCCGACACGTTGCTCATGGAAGTTGGTCTGCACAACACCTGGTCGAAGAGCCAGGACCCGCACATTCGTGCCCACGAGCTCGTTACGTAGAGAATCCGAGAAAGCCTCTTGGCAAGCTTTGGTAGCATGGTATACAGCCTCGCCTGGAAAAGGCGGCAGCTCAAGGCCAGTGACTGATGTGACATTGAGGATCGTTCCTCTTTTCGCTTTCGCCATTCCGCCTTCGTTCAGTATGGCATGCGCAGCACACATGAACCCCAATACGTTTGTCTGAACCATGGTTGAGATATCGCTGGCAACATCTTGTTCCCAAAAAGGTGCTGGTGCGCCCAGGGCCAGACCAGCGTTATTGATCAAGATGTCGAAGGCCTGGAGTCCCAAATCACTCAGGGCTTGAGCCGTGGTCTCCTTGATGGCCGGTGGGTTGCGCACATCCGCAGCATATACGTGCACCTTCAGGTCGAAGCCTTTGGTCCTTGCTCCGGCATGTATCTCATCGCGAAGGTGGTGGAGCTTGTCCTCTGATCGTGCAAGAAGCGCTAAGTTTGCCCCCTCTGCAGCATATGAAAGTGCTATCGCTCGCCCAATGCCCTATTCCCTATCAGTTGAGCTCACGCAAGTCTGCGAGATGGAGTCAGACCATGGAGGCGCCAGTGATGAGCACATTGTGTCCTTTGAGAGACATGTTGGTCTAAGACGTTGTCTTACAATTGAAGATGAGGCTTGAGAGGATGTGATAATGTGCGAGTTCATGGCTTGACGTCATAGCAGTTTTTGGAGGGTTTAACCAACGTATGCTCAGCCCGTTCCAAATCCGTCACAACCCAGCTCTACGGCTACGCTCAACTTCTTCTCGAGGATGTCTTTGTTTGCGTAGAATGGTAGCATGAGCGTACCAAAGCAAGTTGAACTCGTTGGCAGATTCGCGTACTTTTCGCCACCTTCAGCCCCGAGGTTCACGCGTTGAATCACGAACACGATGTTACGCGCACCCCCAAACGGTAGCCTTTCAGCCGCAGTGACAAACTTCAGAAGCTGTTTCTGCTTCTCTTGGGACCAAGCCGAGACAATCGCCCAGAAGGAGCCAATATAAGGCGATTCAGGGTCGTAGCCGTCATACTTGGTGGCTGCTCGGAGCTGAACAATGTCCAGGGTTGAGCTGCCTTCTACGTACGCTCGAAGGCTGCTCGCGTCGAACATGGCCAGGTCCTTCCTCGTACTGCGGCAAGCAGACCCTAGATGTACCATGAGGTCCGCGGAAGACGCACGGAAAGCTGTGCCCATAGAAAGCGGACCTTGACTCTTCCGACCAAAATTGCTGTCAAAGATGCGGCCAAAGCCTAGAGCGAAAGCATCCCACTGTGGCTTCACCGAGAGGTAAGTCACCCAATAAACATAATCTCGCACGTACTGGGCCCGATTGAACCTGGTGATAGTCTCCACAGCGGGTCGATCAGCTTCTGCTCCCATCACCAACCAGCCTGGCCATTCTCCAGCAAGTTTGTTCTGCTGCACCGAGGGCAATGATTCGGCAATTCGAAGAATGTTGACAGATCCAGAGGCGTCTGGAAGAAAGACTGCTCCGCGAAGTCCATTTGCCTCGACTGGGAAAACGTAGTCTAGCATGAAGTCTTCCGGTTTCTCGGCCGCCAATAAATCCTGCATCGCGCGATCTCCAGCCGGCCAGCCATCTTGCAGAAGATCAAGCGTCCTGAGCAGATCATCCGGTATCTGCATGCACGGCCACAGAAGTCGCTGGTAAAAGGCTCGAGGCAGCCTGACCGGCAGGGTGATGCCGTTGAACATTGCTAACGCGAAAAGCACTCCCGTGAGTTCGAACATGTATACTGGCTGCAAGCTGCCAACCCGGAAGTAATTCATGCCAGTCGTGGAATCGAGCGCAGTGAACATTCCGGACTCCTCCGCGAACATGCTCTCGCAGATGAGATTGAAAAACTCGATTTGTATCCCACCAAGATCCTGACCTATCTCCAGCTGTTCGACCTCACCGAGACGGACCCGAAGAGGTCGCAGGAGCTCCCCTTCCCTCCGTTGCCAAAGCTGGCTGTAGGCATCTTGTAAAATTGCATCGCGAGATACGTTCAGCAAAAGATAGTGTCGTTCACTGTGCTCGACTGCCGCTGATGAGACTTCAAGACCCGGGATCTGCCGCTGCATGGTCGCGCGAAAACGAATGTTGGCTTCCACCGCAGAGTATGCATCTTGCATTCTCAGAAAGTTTATGGTCCGAAAATACTTTATACGCTCCATTGTCGTGAAAAGTATGGGAAACGAGAGCACATGGCGCCCAGACACTGCGGGACTCAACCAAGTCTTCGCGACATCGATATCCTCCAAAGCATGCGGTACTGCACGCAGCAACAAAGAGCGATGCATCAGTTTGTCCATGTCCATCTCCTGGTCAGAGTTATTCCAGAAGACCTGCAGGAATTGCAGGGCTGCAACGGCGATGGGATCATTGATAGTGGGCTGACTACGCCAGTGTTTTAGAAATACTCGCTGAGCCCAGGCTGCAATCTTGGCTGATATGGACGGTACTCTATACAGACCGGTTAGAACGACGGCGAAGTCTTCCACGAGTCGGTATTTGCCAGGTAATCGGGGGGGATTCTCATGCTCGAAAAGCCCGGCCTGCTCCTCTGCGCGGGTCCACGCAAAGAGAGCACTGAAGACCTTGTTGACGAGCCTATTAGCCGGCTCGTCCTGAAGCTCGTCCAAGAAGGACAGTAGTGCCTTTGAATGCGCAGGTGAGCGAGGCTGGTGGTCAGGAAGAGCGCGGCCTTTGCTTGTCAAGCAAGCCGCATCGACCAAGGGCGCAACATCGTCGTGTTGCACGTCCCCTACAACCATCATGAAGCCTTGAGCAAGCTTCTGGGCAGCGACACTGCGCTCCGTGGCACCAAATCGTAAAGCATCGATCTGTTTGTGAAGCTTGATACGCTCCTCGAAGCTCTCCAGGGTGTCGATCTGCCATTTCTCGGCGAGCTTAAAAGGTGAGCTAGTATCTCCAGAAGTGAGCGTCTTGATCGCCTCTGTATCGCAGAGTTGTTGCGTGAGTGAGCTGTTGTCTCGGGGTGTCTCTTCGCGCAGAGGCATGTTTGCTGGGTCGCTTAGGCAATTTGTGTCAGGACAGTAAGGGCACAAGTGCGCTGCTGGAGCATGGTCCCCAGCTAGAGCAATCGCGATAGCTCGCGCAGACCGAGGACTCCATCTTCGCACTGGTCGACCAGACGGTGCGATGTTGCGCTGACCAGTAGCACAAAGGCTCTCCTTGCATTCTCTGTTATCGCATCCGTGCAAAAGCTGGTTGCAGTACCGATTCGTGAGTGTTACCAGTGTGAGAATTGCAGAGCTGGTAGTACTATTCATGCTGCCAAGGATGCTGTGCACTTGTGCTGCATGGGCAGGAGGCGTATATCGAAGACATGATCACCCGAACCTGAGCAGCATGAGCGACAGCGCGATGCGAAGCCACTGCTGGCACATGTTGAGGTCAGGAAGGTGAGATGATGACCAAAAGTCGCAATGCAGGCAAGCGAAGGAGCCAAGCGGACAAAAGTGACGCTTAAAATTAGCCTCGACTTTTGCATGCAAGTCTGCGGAGCGCGCCTCCCAGGAATTTCAGAACCTTTTCACTTGCATCGTGTCGTGGCGGAATAAAGATTCAATCGCTGAGGTAATGGCGGCATCTAGCAATAAGAGGCCTTTGCCTCCGAAGGTGGCTGCTATGAAGGCGCGGAAACGACAGAAAATGGAGGGTGCTCCAACACAATCGCCAAAAGTTGTCAAGGCAGAAGATCTTGGATGGAAGAGTGTATCTATGCCGGACCGTATGGACGACTATGAAGGCTTTTTTGGACTTGAAGAAGTTGATGATGTCGATATCGTGCGCGACGCAGCCAACGGCAAGATCTCATTCGTGTCCAAGGCGCTGAGCTTCCAACCGCACAAGGCATCTTTGGATCCGATCGACAGCGACGCTGATAGAGAGGATGAATGGACTGGATTCGGGGACGATGGCTCATCGTCCGCGAAGACCGAAACAGTGACCACAAAGAAACCTGCAAAAAAGGAAACTACCAAAAAGGCAAAAGACGCGAAGCCACTCAAACAGAACGGGTCTTCGACTGCAGCAGCCTTTGCTGCTCTTGAAAATGGCGACAGTGACGACTTCAGCGAGGAGACTGACGTTTCTGCTTGGTTGCCTCTTGAGTTGTCTCCCGACATCATGGCCTCTTTAGCCAAGGCCAAGTTCGCAAAGCCGACTCCTATTCAGCAGTCCGCCATACCAGAGATTTTGGCCGGGCATGATGTTGTTGGCAAAGCCTCGACTGGGTCGGGCAAGACGCTTGCTTTCGGAATACCAATCCTCGAGCGTTTTCTGGAACTTCGGTCTGACAAGCCCAAAGGTCATGGAGGGCCACTCGCGCTCATACTTTCTCCTACGCGCGAGCTGGCGCATCAGCTTTCGAAACATCTGACTGCATTGTGTACTGGAACTGCGTTTGAGCGACTATCAATAGCGACTCTTACCGGCGGACTGTCTCTTCTGAAGCAGCAACGAGTCCTCAAGGATGCCGATATCGTGGTAGGGACACCAGGACGTATATGGGAGATCATGAGTTCGGGGCAAGGTACCATCAGGGCAATACAGCAGATACAGTATCTGGTGATCGATGAAGCAGACAGACTACTAAGCGAAGGTCACTTCAAGGAAGTTGAGGATATCTTGAATGCGCTCGATCGCGAAATTGTGGAGGATGAAGATGAAGCACAGGATGGTGCAAACGATACAGAGCGCAAGCCGAGTGCAGGACGACAGACGCTTGTCTTCTCTGCTACTTTCGACCGAGGTCTACAGAAGAAGCTCACGGGCAAAACCAAATCAGGTGGTAATCTGATGAGCAACAGGGAGTCTATGGAGTATTTGTTGTCTAAGCTGAACTTCAGAGAAGACAAGCCAAAATTTGTTGACGTCAATCCTGTCAACCAGCTTGCGACCGGGCTGAAAGAGGGCCTGATTGAGTGCGGTAAGTCTGATACCTGCAATCTCTATGAAAATTCGTCGCCATGCGTATCGGCAGCCATGAAGCCTGCCCGAGAAGATGCGATGTTTGCTCACATACCCTTCTGAGTCTTGTTCCGAGCTCGTGCTGACATCAAGCTCAGGTGGCACCGAAAAGGATCTATATCTCTATGCATTGCTCTTGCTACAATCAAACGCGCGAGCTCTGGTCTTCACAAACTCCATCGATGCAGTGAGACGCATTACGCCTCTCTTGCAAAACCTGGGACTTCCCGCTCTTGCACTACACTCAGGCATGGCGCAGAAAGCTCGTCTACGCTCCGTAGAGCGTTTCACGCAAGCCGCAGATGCTGCAAAGCCAACATCGTCCATTCTGGTTGCCACGGATGTAGCTGCTCGTGGGCTGGATATACCAAACGTCCAACTAGTCATCCACTACCATCTCCCGCGTGCGGCAGACACCTATGTTCACCGCTCCGGCCGTACTGCTCGCGCTGGACAAAACGGCTCGAGTATACTGATTTGTGGGCCCGAAGAGGTCAACGGTGTCCGCAGACTAGTGGCGAAAGTTCACGCACAGTCAGCAATACAACAGGAGCAAAGCGCTTCTGATGCTGCTAAGCAAGGATACTACATCCGCACACTGGACATCGATCGCCGAGTTGTCGCTAGGCTGAAGTCCAGAGCGACGCTGGCGAAGAAGATCGCTGATACAACAATCGCAAAAGAGAAGCAGCATAAAGAGGATGAATTACTGCGCGCGGCGGCTGCTGATCTTGGTGTCGATTACGATTCCGATGATTTCAGTCAGGTTTCCAAAGGCCGTGCTGGCCGAGGCGCAGCTCGCAAGAAGAAGGAGAAGGAGCAGGCTACGCTGAGCAAGGCGGAGGTTGGGGCAATGAGAGCTGAGCTGCGTGAGCTGCTAAAAGAGAGGGTAAACGTTGGTGTCAGTGAGAAGTATCTGACAAGAGGGAGCATCGATATCGAAGAATTGCTGAGGCAACAGGATGAAGGGCAGAAGACGGGCGAGTTTCTGGGATCTGTGAATCATCTTGGGCTGGAAGATGCTTAACTTGGAGAACCTTTCTGATCAATATAGTCTTTTGGCCATTATTTGGCGGGCTACGATCCGACGCCTAAGCCCAATCGGGCAGCTGTTACATCGCGACTTCCGTCCGCTTGAATGCATTGAAGGCTTCAATGTTTCATCGCCACAAGCAATTCACGGATGTCTTGCAATCACAGGGCCCAAATAGACTAGCATCGAGCAGGCAGACTCATAGTCTGCATATCATCATCAGCTTTTCAGACGGCCTGCATAATCTCCAGACCAACCAAAAATGACGACGTTTACACCAACAATGCCCTCGAACTTCTCCTTGCAATTCCACTGGCATTTGGCTTAGGTTTTATACCGCATCTCTACTACACGAGCGGCCTGATGCTAGCATCCAAAGGCAAGATGTCCATTGCACAACCGCGCAGCAACCTTGAAAACTGGAAGGGCAAGCTGCCTGCGAACGTATGGAGCCATCTCGCTCGAGCTAGAGGAGCGCACCTCAATTCCATGGAAGTGTTTCCGTTATTCGCTGCTGCTATGGTACGTAAGCAATATCGTGGCTCGGTAGGAACGCAAGCGCTGATGCTTTCAAGATTGGTGGTAATGTGGCCAAGCTCCCAGCCGAAGATCTCAATAGATCTGCAATGTGGTTCTTGGGTACGCGGGCGTTGTATATGGCGCTTTACATGGGAATCTCGAATGATGTGCTGGCTTTTGCGCGGACGGGAATATATGGGTGGAGCATAGCAATCCCGCTGGTGACTTTGTGGAGGTCTGGACAAAGTGTTGCTGCCGAATAGCTCTTACATATTGACCCGTAGCTGTAGGAGACATTGGCGCGCGGCACATCGAGCGCGTTGTGATAAGAAATTGGATGTCTCTCCTGTAGAGTCATTGGTAGGCAAGTAGACGCCTTCGCTATTTGGGGTATCTTAAAGCAGAGCATAAGCGAATGAATGCCTGGCCGGCGATGACTTGACCGCTGCTGTGGTCAGCGACCTTTGCCCTGGGATTGTGCTCCTCTCAATTGGCCAATGTCCATTACGAGGGTGCCAGATTGCAGGCCTTTGACTTCGCCTGCAGAGTCAATGCCTTCGTTCTGCAAACTTCGTAGCCAGGCCGCCTCTTCCGCATCTTCAGGCTCTGCTCCAGCGTCGCCATTACCCTTCTGCTCGGCGTCCTGATGCCGTTCGTGATTCGTATGTGTGCGATAATGACCAACTTCGCCCATGCCGGTTTGCGAGACATCGATCATATTGCTACCAAGCGTCAATACACACGACATGCAAGACAGTAGGTGGAGACCTACTCAGATGCCTCGGCCGTGATCTGTTCTAAGGCTTCCCTCTCCAGCCTCAGTTCCTCTTCGTCAGGCTGTGCGACATCTTCGTCGCCCACAGCTCCATACTGTGCCGCGTGCTGCTGGCTTTCAAGCAAAGGATCGGTATCGCGGTCCTGTGGGCTTCGTCAACGCCTGCTCATGCGATGAAGAGGTGCGATCATGGTTCAACCGACCTGCCGCGAGGGATGCCTATTCAGGCCAAGACAGGAGGCACAGATCCCCATCAAGAATGTGACGGCCTCTGCTTCACACCCTCAAGATTCATGCGTGTGCCATTGAGCCAAGATTCACACGAGCTGTTACTGTCGTTGAACGCTGAGATTCACATTGGCGGCGAGCAAGACAGCAAGACAGTCGTGCTGGCTGAGACATGAGCGCGTCTTGGCGATGGCTGGCAAGGATGTCGAGGCATTGGAACTTTTCACGTGACTGTCGGCCGTGTCTCGGATCCGCCGAAGCTCCTCCTTGACCTACCTCTTGACATCGTCACACCAAACACCCTTCTCACTCGGCTTCCATGCATCGGCATTGAACTCATTTACCGGCATTTCGGCTCTCAAGACAGGAATCGATCCCGATGCCAGAGTCATTGTCCGGGTGAACATACGTCCCGTGCACTTCCCAGAACCTGGTTTCGCTACTTTACAGTAACAAAATGCTGGACGTCTTCTCATTCAAAGGAACATTAAAGTCCCAGAGAATCCGACCTTCACGACATGACACACTGTCTGAGATTCATGCAGCTGATCAATGAGTCGAGAAACGCCACAGGCATGACGAGATCTTAGACAGACGCGAGACGCGTCTGCCCACATTCCTCTGCGCAACAACTTAGTTATCCCTTCTGGGCCAGGGTGTCAACAGAAAAATGAGGAAGGCGCAAGGTAATGGTAAGCTGGGCGAACATCCCAGTAAGGGAGGCCGGACATGTTCGTAGATTTTCCATTCTTTCCACTGTGTCGGAATGTCCAACCCCAACATCAATCCAATCGCACTTACATCAACCCACAGGTAGGTATGATGGCGGGCAGCAGAGCCTACGACTCGGTAAGGACTGGCTGTCGACGCAGGCCAAGGTGGCACATTTCTTCTTCAGCCTGTCCATCCGGTGACCAGCACGTACGGCTTAGCGACGACGGATATCTGCAAGGCAAGCAGCTGGAGGGATCAGAAGCCCACAGGGTGGCTAGTTCTACCACGCACTTTCAGCAATGGACCGAGCTGCAAGCTATGTATAAGAGATCTCATCAACCGACGAATTCGAAGAACATCAGCTCCAACATCCAGGACTACAACAACAACTACCATAACAGCCCCTCGTTCGGCATCATCGCAATTCAAGGTTGAGGCTTCTGCTTGTCATTCGTTACTGCTAGCAGGGCTTTTCAGCCATGCGCTCGTCACTCTTTGCAGAGGCTTTATGCCTTTCCCTCGTTCAGAAGCTCGTCGATGCTCGAGCAATGCCGCAGAATGGTCTTCGAGCTCGAGATGACCAGGCCGCACAGTCGCCAAACGTGATGAACTGGCTCAGCAACCTCTTCAAGAAAGATCTTGAGGAGCGGACCCTCGAAGCGCGCGGCACCTGTGTCATAGATGAATATTATAACTTCGTCTCTAATTCTTCTTTCGGCGAATCCTTCTGCCAGGCCTTCGTTAATTACCCGGAAAACACTGTCACCGTTGACTACACGCCCATCACGTAAGGCCACGACCTCCAACTTGCTGACCAAAGTCTTCTGCTAATCACCTTTTAGCACCACGACTGACATATTCACGACCGAGGTCGAGACCGTCACCGAATTAGACCGCACCACTGGATACACTACTTCGACTGTGGTCGTCACTGGCAGCGCCGCCGCCAAAGTCAAGCGCAATGCCGCTCAGATCACTGCTCGTGCAGAACTCAGCGAAGCACAGCATCAAATGGTTAATCAAGGATTCTCAGCGTTCAGGCAGAGATATGCCGCAGCCGATAATGGCACGACCGTCTCGAATGGCAACACGACTATCACAGCGGACAGTGACTCGGCGCTTTCATCCAGCTTCTCCAGCGCCTGCGAGTGTCAAACGTATGCTGGCTCGACCACCACGGCAACCTACACCGATCTGGACGCTGTTTCTACAGAGTATGCCTTCGAGGTGACCACGACAACTACTACCACGACCACGTCTGCTGGACCTGTCGTAGAGGTGACCACTGTCTACGCCTCTTCCGACGCCACCTCTGTGGCATCAGCCGGTATTCCAGCTTCGTCGTCGGCCAATGCTACCAGTGTTGCTGCTGCCACTGGCACTTCGACTGGGGCCGCGACACCCACGGCCGCGGCATTCACCTGCCCAGATGACAACAACACAACTGTGAGCCAAATGGTTGGCAGTGAGCGCTTCGACTACCTGGTCCTGTGTGACACCGATCTGAGCGACGAGGACTTCTATGGTTCGCTCTACTACGCCTCGTTCGGAGAGTGTGTGGCTGCTTGCTCTATCGCTGATGCCGATTTTGAAGCTCCTGTCTGCCAAGGTCTCTCCTATACCTCAACCACCAACTCTGATGGCTACAACTGTTTCTTGAAGTCAACGGCGGACGACTCAGTTTCTGCTGTTGGCACCGACACCGCCATTCTCCAGCGCATTGCTGTTGGCATTGACAGCGCGGACCCCAATGGTACTGCGACAGAGGCTCCACCTTTCGCCGCTTCGAACACTGCAGACCCAAGCCAGCTCAGCTCTTCGTTCTCGAGCATGCTCGGCAACAGCTCAACCAGCATTGCGGTGGTTACTCCCGGTCCACAGATGCCTGCCAGCGGCCTTTTGGTCAACACTGGAGATGCTGGCTCAACCGGATACACCACCTATGTGACTGATGGCACGACCTACTCTAGCGGTACTGCTGTCTCGACCATGTACACCTCTGACGGCGAGTGGTACTACGCCTACTACACGACTTTCACCGAGTACTGGTCCTCCGCGACTACGGAGTACGCCGTCTCTGAGACTTCGACTGCGATTGCTGGCTCAAACGACACTATCACTTCTGCGCAGAGCGATGATAATAATGGTGACTACAGTGTCTATAGCTCGTCCAATGAAACGACGTACAACGACGTTGGATACAACGTTACGGAGACCAATCAGAACGTGACCTACAACTCGGCTGGGGAGGAGATCACGTCCACAGCCTGGTCGACAACCTTTTATTATGTCACTGCCACAGCCGGCGCTGGAGCTGGCGCAGGAGCGGGTGGAAGTGGTAATGGATCTCTCGCCACAGCCACTCCAATTGTCTCGACTTACTCGAGTGTCATCAGCGGATCGGGAGCTTCAGCAGGCGCATCAGGCGTTGTTGCCTCGGGCGGCATTCCTGTCACCTCTGCTTACACGACCACGATTGCCGGCGGTACAGCCTATAGCTCAGGATACATCAGCGGCGCTGCAGGAGGCACTGCTGGAGGATCTGGCGCAGCTGGTTCGGGCGCTGTAGCAACCCCAGTCAGCTCTGCGACGACCATCACGTACCTGAGCGGAACCGCATACAGCTCGGGCGGAATCATCTCAGGTGCAATCCCGACCAATGGAAGTATCATTCTTGAAACCACGGTCACCTCGGCAAGCACAGCGACTTCGGTCATCAGCGGCGTGAGCGGCACAGCTTACAGCTCTGGCTACATCATTTCTGGAGCTGTGAGCGGAACGGCTGGCGCCAGCGGTACCATCATTTCCGGACCTCTGTCTTACAGCACGCCGTTCTCCGACACTGGTCTGCCCAGGTCTGGAGCACTCTCGCCATCCAGCAGCACTCCACTTTCGGGTGGAACTGCTGGCGCCAGCGGCACCGTCTTGTCAGGCACTATTCCCTCTTCAGGCACTGCCTACCCCGAGTCTGGTCTGCCTCGCTCTGGAACTCTTGCTCCATCGAGTGGCCTTCCAGTCATGAGCGGTACTGCATACAGCAGCGGCACGATTCTGTCCGGCGCGATCCCATCCTCGGGTACTGCCTATCCAGAGTCTGGTCTGCCTCGCTCAGGAACACTTGCCCCGTCCGGCACTTCGCCAATGTCAGGTACCTCACAAGGATCGACTGGTCTGGCCTTTCCCTCATACCCGGGTTCCCCTCGGTCGGGCACTCTTGCGCCTTCAGGCACTGCGCCAGGCACCGCGCCTCTCGGTGGCCCATCTGGCACAGCCTACCCAGAGTCTGGCCTGCCACGATCCGGTGGACTTGCACCATCAGGCACTGCTCCAGGCACTGCGCCTCTTGGTGGCCCGTCTGGTACTGCCCCAGGCACTGCACCTTTTGGTGGCCCGTCTGGTACTGCTCCAGGCACTGCACCTTTTGGTGGCCCGTCTGGTACTGCCCCAGGCACCTTCCCTGAATCTGGCCTGCCATGCTCTGGTACACTTGCGCCGTCCGGCACTGCACCAGCGGGTCCAGTCGGAACAGGTGCTTCGCCTGAATCTGGGTTGCCGCGATCAGGTACACTCGCGCCTTCCGGCACCGCACCAGCAGGTGTCTCGCCTGAGTCTGGTCTGCCACGATCTGGCACACTCTCGCCTTCAGGCACTGCACCAGTCGGCGGCTCTTCGCCCGAATCTGGTCTGCCGCGGTCAGGTACATTGGCGCCTTCAGGCACAGCTCCTCTTGAGACTGGAACTTCACCAAACACTGCTACCGGACCATTGGGCGCCGCATCCCCGTCTCCGACCTCGCCATTTTCTTGCTTCAGCGGTGAACTAGGCACAACGACCATCCTCGTCACCACAACCGAGTACGGCTGCTGGGCCACTTGCGCAAACAACGCAGGAGCCTACGGTGGCGCCTCAGCCTTTGGCCCGGCAGTCTTCGGAGCGACCCCAACGCCAACAGCATGATTGAGTGAGCAGGATGAGTGACTTGGAGCAGAAAAGCTATGTCTTGATGCTACGACTTATGGATAGCGATTGCATGATTATGGGAAGGCGTTCATTGATATTATGCTGTGCAGGATAATGCGGCGTCGATACGAGTTAGCCATTAAAGGCCGCGATAGACTGAGAAATCAATTTCATTCACAAAACCAACCCGATCACGTGCACTGCCAGTCCACTCGCAGCGTAGCAATACCACGCCTCGCCGCCGATATACTTCTCCTCCTCGGCGATGATTCGGCTCTTCCAGCCAAGCGCTTCGAGCGTTTCTTGTCGAAGCTAAAGAACCGTGTACGACCCGACAGTTTGGTAAACTGGTAGGCGCCGACGTTGGAGATCGCTGACTACCATTGGTCAGCTTGACCACATCTGATGCCAAATGCAGACACTTCGACTTCACTGCAGTCCTGCTGCGAGCCGCCGTCTGGAGTGGTTTCTAAATGTCGTGAATTCGTCAATGCTATGAAGAAAACCGAAAGAGGTAAGCATCCTGTTTTTACAAAAAGAGCGCGCGGCCATTCGTTCAAACGCCATTCGACCCCCGCCAATTTTCAACGCATGCTTGAACTCAAAGATCGTCAACGAGGCATTCCGTCAAATCGTCCGCTACCGCCTGCTAGCTTAAGCGACTGGATGCTGCTGCTGCTTCTTCTCGCGCCAAAAAAGAAAACAAACTCCACAACTCTATGCTCACCATCACCTCACCATCCTCAACCTCGGCGTGGGTTGCCAATCATGTTGTGCCGCCGCTCCTTGTCGGCCATCAACGCGCTGATCTCCTGGGCCAGGCCTTTCATCTCCTCGACGGCCTTCTCGATCGAAAAGCGGTACTTCTGCGGGTCTGTGCTGCACCAGCGCTGGTAGTCTGACTTGTGCTTCTCGTAGCGGCGCTTCTTGCGTTCAATCTTCTCGCACATGGAGCACTTGTCCGCGAGCAGAATGGTTTGGAAGATCATCTTGGTGCCGCAGGTTTCACCGGTGCGGTACTCCTTCTGGCAATGCTGGCGGAAGTTGCCCCACTTCCAGTCGTTGCAGGTGTACTTGTAGTTCTCGTAGAAGCACATGGTTGCGAGCTTGACTGGGATCTGGTTAGTGCCGTTCATCTGCCGGGTCCTGAGGTCATTGATACTTTGTTGAGTGGGATCAGGTCGAGCACAGGTCTGTTGCGGTGTGACGACGGTGTCTGAATGCTGATGTTAGCGCTGGCCGTGGCCAGGACAGTGATAGGTGATGGTTGTCCTATCCCCTTCTGACTTGCTTGAGGCTAACGTCCCTAAGGAGAAGCCATGAAGCTAAGCAGGCAGATCGAGGATGAGGCAGACACCTGAGAAGCATACCTGAGTGACAGGAAGATGAGAAGTACTTTGGACAATCGGATGGCTGGTGGATGAGGATGGAGAACAAGAACGGCGGCCATCGTGCCTCGAGCTCGCTATTTATGCTTTCGACCTCGACAGTGGCTCCACTTCGACATGTTCGTCTTATCCCGCTGCCATGCTAGCTCAGGAAGGAATAACCCACCACAATCGTCGGTGTGCTGATTTCTCGCTTCGATCGAGCCAACGACAATCAACGGGGCTCGCGGAAGACCTCCATGTGAAGCTAGGCCGCCGAAAAGGGAGCTGCATAGTCACCGTGGCGTCCTCGGGCGTGACGGCATGCACTCTGATATTGCTCTTCCTTGGATCATCATTCGCGTGGCCTCATCTCCACCTATTGATGCTTGACACCGTTCCGTCGACCCTGCCGGCCTTGGTCTGCCTCTCATTTGTGCAAGGATCGAAGCTCAACGAAGTTTGCTAGCCTGCCGACCAATTCGAAAGCTTGAGGTTTAAGTGAATCTCCTCCAGGTCACGTGGCATAGCAGCTGATGCGGCTCAAGCCATACCACGTTCAATGGGGCTCAAATAGAGCCATTGGCCACGCAGAGCCCATGACCGCCAGACACAGGGACTCTAGGTGCTGTTACACAGGCTCCGACTCCGGCCGGTGCCCTTCGTAGAGAGGCGGCTGGGAGACGACGATATGTGGCCTGAGGCATTCCAGCATATGTCCTGACCTCGTCTCCTCACGGCACAGACCCACCTGGTCCAGAGTAGTCCCTGTCACCCAGCACGAGCACTCTGGGTTGGCATACGGTTGCATGCCGCCAAGGAGCACGAGCTAACAATGCACAATTGCAATAGGTTCGTTGCAAGCACTGGGCCTGCGCAGACGACCGTTGATCCGTCTGACGCACCTTGACGATGCTACATCGTTGCCCGCAGTGCTCATTGTCATTTCCGCAAGCACCCTGGATGGTGCTGACCAGTCACGATATCTGCAGGGCCTGCAGGAGTGCCATCGGCGCATTGATCCCAGTAGAGGTGGGCGGTCATTTGCACAAAGGCTTCCTTGATGCATGCACATGCATTGGCCGGCCATTAATCTTCACTCAGGTGATCACATCCCGCTCCTCGGTTAGTGAAGAAGGTCCGCAGAAGTGGCGAAATGGCCACTGGTTCGATCGTTCTAGCAAGCATGTTGCCCAAGGTTCTGACCAGGGAGGAAGTCAATGCAGGAGCATGCCTCGTTTCTTACTCGGCACCCTCCTCGGACTCAACGGGAAGGCCACGCTAGGTTTAACCAAGCCATCTCCGCTCTGACGTGGCATCACGAGTATGGCGGGTCAGAAAAAGGTTATCTGTAGGCGCAAAATCGTGACTATCAGCACAAATTTCTGCGGTTCCGTTGCAGCTTCGCTGGGCCAACGTTGGCCCACCTGCGACGGTTTAAACCTCTGACACTCACCAGTCCTGGGATCCTTGAGCATGTTTCGAACTGTCTGAATCCATTAGAGCCTGTATTGTTTCAGAGTGAGGCGTCAAAATCAGTGCAAAGAATTGACAGGTGCAACTTTGATCGTGTATGCGACGCCTATAGGCGCTGCGCCTTTACAGTCCACCCTTGACCCAGGCTTTGCCTGGCTGACATCGCTGTCTGCGTTCTGCGCAGCCGCAGAGCGAGACGAGCGTTAATGCACCAGTCAGAGCTTGCCTCGATATTACCCTGCATTTGTAGGTCGAAAGGGAGGCTGGGAGGACGCTTTGACCGCGATATGCGCAGGTAGAACGTATGCTGCAGCACCGATGTCACTAGCCCGCCAAAAGGCGTAGACGTACCCGACGAAAGCCTGACACAAGTAGCGACGCCGATGAGGCTCTTTGCGTTGACAAGCGAGAGTCCATTGGACCAGAGGTAAAGGTGTGTTTGTTGTTTGGCGCGAAGCAGGCGTGGGTTGGGCAAGCAGTTGACGTCGGATTTGACTCTTCGGGGCAATGCGTGACGGGCACTCGCATCCGGTCACAAGACTGAAGGATACTCCTGGGTAGCCATGCCCGGTCCCACATCGCAGCGGCTGTTGACGCTGGACGCAGAAGACCAGTTTCACCTGACTGAAATTCGAGGTGCAGGCTGGCATGCTAATAAAGCTTGCGGGCCGCCTGTTCGTTGGAGCAGCTTTGATCCTTGCTTAGCCAATAGGGGCGGTAAGGCTGTCAAGGTAGCTCTGCTATTGGTGAACGCGGCGGTACCTGCGCGCTGACAGTACTGTACTGCTTGCTTCGCTGCCGTTGGGATGGCATTGCAGACAACTTGGCGCTCGATTTAGGCAAATGAAAATGTCGACGCGTCCGTCCGTGCAGGCTCAGCCAAGCGCTGGACATGTGTCTGCTCCAAAGTTATGACAAAGTTTTCCTCCTGCGAGAGGCCACCGCAATCGGCGGAGCTCATGCAGCTTTGAGGTAGTAGATGGTGGAACTTGTGTGGTGAAATGATCGGTGCTGGCTGCAGCCGTGAAGCTTGGCGATAGATGAGACAGCGGTCGTTCACAATAATCGCCGGCATATCTGGGCAACCTCATGCGGACCTGTCACCGGCACTCCGAAACACAGCAACGTCGTATGCTATTGTCAAATGATCCAACAGGGCGTGTGCTGAAGCGCCCGTGATCGTGGCCCACGCACGAGCCAGGCCGCATTTAAGTCGTCCCAAGTCCCGGCGCTAGATGATGTAAACCTTAGTGTTTCCCGGCAGACTGGCTGGGTCAGCCGAGCACTACGAGATGGCTACGACGGTCTCAATCAACCCTCAGCACACAACGATGGCAGAGCCGGCCCCAGCTTCGATGGCCGCTGCTCCCGAGTTCACGCTCGCCCACCTACCGGACGAGCTGTTGCTACATATTCTGTACTTCCTAGACATTCCTGAGCTACTCTCCACGTCTCGGGTAGGCAGCAGTAGCGTTCAAGGAATCACAGCAGAATGCTGATGCAAAGTAGACAAGCCATCACCTCCGCGTGCTCTCATTTGATCCATTGCTTCACCGAGTGAGGCTACGATACTCACAAGCTCGAGTGGATTACCTATTACGCCGCAGGCCGCCGTTGTATGCACTCCAGCCACCTGCATCCACGATCTACCTCACCAGGACCCACGTGGCAGCCCGCAGGCTGCATTGGTCCCTGGTTTGCATACGTCTGAACCGCTCTCTAGCGCGGCGACCGAAGCTGTCCACTCTGGTATCAGCCAATATACTGCCGAAAGAATGCTGCAAGTATGATAGGCGGTCGGGCGAGATAGTCTGGGGTCAAGGGGTGGCTGGAACTCTAGTTGAGCGCAAGAGGCAGGTCGAAAGGGAGAAGTTGAGAGATGGCTTGCGAGTTTGGCTTGAACGTAAAGCACGGCAAATTCACGCGAGACAGAAGGATGCAGCAGGCGGCGTCGGCATACTTGTCTGGCGCTTCTCGCGCAGACTGAAGATTAGCGAGTCGAGGAGATTGCCAGATGCATGGCCTGAGCCACCCAAGAAGGAAAGGGTGTCGGGGTTGAAACGGTTCTGGGAAAGCGTGAGCAGCAGCAGCAGCAGCAGCAGCAGCAGCAGTACTGTGGCGGGTTGAATGTATTGACAGGTAGTGCCTGACAGAACACAGGGTAACTCCTAATGATTGAAGTACGAACAGCCCTGACACAACTCGAAGCATCAATAGCAGTCATTGGACGGGTGCATTTCCAGGAATCAGCTCCTAGATTGTAGCAATGCCGGAATTTACCAATGAGTATGCATCAACCTCCCCAAGCTTCAAGTGCGCAGTGCGAACTCCCACCAACCAAATACCACTCAGTCAAAACATTTACCACCGCAACTAAAAGCAAAACCAGCGGAACTAAGCAACAAACCAGCAAAACGAACCCGATGGTGTACCCATCAGCCAAGGCGCCAGACTCGACCTTCTACGCTAAGCCATCTTCCAAGTTATACCACTGTACTACGGCCGCTGATCTGGATTCTATTTACGAGCCCTTTTCACTTGTCGAGAGCCCAGAGCACAATTCATGAATACATGTCTAAACATCCAGGTACCGACGTAGACCCGAAGCGAAGCGAGCAGCAGGTAGGCGGGGCTTGACGAAAATGGAAGGAGCGATCCAGCGCCCCCTACTCAACTCGACATCTCGTTCTGAAAAAGAAAATGAGACCGACCTCGCACTTCCTTGGTATCTAGTGTAAAGGATTCCGCACGGGCAATCTAATCATCGGCGGCAAAGGCAAAGCATACACTTGAAGATCCGCACGACGTATTCTTTCACTCATCCCTGCTCACGCTTGTGCAGCCCAGCACGACATCGACATCGAGAACGCGCTCGCTGGAATTGGAACATTGGAGTCATCAGTGGGTGACGATAGAAGCGTTGGGCACACAGTTCAATGCCGGTTGCGGATGTTGAAGCTTTTCAAAGACTGCCCAGAAGAGATCGACAATCACGGACGAGTGCATTACCATAACATACCACGTTCCGCACTGAAGCGCAGTCATCAAGAGAAACTCACCATCCACCACCAAAGAGACAAATCCTAAAGTCCTGAAACATCATCTCATATATCTGACTCAAAAACAATCATAACATAACATCCCGGACTTTCTCTGAGGCCCAAGCCCAAGCCACTCATGAAAAACGCCTGTCGCATGCTCAAGCATCACTGCTCAGGGGATATAAACACTACAACTCATCATGCCCACTGTCGTCCTCATCCCAATCCGGCATCCCACCGGCGCCCGCACCCTCATACAACTTACTCGTAATCGGGTACGCAACATCTGACAACTTCTGCTTCTGCTCCTCAAAGTCCTCCGCATCCGCCGTCTGCGCATTGTCCTCCAGCCAGTCCTGCGCCTCCTTGACGGCCTCGAGCAGCGTCTCCTTGTCGTCCTCGTCGATCTTGCCGCCCAGGCCGTCCTCGTCGTTGACCTGATTCTTCAAGCTGAAAGCGTAGTTCTCCAGCCCGTTGCGTGCCTCGATCCTCTCGCGAGTGGCCTTGTCTTCGTCGGCGTACTTCTCGGCTTCCTGGATCATACGCTCGATTTCCTCGGCGCTGAGGCGGCCCTTGTCGTTCGTAATCGTGATGGACTCGGACTTGCCCGTGCCCTTGTCACCTGCGGATACCCTCAGGATACCGTTGGCGTCGAGCTCGAACGTCACTTCGATCTGCGGTTGGCCACGTGGTGCTGGAGGAATGCCGGAAAGCTCGAACTTGCCGAGAAGGTTGCTGAGAGAGATTGTCTTAGTTTGTACTCTTGCAAGTATCCACGCAGCAGGCAGCTATCTGTTGATATGGCAGGTGTGCACACAACCCACTATAGGTAGGAAGGCACACACCCCACCCAAGAGAAGTAGGAAAGGGTTACTCACTTATCACGAGTCATGGTGCGCTCGCCTTCAAACACTTGGATAAGGACGACTGGCTGGTTGTCGGCGGCCGTCGAGAAGATCTGGGACTTCTTGGTCGGGATGGTAGTGCCACGCTTGATCAAGGTGGTCATGACACCACCGGTGGTCTCGATACCAAGGGTGAGCGGGTTGACATCCATGAGGACAATCTCGCTCGCCTAAACAATCAGAAGTCAGCATTGAGTTCGACAAGCAATGGAAACCTGTCGTCGCTGCGACCAGGCTCGGACAAAGCTGGGACTCCCGCCATGCCCAACCCGATTCGCGGCCAACGTTCTGCAGGTGATTGCAACTTACCTCCTTCTCGCCGGCCAAGACACCACCCTGGACGGCAGCACCGTATGCAACAGCCTCATCAGGGTTGATGCCCTTGCTAGCCTTCTTGCCAAAGTACTCCTCAAGCATGCTCTGAACCTTCGGGATACGAGTCGAACCACCAACCAACACAATGTCGTCAATGTCGCTCTTCTTCAGCTTCGCATCCTTCAAGACCTGCTCGACCGGCTTCAGAGTCTTCTTGAACAGGTCGTTGTTCAGCTCCTCGAACTTAGCGCGAGTCAGGGTCTCGGAGAAGTCGTTGCCCTCGTGGAAAGCCTCAATCTCAATCTTGGTCGACATCTGCGAGGAGAGAGTGCGCTTGGCCTTCTCGACTTCCCGCTTTAGCTTACCCATAGTCTTGGCGTTCTTGGTGATGTCCGTGTCGTGCTTCTTGTTGTATTGCTTGACAAAGTAGTCCACCACTCTCTGGTCGAAGTCCTCACCACCCAAGTGTGTGTCACCGGCGGTAGCCTGCACCTCGAAGACACCCTGGTCGACGGTCAAGATGGAAACATCGAAGGTACCACCACCGAGATCGTAGACGATGATCTGCTTCTCCTGGTCGGTCTTGTCGAGACCGTAGGCGAGAGCGGCGGCGGTTGGCTCGTTGACAACACGGAGGACGTTCAGGCCGGCGATAGTGCCTGCGTCCTTGGTGGCGGCACGCTGGGCGTCGTTGAAGTAGGCTGGGACAGTGACCACGGCGTTCTGGACCTTCTCGCCAAGGTAGGACTCGGCGACCTCCTTCATCTTGCCCAAGATCATGGCCGAGACCTCCTCGGGAGTGAAAGTCTTCTCATCGCTGTACACAAGTCAGCTCGACATCCTCGTGCCATGTAGCCATTGCTTCGACCTGGCAGAATAACTATGTACTCACCCCTTGACATCAACCTTGACTCTCGGCTGTCCACTCTTGTTGACCACGGAGTACGGGAAGTGCTTGATATCCTTCTGTACGTCCCGGTCGTCGTATTTCCTACCAATCAATCTCTTGACGTCGAACACTGTCCGGTGAGGGTTGCTGGCGTATTGGTTCTTCGCGGCGTCACCGACCAACCGCTCGTCATCGTTCCAGGCGACCCACGAGGGGGTGATACGGTTACCTTGGTCGTTGACGAGGATCTCGACTTTGCCGCCCTTCATGATACCAACACATGAGTAGGTCGTGCCAAGATCGATACCGATAACTAACGCCCATCCTTGTCAGCTGGATGATGTTGCTGTCGATAACTACGTTGCAAGTGCTCACCTGGACCAGAGACAGAGTTGTCCTTGGGCTCCTGGACATTCTCCTCAGCGCTGGCGGCCGGGATCATGCCCATGAAGAGCATCGGGGCCAACAGGATGGCGCAGATGTAGAAGGCGGTCATCCATGGCGATGTGGTGCTGCTTCGTGCTGGCCGTGCGGCCTTATTCCTCGAGAATCTGGCCATCTCGGCGTGGCTCGTGTGGAACTGTGATGTTGTTGCAGAACCGACGGAAAAAAGAAAGGAAAAGGTCGGGTCGACTCAAGAACTTATAAAAAGAGAGTCTTCGACAGGTCGCATTGACCAAAGTGGCTTCTTCGGCGGAAGCTCCAGCTGGCATTTCGGCCACCTTCGATTCCGTCACGGGAAAGGCCAACTTTCACAAGCTTGCCCCCACAAAGTACACTCCAGAACATTCGAGCCAATCAGAACCTCCGATGGTCCGCCACATCTGAGACACAGCACTCGACTTCATCTTTCACACGCGCCATGTGATATGACTGCACGTCCTTTTGCAAGCTGGCAAGTTTCGTTCATGCTCTTCCACGTTGCTCGTGGATGTGGATGGAGAGCCGTCGAAGGTGGCGGCGTCATGTTCCTCACAGTCATTCTGTATTGAAGTAGCACGATTTCAACGCTACGGTATAACGCTGTGTCACTGCCCACGTGAGGCATGCGAGCATCTGCCTCGTGTCTGAAACGCAGATGGGCGAGCAGAAAAGACGCTGTGGTGTGGGGCTTTCAATCATGAATTGGATGACTCATGCGGGTAAAATACGACAAGTACGGCTCGACTCTGTGCTGATGAGGCTGGATCCCGACGCCTACTTCGCCTGAGCGAATCTCTCGAGCAAGCTTGCGTCTACGCGATCGATGCCCGGATGATGTACTCCACATGCGGACCTCATCGAGCACCAGCCTGCAAACTGGTCCCAATGTGGCCTTCGAAATCGACTTCACTCGCTTCGCACAGGCACTCCCATGCCGAGAAATGCTTTGACCCCAATGACTTCGATAGCAGCTGGTACCACATGACATTAAGGCCACCTTCCTCAGAGCAAAGAAGATGATGCGCAACCGTTGCCCATGAGTCATGCGACGCCTCACCCGTCAAGACGTCAGGCTGGCTGGCAGCGGCACCAGCGGACGCTAGCTCTTGTCCAAACCTTTTGTTCTTTGTCGCACAAAAGTGACACGGCTCAGGGACCGCATGTGGTGTGATTGGCCGCCGCAAGCTGGACGTCAGGTCGTGGCTGTTGAGCTTAACGGCAACATCGTGTCTCGATGCACAGTCGACCCGGGACGAATTCAGTTGCGCCGTCTTCATAGACGCTATTTCATGTAATGTCAAGTCTTTCTTTGGAGGTCTGGCTTTCGGCGAGAGGCCACGGGAGCTGACATGCGATCGGGATCGCTTTGCGTGAGAAGTCATTCGATGCTCTTCTTGACATACTTAGCTTCGTCGCCTTGTCTGTAGTGGGCTCTGGTGCGCGTCGAATGCCTTGCGCTGTATTAGTCCCGGGTTGCGACTGGAGATATGGTGAGGTGCATCACAGGTCAGACGTTCTCTCAGTCTCATCACCTCTGGCGCCCTCGTCTTTGCATACGGTCCGTTCTTTACGCATGTTTCTGGACTCTGAAATTGAGCTCCCGTGTCTGTGCTGTTGTTTTAAAGTCCATCAACTTCACTCCTGTGAGAAGCGATGGACTTCAGGATTCGCAATGTTTTCGCGATGTCTTGGTTTCGACAATGGTTTGTATGCTTTCTGCTTCTGCTTCTGCGCCTCTGTGAGCTTTCTATATCGTTGACAACATACATCTTTATAGGTCCCTTTCGCCTCTTCTGGTTGTTGGGTCTACTTTGCGATCATGGACGGACATTCGAGTGCCAAGCCTGGCATGTGAACTTCACCATTCACTTCACTCTTCGACTTGCCCCACCTCGCGCGGCCCGTTCGGCTTCCTCTATTGTCGACAATTTCACTTTCACAATGTTAACTGCTTCCTATTGATTGCTTGAGTGAGTCAGCAACGCTTTACCAGAACATTCTCGAGAATCTGACGGACACCACTTCTCTCTGGACACGCTCTCGACAAGAAGCGAAATTTATACATCTACCAATACCACCAACCACATCATCAGCACCTGCACCACAAGCATTCCACCAGAATGGCTGCCAACTGGCTCAGCCGCGTTTTAGAGAAGATCATTTTTCCGATCTTTGGCCATGAGAATGTCATTGCGTCCGCGGCTTTGCCCGGCGCATGTGAGTACTACGAGAAGAAGGAGAAAGCCCTCGCGAAGAGGCGCGCCGAAGCCAAGGCCGAGCAGGAGACCAAGCGCAAGGCGGCAAGAGAGGAGAGTGAGAGATTGCGGAAGGAGCAGGAGGACGAGGAGCGCAACCGCAGGCGCGAGGTGAAGAGCCGCAGCAAGCTTTTCAAGATCATCGATGAGGAGGAGAAGTTTCTGGCGAAGGCCGCGGCGGCAGAGGCGGAGAAGCAGGGGCAGGCGAGGTGGGCGGAGCAAGATAAGTTGTGGAGGCGTAGGGAGAGCAAGAGGAAGTTTGCAGAGTACGAGGCGAGGAAGCAGCAAGCAGAGCAGAAGCTCTCAGCATCGCTGCAGACACCAGACTCGGCCAACAACAACAACACTCTGACGCCATCCGCACCATCCAAGAAGGCCGGCGAGACGCCAGCCCAGCGTGCGTCGAAGAACGCCACAAAGCGCATGGCAGAAGCCAAGGCCGCTCAGGAGTCAACCAGGGCATCACAGCCACCGACCGCATCCGAGACGAGCCTCAACACCAGCAGCAGCGACGACAGCAACAGCAACAGCTGGACCGCGATCCAAGCCCGCTACCGCGAGTGGCTGATTCAACAGGCCCGGGAGAAAATGCTGCAAGACTGCGCCGTCTATCATCCCCTCCTCGACCAATTCGGCCAATCCTGTGATCAGCTTTACCTTGCTGGGAGGACAGACCTGTTGAAGTGCACGGCTGATAGAATGCCGTATTGCAGGAGCTGTTTGCAGTATGTGGCTCCGCTGAACTTTTGGCGGTATTTGGATGCGCCGCGGGAGTATTGGCAGAAGGTTGTGCAGCCGCGGGAGAGGCCGTTTTGGCTGCTGGATACGATTCCTGATCCGCGTTTTCAGGTGGAGGGGGGTGAGGGTGTGGGTGGTCAGGCAGCAGGGTCGCAGGAGCAGGAGCTGGGGTCTTGGCAGCAGAGCATGTACAGCAAATCCGTTCCGGAGGTGTATAATACCGCGGGCATGAGCGGTCAAGTGTCGGCTCCGCAGCCGCAAGAGGTGGCTGTTCAGCAGGAGGCATATTCGCAGCCGGTGCCGCGGTCGCAGGAGGTGTCCTTTCAACAGCAAAGCACTTACTCTAACTCCTATCTGCAGGTGTACAACATCACTGGCACGAGCGGTCAGGTACCAGTGCTGCAGCCGCAAGAGGTGCCTATTCAGCAGGAGGCATATTCGCAGCCCGTAACGCAGTCGCAGGACGTGCCTATGCAATTGCAGGACGTGCCTATGCAGCAGCAGAGCATCTTCACCAATCTCGACTCAGAGATGTATGACACCAGCGGCACAAGCGCAGAGGTACCGGCGCCGCAGCCGCAGCACGCGCCTACCCAGCCGCAGAGCACCTTCATTGGTCACAACTCAGAAATGAACGACATCACCACCACGAGCAGTCAAGCACCGACATCGCAGCCTGAAGAAGTGACTACGCAGCCACAAAGCATCTCCACCACTCCTACCCCAGAGGAGCAAAACCCAACCCCCACAAGCAACCACCCACCACCTCCCCCCGAGATCGACTGGTCTCCCCTCAGCACTCCCTACACCATCTCGCCCATCACCGACAAAGAAGGCCGCATAAACGGCATGCGCGAAATCTTCCTCCAAATCCCCGCCTTCCTCAGCACCCACGCCTTCGATGCTCAAAACATCACCTCGCCCTCGAAATGGGAATCCGTAATCCGCGGCCACGAAACCGAATTCGCCGCCTGGTGCCAAACAATCGTCAACACGGTTGTCGGCTGCGTCAGTGCCACGGGCAAGAAAAAAGGCAAGACCGATAAGAGCAGGAGTGTCAAGTCCTTTAAGCCCTGGACGAAGCGATCGAATGAGCAGCTTTTGCGCGCGCGCGGGCTGCTAGGCGAGCAATTTGATGCGCTTTGTGAGGTTTTTGAGTACGCGGGGAAGGGGTTGAAGGGGGCGCCGTACGTGAGGCTGGATGTTTGTGGGGAGCTTAGGGCGGCGAGGGAGCATTTCCGGCATTGGGAGGGGTTGGGGGATGGGTATGAGGTGGTGGACGGTGCTGCGCCTGAGAGTGGAAATGCACGGGTGGCTGATGGTGCGCCGATGGGGGCTGAAGCGACGTCTGCGCGCAGGCCGTTGCAGCATCCGGGTGGGCAGGGGGCGGGTCCGATTGCTTTTCAGATGGTGTAGTCCGTGTCAAGCAGTTAATGGGGATATCATCATCGGTCAGCAATGTCAGTCGATGGCATCAACTTATCAACGACATCAACCTATCAACGACGTCAGGCAGTTGACAGCGACCATCCATCAACGGCCTTGATCAACGACATCAACGAGATTCTCAACGAAGGTGAACAAGCATATTAGGATGGAAAGTAAAGACACTGAAATCATGTAACCGCCATTGCTGATACAACAGGCTGCCGGAATACATGTACATGCGAGGGAGAACTCGGAGATCTGTATGCGCCTATCGACAATCCATATGGCTGCATCAATTCAGCAGAGCAAGCCAGACAAAAAGATTGAATATGGGAAGTCTGTATGCGCCAGTAACAGACACGGCTGCAGGAATATCACAGAGAGGGAGAGAGAGAGAGAGCTGGCAAGTGTCAAGACGTAGAGATAGTTGAGATTGACTGCCGTAAAAACGAGATGATGGTGATGAGACATATACCGTGATTCGTTCGCAACAACAGCAGAATTGATTCCGACAAATTCTCCTTTCTCGTCAGTCCTGATGAACATCAGCACCGCGCAGTCCATGCTCATCGTCGCCGCGACCATATTGGCAGTCAATTCTACTCCGATCAATACCTACGTCTGAGTTATCGCGGCTGCCACAATCGTCTCCATGAGAGGTATGACGGAGGAGGGTATGTGGGCGTTTGAGAGCTGTACGGGCAATAAGGAGCATTGGAGAGGGTACACTTGCAGTCGGCATGATGGTGCAATGCAACGGAGCAGTGCGACGCGGATCGGTATTGAGTCAGACAGATGGATCAGGATTGCTTATTTTGAAAAGTGGGCCGAGTGGACAAGTGGATGGGCAGGCTGAAGGTAAATTCGTCGATTGCAAACAATGGTACATGTGGTCACAAAAGCCTCGCTAACGGGTATCACTCCTGCATCCTTCACAAAATCACACCAAACTCCCAGCATCAACACACCCCATCCTCACTCCTCCCTCCTCACCGCCCCCTCAATCCCCTCCCAAGCCCTCCTCTGCCTCTCCTTCCTCTCCTCCACCCCCCCACCACTAACCCCCTCATGCCCCCTCCCACCCACCCTCCCCATCCCCTCCATCTCAACATCATCCCCCTCCCTCCCCATCTCCCCCAACACCTCTCTAACCCTCTCCCTCCCCATCCTCACCCTCCTCGCCTCCTCCCTCAACCCCTCCACCCTCTCCTCCAAACACCTGATCAACGTCTCCCTCGCCTGATGCGGACGGTACTGATTAATCAAATCATGCACATTGGCCACCAACTCCCTCAAATCCTTCGTATATCCCTCATATAACTCTGGATTCTGCGCGAGACTCCCGACTAAGCCCAGGTAGGTCGTGAGCATGGAGCGGAGGAGGGAGATGAGGTATTGCTGCGGGTTGAGTTGCACGGATGGGTGAGGCGGGTAGAGACGCTCGAGTTGGAGGTCGGAGAGGGTGGGAGGCGGGGCGGAGAGGTCGTGGGTGGCGCCGAAGGTGGAGAAGGTGGTGGTTTTGGGGAGGGGTGGGGGGAGGAGATAGCGGAGTTCGGGGGGGAGGGCGGTGACGTCGAGGCCGGAGGTGGAGAGGTCGTCGGTGGAGGTTGCTGCGGCGGCTTCTTTGCGTAGACGCTGCAGCGAGGCGACGTTTTGCTTGGTGAAGTGTTTGTAGAAGGGCGGTGGAGCTGGGAATGGGGCTCGGAGAGGTGCGGGCGGCTGCTGGATTGCGACCGGTGGTTGCTGGTCTGCCATTGTCGTGGCAGTATAGACGAGGTCAATTGAAGATGACTAAAGACGAGATATATTTCTGTCGCGTGTACAAACGAGGCAGGCACGAGCTCCAAGCCGTTGCTTGTCGCGGTTTGAGTTGACGCCACCGTTCAGCCCCGCAATCTTGCATTCACATCCCCCCACACCTCAGCCTCCAACCTTTCTACCTTAATCACCACGCTCACCCTCTCTACCTACACCTCCCAGCCTTCCCCAACTCCTGCACCACCCTCTCCTCCACGCTCCTCCACGTAAAGCGCCAGTAGTACAACAAAACCGCCAACCCAATCCCACCAACCGCAACATACCATCCCCACACCTTCACCCACGGCTCACTGGCTCGCCTCATCACGACAAACGTAGCGATTTGAACAAGAGAATTCAACAATAATGCTGTTGCTATTCCCCCCCAAGTCAGCACAAAAGCTCACAACTTCTCGCAACGAGAGCGCGGAAGACTAGGTAAACTCACTGATGTGCCATTTCTCCCACCTCAAACTCGTATCCTCAGCATTCAACGCAAGACGCGTGTGCTTGTAGAGAAGCCATCCGTGCTCTGGACCGAAGAGGTCAAGGTAGATATTGGCGGAGTACTGCCTGAGCTCGCGACCGGTGCCGACTTTCCAGGCTGAAGTGACTCTAGCATATCCCGAGGCGCCTGCATACGAAGCAACGATGACTTGAGAAAGGTACTCGCGAATCTCTTCCGGGGTGGCATTGATGCTAGGTACAACTGGCGCGGCTGCTTTTGTCTCCATGACGGGCAGAAAGTCAGTGCGATGGGTAGGGCTGTTGAAAACAACAATCGTCGTGAAGTTTACTCGAGAGTAAACACCGAATGCTCATCTCAATAATTGAATTGCGTTGGAAGACATACTGTGTATGTACATAAACGAGCCTGCACCGCCTCACAATTCGAAACACTCCCCCGGCAGGGCCCATGACAAAGGATGTGTGCTGTGCCACATCGGCCCATCAGACTCACTGACGGGGCTACTTAAGCGCCTGCAGGCACATCAAGTTTTACAATTTTTGGAATGACTGTTATGTTCCTTGCAGATATGGAAGGAAGTCCTTGCCTCGAGTGCATGCGCTCACAGACTTTGCTTGACTCATGAAGCTACTACTGTCATCAATTATTCGCGATTATTGGATGCTGTTGACATTGCGGCTTGATTTCACGGATCTAGAATAGATATACTGTGTACACGACTCAGTCAATCATACCACCGTCCAGGCACCAGCCTCTTGACCATTTGCTCAGCTGTGATCGTTCCAACTGCCACATGCCCTACTTCCTCATCAGGATGTACATCGCCAAGTCTGACCCTGGCATTCTTATGCTCTTTCGCAATCTCCACTCCATCCTGCAAAGAAGTGCACCGTAGGTCAACGTAACGATTATCCCGCAGAGCCAACGAAAATGCATCTAAAATATCAGGTCCACGCCTAGTGCCATCCAGGACCGCGGTCGCGAACCCAGCAAGAAGCATCACGGCCGACGTGACCACAAGCACAGCCAGCCAAGACCGATGACAGCGTAGCACAGTCTCACTCGTCGTAATCGTACCCTCGTGGTCGACCCTAGGAGTGTACGCCAGATTGTACTCGGAACTCACACCCGCGCTCGAGAAATTGCCGGAAATCACATAAGGGTTGCTACCAGCTAGATAGTACGTATTCAGCAGCTGCGCGAAACGCTGCGAGAAGACATCGTCGCCGATTGTAGACAGATCGACCCATCCTGTAGGCGATGCGATCTCCGTCGATGGCGCAGTGAAAGGCTCGTCGGGGTGAGCAAAGTAGTACTCAAATGGGCTGGAGTAGTCGGGATGATAAGTCCCGCTTTGCATTGAAGCGTTAATCATACCGCCAAACAGTAAAGAGCTGGCGGTGCTCCTATAGAGGCCGGTAAAGTTGAGATAGTCAGGCGGTCCCGTGACCCGCCGGACGGCCGTGGTGTTGCAGCTGTCCGTCATGCATGAGACTTGCTGCTCGATCTGGCTGATTGACAGTTCGCAAGTTGCATTCGTCATGACGGTGGAGGAGTATACGCCGCGTTCTGTGTAAGTGTCTGCCCAAGAGTACAGCATGAGTGGGTAGGGCGTGCCTGCTGTATGGTTTGCGAGCCTGTCCCAGAAGATCCAGAGGTAGAATCCGTTGGTCACATTCTCCATCGTCGTTGGGAGTCGATCGAAATAGTCCGTTGGCGTGAACCCTGTGAAATTGCCAGGATCCGACGCAGTTAGAGAACAGTTTGGATACAAGTAATGCGTGAACATGCTGAAGGTGGAGTTGCCCAAAGTCGAGGGCTTCGCGAACGGCACTCCAAGCAATCCACCGTAGATCGGATCCGCTTCCTGGCTTATGTTGTACCAGCCGTCGCCGTCCGTGCTAAGCGTCCTTTCCAGCGGTTCAACCATTGGGAATTTCAGATTGTCAAACAGGTCGTAAGATGCGTTTTTCGATTTCGCAGGGCTAATGAGAGCGGCGTTGAAGATGGTATCGACCACTACGCCGTACTGATCAAAGTCGTCTGCACCGTCCAAAGCAAAGTACCCAGGCGTAGTATCATAGTATGAGAAAGCAGAGGTCTGGTTGATGAACACCAGGCTCGGCGATACGACTCGTAACGCTGCTTGTCCGCCCAACGGTGACATCGCCCACAACACTAGCAGCGCTGGCACGAGTGGGTGTAAATGTCGCAGGCGTAGAGGCATCGTTGCAGCCGTAGACACCGTTCGACTTGCCATCAAGCATTCGACTGATCCGACGGTAGTGCCCCTTTCCAGTGCTGAGGCAGCGATCGCTTTCAGAAAATTACCAACGATAGCCGCGAACATGATGCTGAAAATGGTCGGACCCTAGGATCAGAATAAGCATGGTGTAGGACATCGTTCAGTCGAGTTTCAAACTCACGGCTTTGGCAAGTTGGAACAGACGTTGACTGAGGCTCTCTTCTGCAAGCTGCTCATCTTGCTTGTAAACTAAGACTGCGAACACAATGAAGTACAGTGGCAGTATTCCAGTCAAGCTACTCAATGCGACGCGACCGAGTGTAGCAAACGAGAACCTCTTTCGAAGCTGTCGCAGATTCTTTCCGGGTTCCTCTTGGGTCGAAGCTGCATCCTGCGATGGCGAAGATGTCGTTGATACACGCGTGGTGACAGACGGCAGAAGCTGCGCTTTAGCCTCAGAATGGGCACGGCCATGATGACACGACATCCTCGCTACGGAGCATTTGTCAAAGAACGTATTGAATTTCGGTGCCAGAGCTGCGGGCGCGAATTGACCTTCGTCGCAGCTGAAGCAGCCTTATGTCTTCTCAGCTAAGGCTGCTAGGGTCAAGGTAGCACAGCTGCGGCCACTTGGTACCTCAACACTGCAGCAGCCTACCGCCAGCCGTGAATCCGATTCATTTCAAGCCTTGTGGATGTGTGCTCGCCGGTGCCAGCAATACATACGACGGCCCGATGGGATCATTGCGCCCTTTGCCAAAGTCATGGACCCGCAGCTAGAAGCTCGGCGGGCCTGCACACAGCCGCAGCGGCCGACAGAAGGATGCAAGCCATATGCGACGGTGTTGGTGGTCCCGTGACTAGCAACTTGTTGTATGCGCACATCACTACCCGAGTTGGGATGGCTGGAGTTACGCGAGGAGCACAAGCTAGTTCCATGCACAGCCTTGCTGGACGCATACTGTCCGCGAGTGGCACGATCGCCATTTTTCGAATCACGAAGCGCCGCACCGGTGACAGCTTGGTAGTCTCAAGCTGCGCAAATCGTCTTCTGCTGGTGGTGGGGCCGACATCTTTCGCGATACCTCTGGTGGCTGTGTGAACGCCTGGTCAATACTATGTCAATAGCTTTCGTCCGTTTCCAGCGATGTGCGGCGTTGGACGTGTTAGTCTAGACATCTGAGCAGTGGCTGCAATATGAGGAGTAGCAAGGATCAAGACAGGACTGTTGTCCATCCAATCTGCACTGACGACGACCGCTTGCATGATGCTCAAAGACCTTCGTTGTGACATTGGAAGGAGCTTGCCTAGTGGTGGAAGTTCTTTTCTTAGCTCAGGCAAGATCGACCAGCAGCAAGGGTCACCTCCGCACGTGCGTCACGGCCTTTTTTACATGTTCACCATCCAAACACCCTCTTGTCAAGATGCTTTTCTGATCGCCTCGCCAAAAGCCAGGCGCCTGGTGCCGGCTGAAGAATGTCGCCTTGACTGGTCAATTTCCGACCATGCCAGATGGCCACTCTCCGTGTAGACCATCCGGCCATCAGTGTCAAGATGGTATTCCGTCTACCAACCCCGCGAACAGAACTGCTGCGCCTTAATCGCTACCCACCTTCCACCCGCATCACCGTGCCTCCATCCAGACCACCACACCACCACCTCCCTTCCCCTAAACAACCGGCCACCCACTCCCAAAATCAATCGTATTGACCCCCAACACCTTATCGGCATCCGCATACCCAATATTCGTATCCACATAATGATAATACAACACAGGCCCATACGTCGGATCGTCATACACCCCCTGCCCCCCAGGCCCGTACACCACCCCATGACTGCCCAAGACCAAAGTCCCGCCGCTCTCCAGACACGACGTGCCGTTTTCATCGACCTACCAGCAAACAAATTAGCCAGCACCTCGACGGAGGGAAGGGAGTAGACATACGTAGTCCCCATCCACAGATGTCGAACGACAAACCATAATCTTATACTCGTCCCCCGCCGCCGGCCTATCAGTGTCGTAACTACAGCACGTGCCACTACTAAAGAACAAATAATAATAATCCCCATACTCAAACACATACGCGCCCTCGCTCGGCTGCGGACTCGTCGTGTTCAGTTCGATTTCATACGGCGTCGTCTCCGGACCCGCCAAGGCGTCCGAATCAAGCGTAGTCTGGTAAATGTCTCCCCAAAAGGACCCGAAGGTTAAGTAATTGGTGGAATCTACGACGATGAGATTGGGGTCGATAGCATTGTAGTTGTCGCCGGACGCGGAAGAGATTCCTGTGCTGCCGTGGTCGGTCCAGGTGCCGGAGGCCATAGTGGTGGAGGTTGCAACGCCGATGGCCGAGACTTGGGTGCCGAAGGTGCTGACGGCGTAGTAGAGGTAGTAGGTGCCGTCTACGTAGTGGACTAATGAGGGTGGTTATTTATCAGTAGGCTGTCACCGACAGGATTAATGGGAGGGGAGGTGCAATACGTACCGTCAGGCGCCCAGGCATCGTCGGAGCCGGCGTTATCGATTGAGGACCCGCTGCTTGAGAGGACGGTGCCTGCACCGACCCAAGGTCCGGTGATGGAGTCTGCGGTGTGGATATCGATGCTGCCGCCCGTGGAGAACCGGAAGTAGGTGCCGTCGCTTGAGCGGCGGATCAAGGACGGGTCGTGCGTGTCGTTGCAGACACCTGTGCATTCCATGGGGTCGGCGTAGGAGTTGGCGAGACTGATTGTCGTCGCGACAGCGAACAGCAGTGCGGAACGCATCTTTCTTCTTTTTCTTTTCAGGGACGGAAGGCTGGGGATGATGGGGAGAGTGGCATGGAAAGTGAGTGCCTACCTTGATATTTACAATCTTGTGCATTGTTCGCACGGAGATTTAACGATACTTTCTCGCCCTCCATATTGGCTGCGCAGCAATGAGCTCCACCAGTCACCACTTGCGCAAGCGAGATGTATGAGATCCTGCGCGACGACGTTGTGCAAAGAAGTAATAAGTTAGCCAAGATCGAGCTGCCCGAACCTTAGTGCGGACGACCTCCTCCCGTTCTGCTTTCTCCACCAAACATGTTGAAGCTTGGCGAGGTACAGATCTACATGTAGATCGTCGGAGGATTTAATCCAACTCGGTAAGATGGTTCCTGAGGGTGTGTTAATACTGCGAGATTGCAAGTAACACTGCAGAGTTGCACAAGCCTGCGGGTCGTTGCACGACCTATGGGTCAAACACGCGCGATGGCAAGCACGTGTGGAACCTTGGCAATTTTGTCGAGAATAGCCGAGCACACGGGATGCTAAAGGCCCATATGATGAAGGCAGGCGAGCTGATGCGAGGCTTTGTTGAGGCGGTCGCTTGCTCCAGAGATACTCGGGTGTCTTGACTCAACTGAAGAACGCGTGATCTACGGCTGTTGACCGGTTGGATGACTGCCGTTGCCCTGGGTAAAATGAAAAATATATATGCTGCGCGCGTGCTTTGTCTAGAGTGCAAAGGCGTCCTTGCTGAGAACACCTTCAAATTAGCGATATGGTTGATATGTGCAAGACTGAGTGATTCGGGTCACTAATCCAAATCGAACATCATATTACACACTCGTCCATAAGATGGACGTCATGTCTTGACCACGCGTGAGCGGGATTGCTGATATGTCGTCGCCTCATGATGTCCAAGATTGAATGCGCGAAGGACGAGAAGAGTCCAGGAACGGCACTCTCGAACATGCTTTGAGGACCGTGCTGTGACGTGCTTTGCGCTCAGCAAGTCGAGCAACCGAGAGCGAACCAAGATCCTTCTTTGTCCACCAGCAGATCTCGATATCGTTCGCAAACTTCGCCAGAACAGAATGCTCCACTTTCGGATGCTGCGTGGAAGGACCCTAAAATGTTGAACTCTCCGTTGGCGACAGAGGCTCAGCATTCCTCTGGAACATAGACTAGATGAAATCATCTACAGTAGCCGCAAGACCACCAGTGATCAGCGCGAGCGCTGCTTCGTCGCATCGTCCTGGTAGCAGACGCAGCCGACCAGACTCGTCGCGAGTATGGAGCACAGCAAGATCCAGTCGCTGTGTGAAGATGACCTTGGTTCGCTGAGAAGGAACACGGCGTTCAGCAGTCTATTGCCGAGTCTCCCCAGCCAGGTGTATACTGCGAGCGAACTGCTCAGGTACAAAATTCATGTCAAGACCATGCAAAGAACTTTGATGATATTCATAGCCCGGAACCGATCGGCAGCAGGGATCCAGTATGCGCACGTGCGTCATGCATACAACCACCCTTTCACATGCCATTATTATTCTCCCCAATCTCTCTACACTCCACACACCTCTCCCTCACTTGCCTTCCCAGCATCACTCGTTATGGCCACCGCCGACCGTCCAACCCCCTTCCGCACCAAATCCAAAGCCGCTCCCAGCTCCTCTCCCTCCACTTTCTTGGAAGCGTTTCAGCGTTTCTGGACCAAAAGCTATGCGGGCGACTATCTCGGGCTCGCAGCCTTGCTCGCCGCCTATATGGTCATTGCACTCATCGGCGAGCCGTTCCATCGACATTTCAGGCTTAATGATCCGAGGTTGCAGTTTCCGCATGCGGAGGTTGAGAGGGTGCCAGTTTGTACGTTCTACATCCAACAAAACCCAAGATGGATGAAGTAAAGCAAAAGGCTGATTATGATGCTATATTGATACAGTCATGCTCTTCATCTACGCCGCCGTCATCCCCGCCGCGCTCCTCGGCATCTGGACCATCTTCCTCAAACCTCCCATCCACAAAGCGCACGTCACGGTTCTCGGGCTCGCCACGTCGATTATCCTTACCTCCTTCCTCACCGATGTGCTGAAAGATGCGATTGGGCGGCCGCGACCGGATTTGATCGCGCGGTGTAAGCCTGATGCCGATGCGCCGAAGGATATATTGGTGACGATCGAGGTGTGCACGGAGACGCGGCATCACCTGTTACATGATGGGTGGAGGAGTTTCCCGTCTGGACATTCGAGTTTCGCGTTCGCTGGGCTGGGATATATAGCGTTGTTCTTGGCTTCGCAGACGAGAGCTTTAGCACCACGTGCGAGTCTGCTCGTGATTCTGGTCTGCCTTTTGCCGCTGCTGGCTGCCGCGATGATCGCGGTCAGCCGGTTGGAAGACTACAGGCATGATTTTGCGGATGTGATTTCCGGGAGCTTGTTGGGAATGTTGGTCACGTATCTGAATTGGAGGCGATACTACCCGAGCCTGCTGAGCTATGGGTGCGATGAGCCGCATGCGCCGCCTGGGAGTAGGAGAGGGAGCCCAAGTGGGTTTCAGAGGGTTAGGGATGAGGAGGAGGGGCAAGGTATGGTGGAAGCGGGAATGTATAGTGTCGCGGATGAGGAGGGATATAGTCGCGAGGGCGTGAGATGAGGAATGGAGGCATCAGGCTGAATTGGTTATTATCGTGAAGCAAGCGATGAGGCAAGAAGCTGTTGCGAAGGCCCATATGAGGGTCTCCGGGACAATCACGCTCCCGTCTTTGGACGTCAGAATGGACCATGAAGGTCTGTTCGATCGAGCAGTGGCAAGCACGACACATGCGCATTCGCCATTGGTCTCGACCAGAGCGGTCTGGATGCATGCTGGCTCTCATGGGCTCCTGGGCCTAGGACCTGGGAGTCGTGACGAGCGAGCCAACGCCAGGCGCGGGAATCGCCTGGTCGAGAACGTTCTTCTGTTCGCATGGCGTAAAGACGAGGACAGCGACTCATGGGCGGCTCAATAACATGAATTCAGATCGCTTCCTCGTTTTCAAGGACGGACGGGATTGTGCAAAGTCGGTTGCAAGTATACAGCCTCACGACTCGTGCATTCGCATTAATGCAGTTGCGACACGGCACGGCCCATCACTAGTCATGGACGTCTCAAGACTATAGATTTCACAGACATCTGAGAAGAGACGCATGTGTACTGACAAGCCCGTGTTTGCGGCGACACGGGCGCAAGTACCGATCCCAGCGCGAAAAGTTAAATGCACCATTGACCTTCTGCTCACTGCCGTCGGACATGTTCGGATGAGACAGCCAGCGCCCGCAACAACCCTGCATAATTACAGAAGCGATAGGGAAGCACCATGCGCAGAAACATCTTGGCTACAGCAATGAACGAAACCTGGGGTCGAAGGTTTGATTAAAGCAACCTCACTTCATACTGCTGGAACGATCGCTGCCACCGTGCGGCCATGTGCGACACGCCATATACCAGCAGCCTAGCTCTTGTAGAGAATGAAGCCAAGTAAGTCTGTCTTAGCCATTGACCAGTGGGTCCGTCATCAGTCGCCTCCACTAGGCTCTGCACAACATGGCGTCCACTCTTTCTTCCATCTCTTTCTTTACGCTCATTACACTCGCTACCACCCAATCTATCAAAGACTATGGCACCTCAGGCGGCTCGGGTCCAACAGGCGGTATCGGCGACAAAGACCGACCGATATTCCAAGTCCAAGCATTCATTACTGATGGCATCGTCGTCTCTGGCAATACGAGCGGAACAACACGACAACTCGCGCCTGGTCCGCCGCCGATACTGGCGACGAGCAATGCTACTACGAGCTTGAATACGACCAACACGAATACGACGAATACAAACACTACTACGACTTTTACCGATCCGGGAAATTTTGGTTGTGATACTGAGCAGAGGAGTGTGGTTATTGATTCGAGTCCTGCGGGTGCGAAGCAGGAGATTCTCGGGTTTGGGATGGCATGGACGGATTCGACCGTTGATGTGTTTGATGCGCTGGAACCGCGTCTTAGGGATCAAGTCATGGAGGAGCTCTTTGGGCAGCACGGCAACAATATGGGTACGTACTTGATACATGGGAAAAACAGATTGTGTCTGGAACATTGGCTGACCATACGTCCTCCCCCCTCGCAGGCTTCATGCGCCACACCATCGGCTCCTCGGACCTCAGCCAAAACCAATACAGCTACAACGACAACGGCCTCGACTTCAACTCCGGCTCCCCCGACCCGGACCTCAGCAACTTCAACCTCGGCCCCTACGGCCGTCGCATGGCCGAATACCTCGCCCTCATGGGAAAATACAAAGGCGACGTCACCCTCCTCGGCGCCCCCTGGTCCCTCCCCGGCTGGATGAAAAACAACGCCCTCTTTGTCGCGCCGCCGGACATCGCCAACCACATCTACGCGAACAATTCCATAAACCCGCACTGGATTGATGCCGCCGTCACGTATTTTACTAAGTATGTGGATGCATTTCGGGAGGAGTTTGGGGTGGTGGTTAATGCTATATCCCCTCAGAACGAACCGCTGAATCCAAGGGGAGGGACAACGAGTATGTACATGGACTCCCTCGATCAAGCCGCGATGCTGCAAAGGGGTTTAGCGGCGGAGATGCGCAAGAGGGATGTGAAGGTTATAGGGTACGATCATAATACCGATGTGCCGGTTTTCCCGTACAGGATCATGCAGCATGATCCTAAACTCATGGATGCGGTGGGCTGGCATTGCTATCAGAGTCCCGTGGCGGTGTACGATGTGCTGCAGGATTTTTCGGACGCGTTCCCGCGTGTGCCGCAGTTCTTGACGGAGTGCGCGAATACAGCTGTGGTGGTTGGGGAGGCGAATTTCTGGATCGCGCAGAATTTCATCCCCTCCCTTAACAATGGGAGCTCGGGAGGGATTTACTGGGTACGAACTCCCCCTTTTCCCCTTCACCCAAGCCCCATCATCTCTCCTCTGCTAACTTTTGCTTGCTTGTTCCGGTAGGTCATGGGTACAGACCCGGAATTCGGCCCTCGAAGCCCCTACGGCGGCTGCGCGACTTGCTACCCGATGATCATGGTGAATTCGAGCGACGTGTACATGAAAACGCACGACTACTACATGATGGGCCACTTTTCGCGGTTCATCAGGAGAGGAGCGGTGAAGTACGATGTCAAGACGCCGCAGATTGGCGCGGGAATGGATTACGGGGCGCAATTTTGGACGACGGCGAGTAAGAATCCTGATGGAAGTTGGGGTAAGTCATTAGGATCCTCCTCACCAGCATAGCCTGGATCCCGAGAGGCGATGCATTGCTGACCTTGCCATTCATCACAGTCATCGTCTTCCTCAACGGCTTCCCCCGCACCAACCAAGACGTCACTCTCACCTTCTCCGCCACGAACCTCACCTGGCGCGGCACTGTCCCCGCCAATACCGTAGTAACCTGGCTCCTCCCCGCCGACTTCCGCCTCGGCAACCTCACAACAACAAACTCCACCTTCTCCCCCAACACGACCGCCACTAACAACACGTCTCTGAACCCCAACAATCAACCTTTCAACCTTCCCAATGCCACGATGCCCAATGGTGTCATTCAGCCGACTATGTGCCCGAACGCGACGGCCAAGAAAGATGATGGGGAGGACTCGGATGATAAGAGTATGAGGGAGTATAAGAGGCCGGTGCCGAATACGGGGCGGAAAGTCGATTTCCCGACGCAGCCGCAGTGGCAGATTTGTTTCGATGGGGAGGGTGGTGACGCGGGTAGTGGTGGTGCTGAGGAGACGGGGCAGCCGGGTGGTGCGGGGAGTGGGCATGCGAGGCTGCATAGGAGGAGGAAGCTGCATCATTGAGGCTTGGAGGTTGGAACAAAAACCTAGGGTCTGGGTCGTAAGGTAATACGTTCATTGTAGACCTTGCTGTGAGCGTCATCCGTTTCGCGTTGTCTCTTCGTTGGCGAGAGATAACAGGAATTCATGGGTTGAAGTGGGGGGGTGTGTGTGTGTTGAGGTCGAAACCGTGTGATCAAATGAGCATGCTGATGCGTTGTGAACAGATCGGCGTGGAAAGTACAGACCAGCACTTTCTTCGTCTTGTGAGGCTTACCACGGTTCACACAGCAGCCTTAGCCGCCATGCTCGCCGCTTGCGACAGCCTGAGGGTACTAGGCAGGACCGCACATCCTCAGACGGGCCTGTATCTTTGAGCAGTATGTGCAACTCATGGTCCATGTTTGCAGTAGCGTACGAGCCTAGGACAGCACCAGGTCGGACTTCGCACGGGCAGGTTTGCGCGGGTACGTTAAGCAGCTTCTGCAGTGTCCCGCCTTATTCCTTGTTGTCGTCTCTAGAACCTTGCACAACCTGATACGCTCAACCGCTCATGCATGCTACAATCAACCCAATAATCGTTCACTGCCATGCCAGCCTTCCTCGACTACTGACCAAGACGCAAAGCTGCACCCGCTTGAGCCGCGGGTGCTCCTGCATACGAAGCAAATGCATTTTGAAGTCGTGGGTTTGGATCTCACTCTCATGCACCTTTGACGGCGGCTCAACCTCCTTGCGAACCATGAGTCGTCTCCACAACCTGCCGAGCTCGCGCCTCGTAACAAGTAGGCGCAGAAGAAATCATGACCATGGAACAATGCGATCCTACCATGGCATGAGCCAGTCAGCCATGAAGCTCTCGGTGAAATTGTACCGGTTCCAGCCGTGTCCTATGTGCCGAACGAACCACCGTGCTACATAGCTGATCTCAGTCATGGTCGAAGGCGAGAATCAAGCTATGTCACTCCAGATGACAGTCCAACCTCGGTGTCCTATGTCGAGCATTTCCCAAAAGAAGTTGCGATTTGTGGGATTGATGTCGCTAACACCCGGGGGCAGGCCGAGGCACCGAGGGCGTAGCGTTCCGTCCCGCAGCAATGATACCCTGACGCCTGGAATCCTCTGATCGGCAATGCAAGTGATGCTTATTCTTGATCTTAAGTAAGCCATCCGTTCGAGATGAGCAATCAGAAGCATTCGATTCGCTCGTCTGGACTGACGGATTCGGTGTGAAGACAGTCTATCCTCGACGAGTCGACACAACTCCTGCTGGTTGCATTTACCTCCGTGGGGGACCTGTCTATGCAACACCAATCGATTGGTATGATTCCAAACCCTCTGAAGATATCCTGATGTGCTCCAAGATGGCAGAGCAGACCAACCCGCAGCGGGGCAGAACACCTTGGTCAGGTCTCGCTTGGCCGATGTTTGTTGGGCACCAAGAAGTCTGGACCACCGCATGCTTTCCCCACGAATGCGGCCAACGATGCATACCCATCTAATCCTTTTGGTCAGCCGTTCATCTCCAGGACACACTCCCGGGATGTATAGGATTCAAAGGCGCATTGAAGCCTTCCTTCTAACAGACAAGCCTTCGCCTGCTACGTCGGAGGCGGCGCCATTTTCTAGGCCCTGCTGATCGAAACTTCAGCTTCCCCTCATAATGGCGCACTCCGCGATGCAAGCCAAGGGACGCCATCAGCCGCCCAGTATGCCCTCTGAGACTGCCTGACAGCCGTCTGAGTGAGAATTGCTTCAATAGGTCGAAGTATGTCCCTCGTCATGGCTGTCGTATGTCAACATGTACCTTGAGCGGCGTGCCTTGGCCTCCTATGCCTCGCCTCGGACGGTCGATTGTCTGGACCCGCCAGATGTAAGAGGTTGCCCTCGAGGTCACTCGGGACCAGTGCAGCCAGTCTGTAGTCGCCCGGAGGTTGGCTGGAGAACAGCAGAATTAGCTCCAGGCAGCAAGTAAACAGGTAGGCCAGGGGAATGTTATATTGGGCGCTGCAAGCCCGCATCTCTGACAATACTCACCACTCGTACCTTTCATATCTTCACCTTGAGCAAACATCATGTTCGCCAAGACCGCAATTATTGCCCTGGCCGGCCAGGCCGCCGCCTTCCCATGGGTTGCTACTCACGTTGGCATGGACCCCGAGCAGATGAAGCGTAACGATGGCACCCCGACCAAGGTGCTTGCTGCTCGTGCCTCCGGCGACGCCGCCTCGTGTCCCAACAACCCGACCCACACGCCCGCCGTACCGATCAGTGCCAAGTACCCGTACTGTGGTGCCATTGGCGGTGTGCCAGGCTACCAGGTCTGCGCCAACAACTTGGTGCCGGCTAAGGGCGACACTGCCCATCAGTGGGAAGCTCCGGGAAAAAACGACATTCGTGGTCCTTGCCCTGGCTTGAACACAGCCGCCAACCACCACTGTAAGCATGAACTCGCAGCGCATGACCATTGCTGGTTGTTGACCCTCCGCCAGTCTTATCCCACGACGGCATCACCAACTTCACCGAACTCGTCGACGCTCAGCAGAACGTCTACGGTGTGGGCTACGATCTTGCGGTCCTGCTCGCAACACTAGGTGTCGGTCTCGACGGTGACCCATTGGGCACCACCAAGCTCTCTCTTGGCTGCGATGCCACCACTCGCACTGCTGCGGTCCCTGCTGCCGGACCCGAGCTCGGGCTAGATGGCCACAACAAGTTTGAGGGTGACACTTCATTGACCCGCAACGACTACTTCCTTGCCAACGGCGACAACTACGACTTCAACCAGACCTTATACAATGAAATGTCCAAGTACGCCAATGGCGACTTCAACCGCCAGAACATTGCCCTCTACCGTTACCAGAGGTACAACGAGTCCCGCGCGACGAACGGCAACTTCTACTTCGGCCCGAAGTCTCTGTTGCTGTTCGGTGCTGCCTCCTTCCTTTAGTAAGTTTTCTGCTTTGTCAATCAGCACCAACCTCTGCTCACACCTTAACAGTGAGCTCTTCCCATCGCTCGGTGAGCTCGGCACTCCAGACCAGACCACCATGGACTACTTCTTCAAGAAGGAGCAGATCCCACCAAACTGGTACTCCCGTGTCGACCCGTACACCATCCCTCTTGTCGCCGCCGAGATTTTCGCTCAGTACGAGCTCCACCCGGTTGCCTTTGGCGGTAACACCGGCACTCCCAACTCCTTCGTTGGCTTTGGCCAGGACGGTCCATACATCTCGAACGGCATGTTCAACGGCAGTACCGCAGCCGGCGTCGCTTGCTTGCTCTACCAGCTCGCGACTGAGAACGACCCGTCCGAGTTCGGTGGTGGTAGCATCCCTCAGACCTCTACGGCCAACCTCGAATGGATGGCGAGCAAGATCAACCCATTCTTTACTGGCAACGGCTCTGCCGCTGCCTTTGGCTGCCCGATTGCATTTAATAATGCATAAGCGTTGACGAGCAGTTCCAGTTGATCATGAGATCAAGTGTTAGTACCGTGACGGTGATGAGAAAAATGGTATCATATGAATTGTTGGATTAGCGCAAGCACATAGCCTTCGACAAAACAATCTGTTCGCAGCTCATCGAGATGGGACAGTATGTTCTCTCCTACTCGCAACGCCCATCTCCTTGCTTTCGGTCACGATGCTCGAAGTGTCCATCGATGCATTGCGTACTGCCGTTTCGTCGTGTCCATAAAGGTGTTGTCGGTGCGGGTGACGAAGCTGGAGGATCAGTATGACCACCTATAAAAACCGACACCAGCAGGTTATGCTGACGATCCTGAGAGATAGTGCCACAATGTCTAGTCGAGACACCGAGTAGTTCTCGAATGGCTAGGTATGGTGAATAGTTGGATGATAAGGCAAGCGCGAGCTGAGGATCCTGCCAACACTTCTCATCTGCAAAGCCAGATGCACCATGTACATGTAAAGTCGAGCAGGACATTTCCTGCTTCGTGCCTTGTTGTATGAAGTGGCGGGCAAGCTTATCTTATGCGAAGCACAGTGGAATTGGTCTATCGTCTTCGTGCCACGCGTCGTGCACGTGAACCTCGGCCAAGCACGTGCATGTGGCATGTGACGGTGACGGTACGAACATCGTTCCTGCAACATATTTGGAGCCGAGAGCGCTCATTATCCACACATCTCGCATACGGGATCATGTAAGGCAACGAACGCAGACAGATTGACCGATGACGGCCTTTGTGGACATTTTCGTGTTTCGGCACATACATGGTGTTACATACTGCAAGAATAGCCTGATGATCGCCGTCTATCGTCTATGCCTCACCAGAAGCAGCGCCAAACGCCTAACGCTCAATCACGATTACGTTGCAAGTGCGTTTTCTGCACCTTGATGTAATCACTCGACCACAGGCCGCCCCGCCCTGTCTTCAAGCACCTCTAGAGCCACCCCGAAAGAAACCGGTATCTGCCGTTGCCCCGAAGTTTGGCTGCTGTGAGCCCTGCGACCGTGCTGTTGAGGCTGGACCGCCGCCTCCCCTGCCTCCTCTGCCTCCTCGCCCTCCTCTGCCGCGCCCACCGCCTTGCCCACGCTCTGACTCGGTATGCATACTCTTAGCTCCACCATTCTGTCTCGTGACGGGCTTTTCGACACGCCCGCCCAGTGCACCACCGTTCTGATTCGGCGGACGTCTCCCAGGACCAGGTCTGGGTCCCCTCTCCACATGCCCAACATTCAAGCCCTTGACGCCCTTCAGACCCATCTTGCCCACGACCTGCTTGTCGATGACCGGCGGCTCAGGGCAGCCCAATGAAGCTGCGTACTCGTTCGCTAGAGCCACGAGACCTGGCGGATCCAGCCGCAGGTTCTTCATGAACGTCTTCTGGAAGCCAAGATAGGCTTGGTATGCTTTGTTCTTTGCTATCTCATCCACGCTCCCTAAAGCCTGCTCAACTGCAGCTGCCGCTTGCGTAGCACTGGCTGTAATATCGACTGTATAGGGTTTGATGGGAAGATGCTTGTTGACTTTGAGAAAGTACTGCTCTTGCTCCGTCAGGACGATGACAGCATGTCCACTTGTTCCGGCGCGTGCCGTCCGACCTACACGGTGAACGTATTGCTCGCCATTACTCGGTAGGCCGATCTGAACCACGAGATTGACGTTCGGAAAGTCCATGCCGCGGCCGATCACGTCTGAGGCAAACATTATGCCTGTCGATACCTTCTTGAACTCCTCAGTCGTTTTTGTTCTGGCACTCTGACTTAGACGCGAGTGCAGCTCGTAGACGTTGATCTCTCTGCCAAGAAGAACCTTGAACAAGTCGTACATCAGACCCACACCATTAGCTGTCGTGCCGAACACAATGGCCTTGAAATCTTGAGGTGACTGTTTTCGCTCTTGTTGTAGAAGAGCGGTAAGGTAAGGGAAAGTGTCCGCCACATTTCGGATGATGATCGAATATTGATCGACTTGCTCAATGGTCGGCACATCGTTCGGATCGACTGTCGTTATGTGCGTGTAGTCTTGTTTCAGGACTTTGCCGAGCACAGCCTTGATCTTGTCTGGCATTGTGGCGGAGAAGCACATCCCTTGCCACCCTTGTGATTTCGGCGGTATTCTGCCTAAGACTTTCGTAATATCGGGCAAGAAGCCAGCCTCCAGCATGGTGTCAGCCTCGTCCAGGATGAGGGTGCGCAGATTGCGAAATTTCTGGGCGACATAGTCGTCTGATAGATAATCGTTCAGTCGGCCCGGCGTGGCCACGAGGACGGTCGGTCTGCCGTTCAGGAATGCCTTGAGGTGCTGCTCCTTCTTCGTACCGCCGTAAGCGGTGTGGCAGTCGATCGCAGGTCTGAGCTGGGATGTGAGCAGATCACATTCGGTTTTGATCTGAGTCGCCAGCTCGCGAGTTGGTGATATGATGAGTACACCGACCTGCCCAGCAGGCACGGAGCCGTCAGTGAGGAGGCTATGCAGTGTCGGTAAGAGGAATGCTATCGTCTTCCCCGTGCCAGTCTTTGCTTGCACGAGGCAGTCTGCTCTGAAGTTCGGTAGCTCATTGAGGACTCTCTCTTGGACCGGGGACATGAACCTGCGAAAGTGTCAGCTGGACGCAGCACATCTTGCGGAGGCGCAAGGTATACAGGCTATCCGGAGCATCGATATAGACGATTCCTGATGGCGCGAAGTCTTACTGGTATCCCTTCACTTCCAGCGCCTTGAGCAGAGGCTGTTGAAGCTTCCCTGCCATACTTTTGTAGGGGCCACCCATCTGTTCGACGGGCAGCGTTGTAGAGAATCCTGCCGTATTCGCCATCTTGCTCTTGTTTGCCGGTTGTACTCTCGGTCTGCTGATATCGGAAGAGGTGTTGTATTTATTACGATTAAGGTACAGCGAGAAGGATCGACTTCGGGAGTTGTTGCTAAAGCGTAAGTGAAAGGAAACTTCTTTCCAGACATAGCACCGCAAACTGCGCATTCCAATATTCCCTTCTTCACGTGCCACAACCTGCTTGATGTGCTGCGCTTTGTTTTGACGTCAATGCACCCATCAGAACTCTCGGATTTTTTCCTCAGACACGTGTAGGGGTCGCATCGAGGAACGTGGGAGTGTGCATGTGGTCTCCGGAAGTCAGAGACCGGCCCCATGTCAGCAACGCGACGCCAAGACTGATACGGACTTCTGCAAGACACATTCAAATAAGAAGTTCTGAAATACATGAGATCAATCCCCTTGTCCCATATCAATGAGATCGTACATAGCGTCCTCAGCCTCGTTTCGTATGGCTCGCAAAGCTCCGCTAGCAGTCTGCAGCATCTCAATGACACCAGCCACCGCTCCCTGGTCATCAACGGTATGCAGCACCTCAGCAGCTGCCTCAAGCGGTGATCTTGTCTCGCGCAAAATCCCGGATCTTTCGCAGCCGGGCCATCATGGAGGGCAAGCTCTCATCTATCTCTGAAGGTAGGATGGCGCCATCTGCGGCGCCGTGGTTGACCACGTGTGTCCCATTGGGCATCTGAGCAAGTTCAGATGACAAAGAAAGTTCCTCTACCTCGTAGGTGGTGCTGAAGCCTAGGCGGGATGATGGTGGGCTATAGCTGACTGGCGATGGCGACTTCGCGTGGTCGTTGTAGCCCGCCCATTCCATGTCCTGATCCATAGAATGCAGACTGTCAAGTGAAGGGAGCAATAAGCAACGTACATGTACATGATGCTTGCATTATGACCTTGCTGTTTGCTAGTGGACAAACATAAGAATCAGCGGTATCTCCTATGAAGCACGATCCAATGGCTGTAATGACAGCAAGCACAACGATCCACTGCACAAACAGACAACCAAAGTACCCACCAGCTCGCACAGTCCTTGACCAATCCTTAACTAACAACAGCGTACATAAGCGAATGCGCCACCCTCAAGCTTCCGCTTCCCTATCGAGAAAATCGACAGCATTACGAGCAGCCTGTTCAATCGCTCGAAGAGCCTCTCGCGCCTCCCACAGACCCTCAACAGCCCTTTCTATCACCTGCCGCTTTCCGTGAGACTGATGCAGGCAATCCCGCAGCAGATCGATCAATTCTGGTGGTGGTGGCCTTGCTGCTCCGTGCGGTCCTGTCCGAGACTCATCTATGGTAATGTGGTTTACCAACGGAGCGGCTGAAATGCGAGGCGTACCAGGGAGCGATGGTAACATCTCATTAACTTCAACGAAGGCGAATGTGCGTCTCGAACGAGGTGTTGGTGGCCTGGCTGTGCGGAGGCGGCTCGCTGAATTCTGTGCTCCCCGTGTTGGCGATTCTGAGCGATTGTCGTAGCCCGCGAGGTCTATGGCTTGGGTGAGGTGTTTGTGCATCGCTGTGAAGAAGTTGAGCAGGGTGAAATATTAATGTGACTTCTACCTATGGCTTTCTGATGTGCAAGCATAGTGAACCAGTAATGTGTCCAATGAAGAGGACATGAATGACTGCAGCAACAACAAGCTCGTAAATGATTGCAAACATCAAACGGTTGTACTGGTATACTGATTGACTGCCTGATCTTTACATACCAAATTACTCGCTCATCAGCAAACCCCGACATCATATCGCCATCACCCTAATGGACGATTCAGACTTAAGGGTAGACGCCTTGATCCCAGCAGATTCAACTGTCGAGCTATGCAGAGCTAATGGGCCTGGTATTGCGCCTTTAGTGCTTATCCATTCCTCGCTTTCTGACGGATTTGTCCTGATCAGCTCCAGTGTACCGTCCTCAGCACTCTTTGCAGTGCTTCCCAACCTCATCGACTCCAGCTTCGATCGCCACGTATTCTGCCTCTCGCCCGATTTCTCAGCTCCCAACGATCGCGGCTGTGATGGACATTGTTGGCTAGAGGGTCTGCGAGGCGCTATCAATGCTTTGATACTCGGTATGCAAGCGCAGGCAATGCCCAAGTCGAGTTCGACGATACTGAGTTCCATAGAGCGTAGACTGATCTTGGTGCCAATCTTCGTGCTGCTGAGATGGCCAATCTCAATTTCCAAGGTGGACCGGGCTATGCTGACAATCACCGGAACCAGCATCATGGCAAAGAGGGCAACTAGGACGGCTCGCTCTCGTGTGGGCTTTTTGAGTGCCCAGAGCATCGGCACTGGCATTGCAGCAATTGCAATGTCTGAGGCGACAAGATAAGCCGCAATGACTTAAGGTAGCCGAACGCCGTCAGCGTAAGCTCTGCGCTTCGATGGAATGGACATGGACTCACCGTAGTAGTATTCGGTCATGTCAAGACAAGTACCGGGCCCAGTGAGATCAAACATATGCGAGAACGGCGTGCACTGCGCGAAACACATGACGACGGTGACGACTGTCATCAAAGTGACGATGCCCAACATTGACATGGTTGACCACCAGAATGGCGTCCTAGTCTTCCTAGCTACAGTAAGTCAGCACGCGCGTATTCATCGCAGGCTTTGAATCAGGATTTCGTTTACCGATTCGCAGATAAAGGAACAGTATCGATATCTTCACGAAGCTCACCGAAATAGAGCCAAGCAGCTCGAACGTGAAGATAGTCTGAGATTGCATTAGTAGAGATTCGAGCCGATTTTCCTGAACGGCTCACCTTGAGGAAGTCTGCTTCACCTGTCTGGCCCGTAAAGAGGCCATTGTAATTGTGAAGGCCAATGGCAGACGTGACTGTTATACCTATCATGGACAGGAACGCAACCAGCATGCTCCAGTCATCCAAGCCTGTGGTCTATTCGATCAGCGAGTGACTCTACCCACGCAAACTCCTGTCAGAACGGACCGATTGGACGCTGTCGTATGGGAATGGCCAGCAGGCGCAAAACACAAGCTGTCACTGAAACCAATGGTCAGCACCACAACCTTGCTAGCTGTTGTCAGTGCAGGACCTACCAGCAAAGGTGGTGAAGACAGCCAGTAGCGCCACCGCTTCACTGATCTCGTACCGCCTAAGCCCATACTCCTCGAGCGCATCCCTCGCGACCAGCGCGAGCTGGCGGACCTCAGCATGGTTTGCTCGCCCATCCATCGTCCCAGCGGCCAGTATGATACAGTGATACCAATATACTTGCTGAATACAATGCGACGGCGAAGCTAACAGAAACCGATGAAACAGCGAACACGACACTTGTAAGGAGGGTATGGACTTCCTGAATCCTTCTGCGCGAGTACATCGTGCCTGTTGCGCGAACCCTCACGGTGGGTCAGACAAGAGCGTCAAGAGATCTGTAACAATGTACGTCGTATGCGTGCAGCAAGGCGTGCAGCGTCGACGAAAAGCAGAGGTACTGTGCCTCGGGAGACCTACAGGCATGAGCGAGCCCGGCAGACTGGATGATAGCACCATGAACCTGCGACGCATGGGCGCGAGGATGGCTGCGACTCGGTCTTAGCCACAACGCAGACACTGCTGGTATCTCAAGCTTCTCTCATTCGGCATCCTGTTCACTCGATGCAGTTGATGACATCTCACATCGCCTAGTACCCACCGACTACAGAAGTACGATATCCATCCGACCTCAAGCGACGCACAAAGCGGTGCACCAATGCATGGGGCAGCACTCGGCTTGTGGCACTGTGCTCGATCAGCTGGTAACACTTGGAGTCGTAAGCAGTAACACAAAGTCGTGTATATGCATCGTTTGTGATACATCAAAGCGGGCCTCAGAACCATAGCGCGCGGCTGATGCACAAGTCTTCGGCTTTGGCCCCGGACCTGCATATCGGCACATGCAGGCAATAGTGTGGCGGAGATCAAGCTTCTGTTGACGTTGACGATAGAGCCTTCTCATTGTGGGGTTCTCGTGGCGATCTGACTTAAGTCGCTTAGGCATTTTACGAGGAAGATCAGATGTAAGGGATGATTCAATCACCGGAACCTGTGGGTGAATCGGGATCCAGCGTCAGAGGTCCCTTAGATTGGAGCATCACTTTAGGACTGGTTGTACAGCGGTTGCAGCATGACCAGAGCTTCACCACTTGTAGACAGTCCGTCTCGCATAACCAGATCGACATCCTGTGCTCATGAATACGCTGTTTGAAGGCGGCGCCACGCGCATCAGCCATCTGTTACAAGCACCTACTCCAATCTCACGTCACTCGTGACCTCCCAGCGTTACCTGGCATTACCACTCTACTTCAACCTAGCAGCCTTGAACCGGCTGACTTTCTTCAATTTCCCATCCTTCTCCTCGATCAATTCACCCAGCGCCTCATCTTCCTCGCGGTCAACCTTGAAACCGCCCTGCTGACGGACCATCTCGTTGCGACGGCGGTAATACTCAGCAGCTAGCTGGCGGCGTTCGGCAATCGGGTCAGGATCGTCTGGAATCGGTGCCTTGTTGCGCTTCTCGGCCGCAGGGCGTTCGACTAGATTCCCAGCGAGTGTACGACCAGCTGGTCCCAGAGGTACTCCGTCCTCGTCCACTCGTGGCTGCTCGACGGCTTCCTCGCGCCTTTTCTTGAATCTGGAGGTCTGTTTCATTGGAGTCGGTGGCGGTATCGTCGTGCCTTCGGTCTTCCTCTCGGCGACTATCTCAGACACCGGAGCTGCATTTTCGCCAGCCAACGTCTTCTGTGCCTTCACCGGCTCAGCGACATCGACCGATTCGGCAAAGCTGACACGCTTCTTTTTCTTATCACTGCTGTCAGAGGCGATTGACGAGACAGAGCTGTTCTCGCCATGAATCACCAGCCGCCTTACATCCGCAGGATCGATCCCGCCGTCAATGTCTTGAAGCTCCTCGTCCTTCGGCGCTGGACCCAAATTGCCGATCAAGCGCTCCTGCATAGCCAGCATTTGCTTGTGGTAGTCGTCGCTAATGACTTTGCCCTTCGTACGACCTTGCTCATCTTCGTCCTCATCATCTGAAAGTCCACTCGTGTACGGCGTGTCTTCGTCTTCCAAATAAGTGGAGCCCGTGTAATGCGAGCTCGTATCATCATCTTCATATTCTTCGTCGTCAAGTTCATCATAATCGTCGCCAAGACCCTCAGCCAAATCCATCTCTGCTACAATGTGCCCAACCTCATTGAGATGGTAGTCAAGCATATCTCGCCGAGTCTGTGCATCCTCCGCTGATTCGCCTTCAGGAGCCACGATCTCCTCCTTGATCAGGTCATCATCGTCATCGAGCGTTTTGACCCTGTCACCAGGCTTGAATGATGCCCGCAGCTCCTTCTGCGCTTCCGACTCAGTCTCAGGCTGAGCCGCTCCCGCTTGAGCTGCAACCTGCGGCGAAGCAGGACCCAGTGGACCCACAGGGATCTCCTCAACTTTTGGCGAAAATGAGACTGAGCGCGAGTCTGGTGGCGGTGCAGCGGGTGCGACTGCCACCTTCTCCGCGAAAGACACAGTCTTCTTGCCGTCCTCGGACTCGATTCTGACGATCTCTGGCGGCTCCTTGGTATCGGCTGCGAAAGAGACAGACTTCTTCCGCAAAGGTGGGCGATTAGGCCCTTCGAAGTTATCTTCAGCATAGTCACCAGAAGCCAGTGGGATGTCGTTGGTCGACTTCGCACGCTTCTCGATCGTGGGCGGAGCAGAAGGCATCGCGGATAAGGACGGGGCCGGACTTGCATTGGTGATAGCAGGCTTCAGCGGTTTCTCAGATTCGCCACTCGCAAGGTCATCTTGACTCAAGCCTGCCTGCTTCAACGCCTCCACAAGCCGACTCTGCTGCACCTCTGGTTGCGACAGACTGCTCGATATGACGTTGTCATCATCGTCCAATTCTTCCATGATCTCAGTAAGTGGCAAACCCGTCTCGCTGTCCCTCGTAGCAGCAAAGTCGAACTCCTCCAGCTTGGCCTCAGCATTGAAGAATCTACGCTGGATAATATCGACGTTCTTCTGTACGTACTCCTGTCTTCGCTCGATGTCACGCACTATTTGCTGACCGGTCCGAGGTGACGATTTCTCCAGACCTGAAAGCTCCAGAATGACCTGCTCCGTGACCAAGTCTCCATTGTAAGTCTTCGAAATTTCTGTAAGCTTAGTAGAGTCGACGTGTGGCTGGGCTTCCAGAATCTCCTCCTTCAGACCCTCATATTCCGCCTCAAATGTCTGCCAGTATTTGAGACTCTGCCGCAAGTCCTGTAGATTCTTCTCCAGGGCTTGGCGCTGCTGCTCAACTTTGAAGAGGTCCATATCGACAGCCGCCCAGCGAGGGCATCCAGAACACTAAGTATCGCGCCTGGTTGTGAGTGCGGACTGTTTCGTGTGATGTCTGTCGATGTCGACTTTAAGTGTTTGCAAAAGCGGATTCGGAAAGGCAGCTGCCAACTTTGAAGGTTTGGCCTGGTTGCCGTTGGTTGCAAAAGTGGAGCCAACGGGAGCGGGAGGCAGACTGCCGAACACTCGCCGCCAAGCCGTTGGACTTTACTAGCACCGTTCGCTTGGCAAATGACGACTGCGCGCTAGCGAACGCAACGTGGTTGTCGGTGAAAGGTGAGATGTCCGCACCAGTGAATAGCAACAAGAGATATCAAGTCGTTGAAGGAGCCCAAAAGCCTCAGACAACGGAGCGCTTGCTCTTAGCAGGTCACGCTTACAATCAGGTCATTGAATTCCGCATCAGGGTCTGCAGGTTTCACCTTAGTTGGGATCACTTGTGTTACGTGGACCGAATAGAGCAGGAGCGGTGGGAAGCAAACATCGTCACTTTTCACTTGTGCACGAGATCGCTGTGCTCGCGTCAATGCGCGTTGACAGCTCGGCATCGGCTCAGCTACGACCATACACGGTACATACACCGACTTTGGGCAGCAGGGTCGGACTAATGCTTAGGAGCCGCCAATCCACTGTGCAGCCAGGACTTCGGCTCGCGCAAGTGGGACAAATTGATGTCACAGGAGAATGCATGTGATTAGGAAAACCAGTCAATGGGCTCTTGCGGCTCATTTGCCGAATGCTGCATCGTCTACTGTTCAGTGTCTATCGACCATCTCTCCGGGCGCATCACAAGGTGATCTGCGTTCACCATCGAGCCCATCAACAATTAAAACTTGATGACTGTGACTGCCCAGTCAATCAGTCAAGCTCCAGTCATCTACTGCAGCAAATGGTCCCTGAAGTGCTTCTGGAAGTTCCCACGCTTCTCGTTGCCAGCCTGATAACGATTCTGCTGCCTCTGCGCCCTCTTCTGATCCCGCTTCTCCTGAATGCGCACCTCCCTCTTCTTCATGTCGCTAACGCCGATCATGCCAGAGCCTCCATTGGCGCGGGTTATTACTTGCCGACCACGACCATGTTCACCATTAGTCTCGGTTGTTTCGCTTGCGTTATCGTCCTCGTCGTCGGACACGTGGCGGCCGGCCTCAATCATCCGTTGATGGGCGCGCTCCTCAGGAGTGGGGTAGTTGCGTAGGTTCTGTCGATAGTAGGTCCTCAAGCTACGATGGCCAGCAGTACGGCCCGAAGGCAGATGCAGCTCGTAGTCGTCGTGATAGACAGCGCGAGGCGTGTGATGCGCATGCGAATGGAAACCATCACTGTCCTTGTGTGGTCTCGGATCCTTGTGAGAGTGATGCCGGTGCAGATGCAGCTTCTCGTACTTGTGGTCTTGGTGTTCAATCGGTACCGATGTGATCTCATCAGTGGGCACAGAAGACAATGTGCTGTCACTTTCCCAACCGTCCTCGTCCTCGTCCTCGTCCATATCCACGTCTTCGCCACCCTCGCGCTCGACAGTAGTCTTGACGTCGCGCTTCACGCCAAGACTTACGCCTCCCTTGCCGCCATCTGCTTCTTCTTCGTCCTCTTCTTCGTCTGAGTACGTGGAGCTAAAGTCGTAGAAGTCACCAATGTCGAGCTGCTCCTCTTCCGTGCTGTATGCGACCATGCAGTGTCCACGATCTCTCATATGTGTCTGCACACCACTAGCGGTATGCATGTGCTTGTGGCAAAACAGGCAGGTGTGAAGTACTTCGATCGTCTCTGATAGATAGTTGACGAGACCCGCAAGATCCACCAAAAACTCCTTCTCGGGCACGAAAAAGCCGTGCTGCTTCGACATGTGGTTCAGGTTGAGATCCAGCGTCGGGGATACGTAGTTGCAGAAAAGGCATTGCTTCACATCTGCCTTGTGCTCGTACTCTTCATCTTCCATGTCCTCGTCGGCCGTGCCATTTGCCGCTGACACTTGGGCGGCTGCTGTGCTCGGAGCACCATCCTCGAGCCCAGTCTTCTTCATATCCTGTACCACATCTGCAATGTCTTCATCGTCATCTTCTTCGTCAGGCTGTGCAGTCACTGTGCTCGCAGTAGTGCTCGCAGTATCAACTGGATCGCCTAGCGAGAACGTCGAATCTGCCATGCTCTCGGTCTCGTGGCCACCTCTGGCTGCCAGCCTGGCTACCAGAATCTTGTGCTTCTGGCTGCCCAAGTGGTTCGTAAACGCATTGTCGCTGTAGTATGTCTTCTCGCACGCCTCGCATCGCTTCTCAAAACTTGCTCTTGCTGCAGTCGCCGCCGCTGATGCCTTGTTCGCCAGTACCTTCTCGGCGAAGATTTCTGAGGTCAATGGTGGTAGCGATGCGACTCGTCTCTTCAGATCTGGTAACGAAGGCGCGCGTCAGCGAAGATGTCAGACAGGTCCATCACGGTGGATGCACATACTGTATCTATGCCAGTCGCTCTGCATATGCGTCCTTTGCAGATCAGAGGACCTGAAAGCGACCTGGCAGGTGTTGCAGGTAAATGGGTGGGTCGATGCGGTCGCCATCTTCTCAGAGTTACAGTAAGTATCGTCGGAGTCTTCAGAAACAATTTGTATGACTGTATGAGAGGCGCGACGGCTGCTTGCTTACAAAAGTAGTCAAAGAGCAAGTGCAGCAGCGGCGAAGTTTATTTCGGCAAGTGGGATATTGAATGACGCAGGTGGACCCTGCATCAGCGGCCCTCGCCGCGCTCTTTCAGGAAGTTACGCAGGTGACCAAAACTTGGACCAGATCGCAATCCCTCTGACCACTTGCATGTTCACATCCGAGCTTTCATATACTACTGAGGATCTATGCCATGGCCGTTGTCTAGATGTCTTGAAGCTACAAGCCTCTTCGCTCACGCATGATTCTCTCTAGGCGTTCAATCTCTCCACCAGCCTCCTCAATCATCTTCCTCAGTTCCTTCCTCTCGGCCCTACTCAAGCGACGATACTTGCTCTCCAACAAGCGTTGAAACGTCTTTCTCTTCTTCTGTTTCCGCTTGAGGCTCTCACTCAGGCTCTGGTACATCCTGTCATTCGCGGGAGCGTAATAGCCGCACGTCTAACGTAGGCCGGAAATTAGCATCACCTAAATTGCACAACATTGCTCTTGATAGAGACTTACAGCACCAGTGCTTGAGACTAACGATGGATGGCTGACAGGCATCCAATCGTGGTCAGGTAATTGGTAATAAGTGGCATAGCAACTGCCATTGAAAGGGTATTCGCACGGTTCCCAATGTTCAGAGGTGCGGCGGACATAGCTGTAAACGGGTCTTCGTGGCGTGCAGTCTGAGACATACCGGACGTCCCAAGAGAACATTGCTAAAGGGTTGCTCTGCTGTCGGGGAAAGATGACTGTGGGCAAGCTGCTGATCGACATTGAACGTCGATTTGGGCCAGGCAACTTATCGCTCCGACTGTTTGCTTGGATGAAGCATGCCTGCAAAGCGTAGAAAGGAGGGCGCGACTGCAAGAAGACAATGACAGAGTATCTCCGCCTTACATTCATGAATGAGCATCTGACACAAATATGTCAATACTACTGTAAGTATGCACCCGGGTAGTTTTCTATTCGTTTACGCCACGCTCAAACGCATACAACAATGGTCGAATCTCAGAATCCAGCCTTGCCAAAGGGATGGGAAATCGCGCGACTATTTCCAGCCAATTGTCGGCGCAAAACATCTTTCGCGAACTCCTTAGCAGCCTTGGAAGCTCTCGAAGGCTGTCGTCGCTCAAACAACGCCTTACTCTCAGCCGTTTCTGCAGCCGCCTCACCGAAAGTCACAAGTTTGGCCCTCTGCCCGTCCTGCTCAGTCTCGGGCAGCAGATCCATGTCCGTTCCCAGTCTCTCTTTCAGCGCCTCCGTGGCTGCTTCCTCCCTCTTCCTGATCTTGCGCTCATGTCTGAACGTTGTCCGCATCCTCCTGTTCGCACTCCACGGATCATCCCAATCCCGGTCTCTCGCCTGATACAGCTCTTCGATCCTTTTTGTATTCTCCTTGGCTTGAACTTTCTCATCCGCTTTGCCCTCCAGCTCAGCAAAAGCATCCTGTCTCCTCGCTTCCCTCTCCGCGGCCGTCAAGATCGGGATACCATCCTCGCCCTCCTTGACCTTGTCTTCACCATAGTCCCGTGCTTTACCACCCTCATGCACTACGTACGCCGTGTTCTTGGGATCTGTCCTGATCTCTAAAAATTGGTCGCAAGCCGGATGTCGCATGCGGAAGCTCCAGATAGGTGTGCTGTAGTAGTAGCCAACCTTCTTCTTTTCCGCATTGAAGCGGACACCCTGGCCAATAATCGCGTGCGGCTTGCAGCCGTGACACCAGACAGCATACGGCATCTCGAAGCGTACAGTCTGCTTTCCATCTTTCAGAGTGCCTGGCGGCCGCTTGCCGGTCTTGTTGGAGAAGTTGGGCGCGCGGCCCATATTGAAACCCTGCATCTTCGCGAATGGTAGTAGCTGCTGCTACCAAGAGCTTCACACAGCTAGGAACACGTTATCGGGTCATCATGTTCGTAGCCAAGAGGAAGATGTCGATGGTGGAGTTCAACAAGGAAGTCGCGAGTCAAGCGTCCCTCGGCCCACTCAGCCGCGTGCTGGGCACCTTTCACACTCATCTTCACACAACCGTTCAAACTACCATGACATAAATGCTCATGCCGGCTGGGAGAACCATGCTCGTAGACAACAAATACGGCTTGTTCTGCTAGTTCAAGCGATAAAGATGGGGGTGTGAAGTGAAAGCGAGATTGAGCCAGTCAGCTCTACGCTACAAACACCCAACCTGAAGGAACATTGCCCCCTTGACACTCGAGCATAAGCACTACATGCACACCCTGAAACCGGCCTCGCCGTCGGCAGCCTCACAGTGATCGAGACCAATCGATCAACGGTTCAGCCTATGGACCCATCCGTCACTGATGCCACAGCACCCTTCTGACCTAGCACATCCTCAATTATCACTCAACGATCATACTCCACAAACGTAATGATACGGTTGATCGAGTTCGCATCCGACCCAATTTCCGCGAGATATCCTTCCGGGTCAGACTCAGGCAACCTGATAAACGTCCTCTTCTCGACGAAGCGTTCAGCAGTCCTGGGGCTCAGGATGTTGTAGCCTTCAATGAATGTGCATCCGTCGGGCCCTGCTTCGAAGATGCACGGATGGTCCCCCCGAAATCTCTATTCGCTTGCCACTCTTGATTCTCATGGGTGGGAATTCCAAGTATTTGGTCCGGGTATTGGTGATGAGAAATTCTCCAGCAGTCACCTTGTGGGTGCAGTGCGTGTGGTGCCCGCGTTCTGGTACGATGCCGTTGTCTGGAGCCTCGATTGAGGGATCATAGGGCTTGATGGTGACTGTGTTGACGAACCTATGACCTCGAGCTGGCACCTCTTGCTCGGCAGCTGTCTGAGTCTTCTTGGGGTTGTAAGCGTATTTGCCGGCTGACAGGCTATTGCTCGGTGAGCTGGTTGTGAAGGCATCCGGCGTGTCTTTCGGCACAGGGACGATGGTGCCTCTGCCCCGGAACCTCTCCGCGGTCGTTGGACTCAAATCTTCATGTCCTTCAACAAAGATGCAACCTTCTGGCCCTGGAACGCCAATGTACATCACCCCCTTGTCCACGATTACTGTGTCACCTGTCGTTTTACGGAGCCAAGCCTTTTCATCCCGCGCATTGTTGATGCTAATAGAACCATGGTTGATGCGATGTACGTTGTCGCTATAGTACGAATGCTGGTTGAGACGGCCGTGACTAAGTCAGACGTGTCAGTTGCATTCGGCGAATTGATCTCAACTACTCGGCAACCTACCATGTAAGTACTGTGGTCGAGACATAAGGATAGTCTTTCCTCACGAGCTCCTCGTGATAGTGAGAGGTCTGTCGGGATTGTAGGTGTAATAGGTCTTGCTTTCCAGCACTTCGTTGGCGCTCGTGACGTCGAGTGATCTGCTTGAACAAGAGGCAAGAGGCATTCATAAAGAGACGTTGTGAAAAAATGTGATGAGAAGACCGGCTCCAAATGAGAACGTGCTTTGGATTTTGTTGTGACGAGGACTACTGAGCGGAGAGATGAAGCCTACCTTACGTAGCTCGTCGCTGTTTTAGAGCAGTACTTCGGTTGAGCGTGCAAGATGGTCTAATGTTCTCTCGAGACACCGAAGACAAAGCCGGGTGAAAAACATCGATACTGCCAGCGGTGCCACATATGCAAAATGGTCTCTCATCTTCGGAGCCATGTTCCAGGTGGCTTCGAATGCCAGAGACAGTCCCAAAGCATTCCTGTTCAGTCGGTGCCTGCAGCTCCAAAAGTTCGGATTTCTGGCAGGAATTGTATCGTACTGCTGAGACTTTTTGATGCCTTCGACTCCTGTGATCTTGGACTATATGTCGGGGCTCGATGCCCAGCGCCACCTTGCCTGCGTCAGCCTTCCTGGTGGCTAGTAGGAGGGCTGTGGTAGCAGACAGGATTGAGACGAGACTCTTGAAGCGGGCCAAAAGAAGTCATGTCGAGTTGCACAGCACCAACGCGAGAGACACCCTCTCGCACTCATCGCCGTCAACGAGGCAAAAGAAATGGTCAATGTTTGGGGGGGGGGGGGGGGTGGGGGGGGGGTGGGGGGGGGGGGGGGGGTGGGGGGATAGAAGGGGGACTTCAAAAAAAAGAAAAATAGCAAAAGATAAGGAATTGTGGTCAATACGGGGCTATCACAAATGTTATTATTATAATGTAGCTGCAGGTGCATGAAGGTCAACTTACGTCGAACCCGCGACCTTGGCGTGCCGGCATGATCGATGGATCATGAGTATTAGCACCACGCTCTAACCAACTGAGCTAATCGACCATGAAGCACTGGATGTGGTTTGATGACCACTTTCGCATAGGAGGCAGAAGCGGAATTTCGCTTATGCCCTGTAATTCGTGCGCCGAAGAGGAGCCGAATGGCCTAGGCACCCTTGGTGCCAGAAGTAGGGTGATGAGAGTAAGCGGCCTCGATGCTCCTGAGCTTGTCTGACGGTGTGCAGTCGGCGCAAATATCATGGGCACGTCTGAAGCTTTGCTCGGGAACCGCATGGCCACAAGCGGCAGAATGACCAAGAGTAGAGTGCATCCATTCGCAAGTGAGGTTGCCGCCATTGCCGCGATCTAGAAGTGTCCAGCGAGGACTGCAAGAGGTCACGAACAGAAGCTGGATGCCCCACCAGAAGCCGTACACCAGGTCGACTGCACTGCACCGCGTCCGTTCCATCGTCGAGTCTGATCGCTGGTAGAGCCTGGACTGGGATAGAATGCCTGGTAGACGCGTCGCGTGTTCATCGTCCAGGGCATGGAAGTCGTGAGTGAAGATGCAGAATCACGACATGGCGGTGAGAGCTGGTGGATACCAAGAGACGAGTGAGATCCTAGTGCCAGGAGGGAGGATATGGTTTAATGCTGATGTGATGTTGTTGGAAAGGCGGCGTCTTGGAAACATGAAGGGCAGAGCCGGAACGCGACTTATGCTCCCCTATGCACACATCTAGGGAGCTTGGGATACTGCACTGATGTGGTGAGAAATATTTGTTGCATTGTTCACTTTCGTAGCAGTGTCGTGGTCCAGCAGTGTCGTGGTCCAGATGTGGAAAATTGAGCATAGGTATGATCAAGATACATGCAAGTCTTGCCCCTTCATGTCGTTGCTGCTCGACGTTCGGACACACGACTTGCACCGACGACGGAGAGCGGAAGCGATGACGTCAGCAAGCGTTGTGATGCGCTGCAATGTCAACATTAAATCTGGCATCGGTCTTCTCTGCTAAATCTGCATATCCCAAGCACTACAGTCCGAACTGCTTCACCAGAAACAGCATACCTCTCTGGATCTTCAACGGATCACTTAGACCTCGCCACCATGATGTCTTCAGCACTCAGACGCTCGATAGCAGCTCGCACCGGTGTGGTCAGCAGGCCAGCATTCGCAGCTCGCCAATTCAGCATCGCATCGAGTCGAAACGCGCGGAAGGATGCCATGGGTAAGGACGACTTAAAGCCGGAGTCCAACGAGTACAGCAAGTCAGCCTCCGACGAGCAAGCGGCCAGAGTAGAGAAGACCGCGTTCGACCCCAACCAGACATCACCCGAATCACAGGAGGCAAGCGCCGGGCAGGAAGGCGCAGACATAGGGGTAGGTCATGCAAGAAGTAATGATCATTGACGGAGCAAGACTGACCAATTGCATTTGACCAGAAGTCCAACAACCCACTCAATGCGAGCCCGGCAAACCACGAATTGAGCCATGTGAACGACCCTAAGAAAGGTCAGCCAGAGGGCTCACCGTCGGAGTCCAAGGGCCATCAGGGCGGCAGGGAGAGGACTAGTGGCGGAGGAGGCGCACCAAAGAGCGGTGGTGGAAAGTATGGTGGCGGGACCTCTGGCTAGGGCCCTTGTGCAACAGCTTGTATGATATGGAGGTACACATTTAGCATCGAATGCAAGCATGGCGCTCTGGTGCAGGAGAGGCAAGATGATTTTTCCGCTGTATTTGGGTGTCTGCCATCGCCACAGGCTATTGGAACTACGCAACCTGCAAGTCCGAAGGTCTTTCGCAGATGACCTCGTTGATGGTCACGAGCACTCCTCTTTGTCATGGCCTGGAATAGCATATTGCTCATCATCATCGGCAGGGATTGAATCTCACTAATTTGGAGATGTGGCATCGCTCGCTCGAAGTCGATCGTATTAATACCACGCCCTAGCTGACTGAGCTATTCTGGAACTTTAGGACTATGCCTTCTGGTGTGAAGCTTCATTCCAAGGTCTTCAGCATGCACCACTCACGGGTTGGGTCCTACATGGACGGTTGCGCTTTTTCATTGACCTTGATGTTTGCAGCAATCAGTGCGGAGCAGTGTCCGAAGGTGGTTTCTCCTGCGTAATTTTTGTTCTCATGTGGCCAGGGGACACGCGGCATTGTGGAATGTGGACAGCGAAATAAGTAGTAGTTCTCCTGCGCGCCTGCTTCCTGAGCTTTCCTTTCTCCCGATTCTCTTTTCATCGTCCCGTACATCATCGCCGCCAGTTCTGCCTCGAGACGCACTCGCCTCGGACCCACGCTATCCGGCTGGCGGCGCAAAGCCATGCAGTGTCGCAGCAGCTTGTGATGCCAGTCCAAGCCATCTCGAGGTCCACATTATCAGAGACTGCAAATGCGGTCACGCACGCGGCGTTGGCTCCTGCGTGTGTTCATGCTGTCGGTGAAGCTTCTCAACAGCAGATCTCTTGGCCCAAACACCAACCCTAAAAGAGGCTTGGCAGGTTGCTGACTCTAGCGGCGTAAATGTATAGGAGAAATAAAATGCCAATATCCACGCTTGCTCCACCGTGGAGAAGACGCGAGATCGCATCGCGTTAGTGTGGCTGCCATTTTTGCACCCCTGGTCAACGGCAGGACCCCGAAATCATGAGCGCCAGGCTGAATAATTGCCGACTCGCATGGGTTCCACGGCCGATCGACGAACGTTGTGTTTGTTTCACATGCGGTTCTCTGCGGCTACAATGCACGTGTGAGGTAACGACACGCCAATACAATGGCCATGCACGAAACAACCTGTGCAACCTCACGTTGTACCACGACTCCACGGCCATCTGCCTCGCTTATGCTATAGACCCCTTTAACGACGTTGCTATACGTCGATACCCCGGCCAAAGACCGAGGAGCATAACTTTTCCTCCGCACCCGGCGCGGCGATTGGCCCGTGGCGCGTGATAGTTCGCGGGCTGGGCAGGCGACTGCCCTTTCTGTTCGTGTTCAGGAAATGAGCAGATTGCGGATACCCCAAGCCGGCCGTACCTAGCGACCTGACGAACGAGAGAATCCCAGCGAGGATGCCCGTCTCATACCGTAAGGCGCCGTGCTTTCTGGGCTTGCGGCTGCTTTTGTTTTCTAGTAGAACGGTTTGTGCTTCCTCACCTTACAATTCACCTGCCTCGCCGTTTGCGACGTCTTATGATTGCTTCTTTCCTGGTTTATCGGGAGCCGGCGATCCAATGTTCAGTCTTTGGTAATGTTTGGTTCAGCACCCTCGGGTGCATTCTCACTCGCTCTCTTGCGGCTTTGGGCTTTGAGTACGATACTGCAGCAGTTTGGTGGGGCTTGGGGCGCGCTGCTGGAGGACTGGAGATCGCGGTCCATCTACCAAATTGTCACCGACAGATTCAATCCCGGTCTTAATTCAGCTTCTGGCACCTTCATAGAGGGTGGACCAAAGCCAGGATGTACACAAGGCAACGGCACATATTGCGGCGGAACATGGCGGGGCATACTGGAAAAGCTGGATTATATCCAAGGCATGAACTTCGATGCTATCTGGATATCACCCATAGTGCAAAACCTGCCGCAGCATACCGATGACGGTGAAGCCTATGCTGGCTACTGGCCGCAGAACCTATATGGCATCAATGACAACTTTGGGACCGCGGACGATCTTCACGCCCTGATCGACGAATTGCATGCTCGAGACATGTACTTTATGATGGATGTCGTACCGAATCACATGGCATGGAACGGACCACGCACTGAGATCGACTACTCCATCTTCAATCCATTTGATGACGAGAAGTACTACCACCCATACTGTCCTATGGACTATTCTGGAGACAATCTCACGGCGCTCGAGAATTGCTGGCTAGGCAGTAAATATACACCATTGGCTGATCTCAACACCGAAGACGAGACCGTGCGGTCGATGTTTGGGGAGTGGATATCAGAAATGGTAGGAAATTGGAGCGTGGATGGCCTGCGTATAGATGCTGGCGCAAACGTAGAGCCGGACTTTTTCACAGACTTCGTCAAGAGCTCTGGTGTGTTCGCCACCGCCGAAGTCTATCTAGACAACGATACGACGGCAAGTGCCTGGGAAGCAACCATCGGCAGTATCCTGAACTATCCATTATTATGGAAACTCACCGACGCGTTCGGGGAGAAGAATGATATAGCTGGACTCGTAGACATGATTGAGTCCGAAAGGAAGACAATGAAGGACACGACGGCTCTGGGAACGTTCTCCGAAAACCACGATGTGCCTCGATTTGGGAACTACACGCAGGATCTTGGCCGTGCAGCGAACGTCAACGCTTTCGTCCTCATGTCAGATGGCATACCAGTCATCTACTATGGTCAGGAGCAACACTTCACTGGTGGTACGAATCCTTACACTGATCGCGAGCCGATCTGGTCAACGGGCAACGGTTTTGACGTCTTTGCGCCTCTGTACCAGCAGATATCTTCGCTGAATACACTCCGCCAGCATGTCATTGCGACCACTGACAAATACACCACCACTCAAAGCGACGTGATATATCAGGACGACAATGTGCTAGGATTGAAGAAAGGCAGCGATGGTTCGGCTATCATCACAGTGCTGAGCAATTATGGCAGTGATGATGCCAGCACCAACGACGTGTCAGTCAACGGCACTGGCTACTCAAGCACCACCTTGACCGATGTCCTCTCCTGCACCAAGTACGACGTAGACGACAGCGGCACGGTCAAAGTCACAATCACCAACGGATGGCCGATCGTCATGTTCGAGACGGATCAATTAGAAAAGTCGGCACTATGCGGCACCTCGGGCGACAAGTTCGGCAGCGATATCCCAACAACCACCACTGCAACCGTCTACAAAACGACAATCGGCGGCACCGCAACAACGGTAGCCGTGACCGCCACCATTCCCGCCGTCAGCACCACAGCGACGGCAACCGATGCCGCAGTCGCAGCACAGGACTACGATTCACCCGCAGTCCGCTTCAGCGCACCCTCAGCATTGTCACCGTGGGGCGCTGTTGTCGCGGCAGCGATTGTTTTCTCTTTGGGTTTTGGGTCTTTTTTTGGTATTTTGGGCGTCGGCGTTTGAATTTTCGGAATCGGGGACGGTGGAGCTTTGAAGATAGTCGGTTCAATCCGAGGAGGGACATCGATCGCATTGTGCAGATGTATAGGATGAGCATGAAGCCGAAGGGGAAGTATCAGGCCTATGAGACTGAGATGGAGGTGCGGTCCGGTTCAGGCTTGACTTGAGGCCTGGCTGAGCGCAGATCATACTCCTGAGCGGCAGAGTCCAGGCCGTGGCGAGAGTCATGAGCTGAAGGATCGGGTCGAGACCTGCAAGTGGCGCATGCGAGAGCGCGGATATGACAAGCATTACTCGGCGTGTAGGGCATGGAGGCGGTCAATCGTTTGGGTGGGGGAAACGGCCGTCATGACAAAACATTGTTTAATGTAGACTTTCTATTGTATATATCAAAGCCACATCATTTCAAGCATCTTGCATCGTCTCTCTGAAGTAGTGATGATTACGGTGGCACAAGGGGCCGACTCGAGGCCTAGCCCGATAGGTCTCCATCTCTCTCGTTACCGACGACGCCAAAGATACTTCGTGCATCAAGAGACAGCACCTCCGGCACGAAGGACTCCAGCGAACAGCGGCAAAGACACCCACCGGTCCAGACACGGTCCTTTCCAGCCATTACAGCCTCGACAGGCCACTCTCAATTGACCAATCTATCCGGCTGTAGTTCCCGCACCCGGCGATTGACGTCTGAGTTCTTGTACCCGTCTTTGACGTCAATACCAAAAACTCGGCGCAAGGCATCCTTGGCGTCCCAAGGGTCAGAACGGCTACATGCGTTGCAATTCTCCGAGCCTGGCTCTTGCTCTGCTACCGCGCCTGGCCCGAGCAATGGGCGTAGACATGCGGGCTGGATTCCTGACACCATGGCACTGAGTGCATCGCGCAGCGCCATGCGGAGCGCATATAGGAAGTGGCATGCTGTGCAATCCTCCTGCTCGCCTCCAAATGTAGGCGACTTCTCGAGCTGATCTATGACAGACGAGAAATGCTTGATTCGATGCAGAGGTGACAAATTTGCATCACTTGGCCAGACTTTCTTGACACGTAGCCAGCGGTAGTAGTCGGCGATGAGCACTTCATCGTGACGGCAGAATCTGGTGTCACAGTGCTTGTTATTTGCCGCCGCTTTTTGCTCTTTGTCAGTCAAAGGCTCTATTATTTCCCCAAGGTATTCATTGAGCCGCCGATTCATGATACCTGCTCTGCATTCGATCATTTCTACGGTGCCTTGTCAGCATTATTTCCCGATGACCACTGGTGAGCACAAACGCAGACTGACCTGACATTTCATCCGCCACCAGTTCGCCAAGCCGCGATGCCTTAATCAAGTCTGCCACCTCTTCTGTCTCAGGGTACCATTGCCAATCGAAGGCGAGCGCTAACCCCAAGCAAACGTCCCAGAACACGTCCTTGCTCTGGAATGCGACGGACAAGCCCAGATATTCCACGAAATCTCCACGCAGACCGCCACCGGCGAGATTAGAACTCATCCAAATCGTGGCCTGGGCCTGGAAGATGCTCCCACACGCATATTTATGCACCACCTTGGCCAGCTTGAGCAACTGCTCCGTCGACAGCTTTGCTGGCCTCTTGCAGAAGTGTATGAACTCCAGCATGAGCCTCATACCTTCTGCGTCATCATCTGGTAGCTGAATGTCTACTGGACTTCCAAAATATTTCGTAGAGCGTGGGCCTCCGCGAAGCCGCCGTTGAGCATGGCTTTGAAGACTTTTGAAGCCAGCCTAAGCACCGTAGAGCTGACCAAATAGCTCACAGACTGGGTGTTGTTTATCCGCTTGCACACGAGGCGAAGGTCGCCCTGTGGGTCGATCGCGACAGTCTCCATTGCCATTGTGAGTTGCCCAGCTTCTCGTTGTCGCGCGTGATGAGTTTCAGAAGCTTGATAGTGCGTGGCGCTGGAACGATGAGCGTGCTCGAGCAGTGACTCTAGCTACCAGGTTGAGTGATGTTGTCAGATGACGTGCAAGTAGCCTGAGACCATGTGTCGCTCGACCCCGACAGTGCTGGGTACTGCTCAGCCTGGGCCGAATGCTGATTCAGCGGTGAAAGGGATATTGCGTGAGGTGACCAAATGCAGGACAGAATGTGTCTGAACCGTGATTTACAGGTGGCGCATGAAGTTGCACCTGCCGACGCGAGTGCTGAATATGGAAGGGGCGAGCGCCAGCGATTGCCTAACTTGAGCTTAGCCAAAAATCACGTGAAAGAGAAACAACGTGAGCAGGTACGAGGAAGGCACGCGCGTGGGCACGAACGCGTCTGAGGCCTGCAAGTATGCGGCAATTGATGGAAAACCAAAAGCGAAGCAAATGCAGAACTCAGGTACTCAACTCAAATCTACCCAAACCACCTCCCCCAACCATCACCACCTAGCCCCACCTAATAGACCTCAAGCACATACCTGCCCTCCTCCTTCAATCTCTCAATCTCCTTATGCCCATCCTTCTTCTTGCCCTCAGCCGCCGCCTCCACCGTCACAGCCTCCTCAAGCACATTCGTAACATCCGGGACCGGCCACGTCGGTCCGCAAAGGTAAAAAGCGCCTTCCTCTCTCAGATACGCCCTCCGAATATCCGTCAACGTCTGCCTCATCCGATCCTGAATATAAATCTTCTGCGGCTGGTCTCTCGAAAACGCTCTGCCCAGTAGGGTGATTATACCAGCATCCTGGTAAGCTTCCCATTCCTCGCCGTAAAGGTACTCCTCACGTTGGTGGCGCGAGCCCATGTACAAGAAAACGTCACCGATCTCGTGGCCTTGCGAGCGCTGGTAGGCCCGTTCCTGGACAAAGGCGCGGAAGGGCGCGAGACCCGTTCCGAGACCGGCCATGATGATCGGTTGGGTGGTCTTGGGCGGGAGTTTCATGACGGAAGGCTTGACGGAGACCGTGACTTTGGAGCCGACGTCAAGGCCGTTGAGGTAGCGGGTCGCTTGGCCGAAGCGGTCGCGACCCTTGGGGTCGGTCCAGTTGACCGTGACGATGAGGAGGGAGATGCTGTTTGGTGTTACGTGCTGCGATGAGGCGACGGAGTACTCGCGGCGCTTCATCGGGTTCACGATGCGGACGATGTCGTGGAAGCTTGGGTGGGCTGAGGGGTACTCGAGTAGGATGTCGGCGAAGGTGACGGTGTCGACTTCGCCACGGCGCTTGAATTCGACTTGGGCTTCTTGGTTACCGCCGGTGCCGAGCATGAGGAGATCGGTCTTCTCCTTTTCGTCAGAGGCGAACTCGGAGAGTGCTTCGTAAAAGCGCTTGGGTGGGCGGCCGAAGATGTCGACGTTTTGTATGAGGGCTTGGTAGACGGTGCGATTCTCCAGCACGTTCGGGTCCTCGCGCGACGGGACCTCGACAATCTCCTCAGGGTTAAGGCCGTACCACTTGATGAATTCTTCAACCTCCGCCTTGTCGTTCTGTGCGTGGATACCGAGTGCCTCGCCGATGTCATACTTGAGGCCGCTGTCACCAAGATCGAACTCGATGTGGAAGATATTGCGATCGTAATTGGCGGGCGTAAGACGGCGACGCTCCTTAACAGTAACCACAGCTGTCTTGACCGGCAGCTCAGGGCGGAGAGCCGTGGACGTGCCGTACGCTTCCTTGAACGCAAGACCCTTAGCAGCAGTGACCCAATTGCGCAAAAGGGTCGGCGGCTCGTCGTCAGCAGCTTCGTAGGGCGCGAAGCTGTTGACGTTGAGGTCTTCTGGCGGCAGAACATCTTGTTCGGCCTCAATCTCAACCGTGAGCCAGGTCTCAGGCACATCGACGCGCTTGAGCGCAACCTCCAGATCTTTGGCAAGAGTATCGAGCACCTCGCCACCTGCGTTGAGCTTCTTCAAGCCCTTTTCGAAGACATCTGGCTTGGCAAGCTTCAGGAACGCAAGCTGAAGTAGGTAGTTCTTCAGCTCAGGCTCCTCGTCGGCCTTTGCACTGGCAGCGAAGTTCAACACGTACAAGGCGACCTTCTTGGACGCAATGGCCTTGCGCACAGGAGCGCTGAGGTTCTTCTCTGCGTCTTCATCTTTCCATCCAGAGGTGCCCAGCAGGAGCGCACCCTCCTCCTTCAGGCTGGCGACAACAGCAAAGTCCTTGAGCAGCTTCTGCTCGGCGACCACAGCCAAATCAGCTTGCGTGGCGCTGTAAGCGGCCTCGATAGACTTGGGCGATGCACGAATGTCAGTCCTGATAGCACCGCCCTGAACAAGATTGTCATGCCCACCACGCACAACCACGTTGAGTGCGCTGTCATCTGACAAAAGCTGACCAAGCTCCTGAGGCGCACTGGAAGTCTGATTGGCATCAACGTCCCAGAAAGTATATTGCTTGGTCTCAGGGCTAGTGAGCGACAGGGGTGCGGACTCTGGCGCAGCTTCGCCAGGCTTGCTGCTTATTCGGCGTAGAAGAGCTTCCATATTAGTCACTGTCCACACAGTCTCCCGCGCGTACTTGATATCGAAGACTGAAGGCTCCTTGCCAGTAGCAAGGCTCTGGAAGTTGACAGCCGCGATGACATCTGCATACAGGCTGCTCTGGATGCTTGCATCGGAGGCAGAGGCCTGGTCTTTGATCTGGCCAAGAACAGTGATGTGCTGAACGCTGGCAGGGAGACTTTGCAAGAATTCGTCTTCTGCAAATGGTCTGTAAACACGGACGTTGATGACACCAACTGGCACACCCTGCTGGGCAAGGGCTTCAGCAACCTGGGCAGACAAGCTGGCCTCAACCGTGCCGAACACCACCATGACGCTGACCGGGTTCTGGTGCCCATGGTACTCGAAAGGCTTGTACTCTGTCCCGAGTTCAGCATTGAAGGCCTGAATCAACTTCGAGAGCTTGCCCTCATTCGTCAGACGCTTCGACGTCAGGCTCTCCTTTGCTGTGGCGAGCACAGCATCGTATGTGCGCTTCAAACTCGTGACATTGAGCACGTCAATGACTCTGGTTGTCTCACGGCCTACGGTGATGCCATCGTATGTGTGAATGCAGGGTAGAATAGAAGCCAACAGCGTCGCAAACAAAGACATGTGCTGCACCTCGAAAGCACTCCGGCTGCTCACAAGACCCAGCCCGAGGTCCTCAGAGACAGCCAGGGTGGAAGCGTAGTCCGTCACAAGCCCAGCCTTGGTCTCAGCTGCATAGTCCACAGCCGCGATCTGCAGCGCGGTAGGGTTCGCAACATCATACAACAGACTCAGCTGATCCAATGCAGGCCTCAAATGCGCCAGGCTGGCCGCACTCGCAATGATGCTCTGCGGCACATGCCTCTTCTCCAGATCAAAGTCCGGGCTGAACATGTATCCGAGCGCAATGCTGCCGGCGCCATGGCGAGTCTCCAGGGATTGCACGCCCGTGACATCGCCGTATGCATTCTGCTCTTGCGCGTCCCTCCATGCCTTGGCTGCGACGTCAAGATCGAATGTCTCGGGCGAGTAAGTGAAGTTTTTGTCGGAGAGAGCGTATGCGACTTGCTGGACGAGTGTCTGCGCTGTTAGGTAAGTTGGGCCGGCAACCTTAGACAAGGCGATTTCCTGGCCGAATGGCAAGGCGGAGGACTTTCTGGCCATTGTTGTGGTGGCGACTGGGGTTCGCTCGTCGCACAACAGAAGTCTGTCGCTTTGCAATGACTTCCTAAAGAATAGTACTGTCCTGCTATCGCGACATGAAAAAGACAGACTCCACCTACAATTATTCCTGCCTAGCCGACTCTGGAACGCAGTCGATGCGTAATCAACAAAAAAGTTCCCGTCGCCCGCCGACCTCGCTCGTGAGCACATCATGGGCCTCAAATTTGATTGGTCGCATGACTTCCTGTTCCTGGCTGCGGCTCTGCTGTACTGTGGCATCTCCGGAGACAACAACCATGAACACTGTCGCTGGTTGCGATCGGTAATGAGCAAATTTTCGAGTAGCGGCTGATGTTTGTCTTTTGGAAAAGGTGCGGTGCATCAGCTGTGATACCACGAGCAGGTTTCGCCTCAGAATAGGTAGGGATAGCCAGATGAGAAATGGCATTGCTCTCCTCGCCTGCGACGCCGAGAAGCAAGGCAAGAAGTCGATGGTCTAGGTGCTTGCTTGATCACTGCATGATCTCTGAATTGCTCATACACCAATCTGCAAACTTCATCTGATTGCTCATCATCATCGAGGTTGCTTTTGCGTTTAAGCATCATGTACGGCACCATGGCTCGTGTTGTCTATCTAGCATCTGTATGCTATGACGGACAACAAGAAGCCAGCACAAGCCAAGCGCAGTCGTAACAAAAGCAGCAGTCAGGAAGCACGCGCACAAAGCGAGGTCAGGCAGCTGGGACATCAAGCTGACGATCAGCCATATGAGGACCTCAGGCTCTTAGCTATGGATCGTGAGGATCTTGTGAAGAGAGTTGGACTGGCGAAGGAGGAGATGGTCTTGGCGAACACGCAGACGGTAGAGCTCAAGCAGGAGGGACTGAGGAAGGCGAGAGGAGAAGGTCGAGTTCAGAGCGCGACTGATCAAACATCGAAACAAGTCGATCAACTGAGGGTTGAAGACATAGTGGTGATGTGGTCTGCATACAGATATCTCAGGTCAGGCAAAACTGTAAAGCTGCCGTTTCCAAATGAGCTCGATAGGACTTCCTAATACCAATATACAGACCCGCGTGCCTTGTCAACAGCTGCTGCGCCGGCTCGTGCTACCATGAATCCCTGGACTGCAAAGTTGTGTTTTTGAGCGCCGATGTGATTCACTTTGTCTCGCCCCGCTGGGTGGTATAGCTCAAACAGCATCCTGCGCGGTGGAAGAGCTTGACGCTTCCATCCATCTATCCAAATTCTCGACTACAGTAGTATATCTCTGCATAGCACAAATAAAATGCATAGATCTGAGACAAACCCGTAGCACTCACGGATCTCGCCGCCGGAACCGGTCATGCATTGGTGGGTTGGTGCATGCATGGTCTCTATCAATAGCACCAAATGCAGGGTTCAAGCTGTCTGAGCTCAGTGCTCGCCTCCACAAGCTGAAAATGCACGTAGCTCACCTTCGAAACGCATTCGAGAAGCCGCACTGCTTCGAGGAGGTGCAATTGCTGACGAGACGCAGAGCCGCTCGCGAATCACAAGGGATACCCATGGCGGCACATGAGTGTTACCACGGCATCGTGGCGCAGCAGCTTATGCCTGTACCCTACCCTCATTTCTGTGATGCGCTCGCTCTTGCTCAGCTTCATATTGGGCGCTTGCCTTCCAATTTCGTTTGCGCGGAGAGTGTTTGTGGTAAGGACGGGTCGGTGCAGGCAAGCACGGTCTTATACATCTGTGATGAGCATCTAGATGTGCTCTTGCTCAAGCTTCTTCGCTGATCTGTTGACTACTACTGCCTTGCCTTGCGAGATCGCCCTGGTTCCATCGGCGGGCCTGTTCGGCGGGACGCGTAGGACGCTGCTGGCAGTGGGGCTGTGCTAAATAGCTTCTATATTGCTGCTCCTGCTGACGGGGTCGGCGAGGCGAGTAACAGGTCTGGTGGTCGCTGCCCACAAGGTATGTGGTTGTCTCACCATGTCACTGGTACTGCAACATGACCGACGGACGAATCAACCCTGCGGCTCCTCCGCTACAGGCGACGTATATTGTGCAGATTGAGTCCGATGCTAAGACTTTGCGGCAGCAGCGGCGCAACCGGTGCTTGGGCGAGATGGAGTCGGTGAAGAAGTTGTTTGGGCGGTTGTTCAGGAAAGGGAGGAAGGCACGGCAGGAGAGTGAGCAGAGGCCGCCTGCGCCGCCGAAAGATGATATACCGAGGGTCGCGGACAAGCCACCACAGATACAGCCTATTATGCCGTTGAGTGCTGTGCAGTCGCGGGAGACAATGGGTCGAAGCCGTGCGGCACACTCAAGGACGTCAACGGGGGTCGGCGTCTCTCCGATTGACGGCAAAAGGGACGCCATGAGCCAGGCATTGAAGTCAGGCAGGGAAGACGATGCAGTCTCGGCGATGACTGAGGACGCATCACGAGCGCCGCCGTCTAAGAGCAGTGATGATGGGGCTAGTGAGGCGATATCAGCAGCTCCAATGGAAGCAGCGACCGCTGCGTCAGCAGGTAAGGTTGCAAGCCATATCGCACCATCAAAGGTCTGGCTGACCCTGTCACAGTAACGGAATCAGAACCAGATCACATCACGACTACAAGCCAGCCCGAATCTGCGTCAGTGACGAAAGCATCAGCCAAAGAAAATGAGCCTCCCAAGCCCAATGGTACGGTAGCTAAAGATGCTTTATCAATGTGGAGCAGACGCACGAGCATGCACGCATCAGGAGATCCGCCACCAGCCTCGATAGCGCCGTCAGCAACCGTTCCAGCAGTGCCATCAGCAGCCGTCCCAGCAGTACCGCAAGCACCGAAAGCTCCAGCACCCCAGGCTGAGGATAAGATCCCAGTTCACTCTGAACAGCATGAACTTCCTCCCATCCAAAAGACCGTCGCGGTGCCTGGCATGAGTGCGACGTCGGGGCCCCTGGAGGATTTCCCGGGAGGCTCATATGAATGAACTTTTGTTTTAGAGTTCTTGATGTGTACTTGGCTGAAGATGGATCTTATGAGTAGTGCACCGTCCATCGCCGAGCAGAGCGTTAACGCCTTCGGATCTTTTGTTCGGCAGCAAGCATTCTGCGCCGGAAGTTCACGAACTTGGGGTGTTGCCTTCGCCGTGAGGATTTGGGGGTATGCGTGAGCTGGTCAGCTTGAGGATTGAGGTTCAAGCCTGCTGCGCGAGCAACGATGCTTTTTCGACAGTGATGGATGCTGGGAGGTGGATTTGGAGGATTGAATGCAGATCACAGCATGCATGTTGCGTGCTTGCGAGTTTCGAATCATGCTGGCTGCAGAGTACACCGCTTTTCTATATACCCATTGGTGTAGCCTTGTTGGTATGTTTGTATGTTTTGCTGTGCTGAGCAGCAGGTTTTGAGGAAGGCGCAGTGCCCGCTGCGCCCGGTTGCCATTCATCGCCCTACTTATACTGATTCGACAAGTTGATCTTGGCCACCTCATTCACAAACAACCCCATCTGCTGCCAGCACTCCATCATCTCCCTCTCCAACTCCTTCACCTTCTCATCCTCACCCCACAACTGACGCATCTTCGGCACGAACATCGACCCGATCGACTTGTACTTGTCTCTCTGGGCGACACGGAACGCACCCGGCACGTTCGGATTCTTGAAGGCCTTAACGTGCTTGCCGACATAGACCTGCTTCATGATCTTGATGTCGGCCAGGATGGTGGCGATGATGAGGGCCTTGAAGGCCTCATCTTCGGCAGACGAGGAGGTGCTGTTCTTGACGCGGGCGTACCAGGGCAGGAAGAGCTGGTACCATCTGTCGATGGCGTTGTGGATGGCGAGGAGGGTGCCGTTGTGCCCGAACATGGGAGCGTTCAGGACGGGAATGCTGGACACGACGGTGTCCTCGTCAAGTTTGGCACGCTGCTGGAAGCGAGCGGCCGGTGCTGGTGGTGCTGGTGCGGGCGGAGCGGGCTGCTCGTCGGTCTCGTCGTCGGTGGCCTGGCCACGCTTGCCGGTGTGCTGTCGAGCCGCAATCGTCAAGAAGCGAGCTCGATGGAAGGCGGCGCGACTCTGCTGGGCGGCCGCAGTGCTCAGAGGGAACAGCTGCTTGACTGGAGCCATGGTCGGTCGGAGGACGGCAGCGGGAGGCGAGCAGGCAGAGCGCGGAATCCAATCCTTGCCAGAGAAGTGCAGGATGACCGGAGGAGCGGGGGCAGGGGCGGAGAGGACTGCAGGAGCCGGAGAGACGACGGGCAGCTGCATGGTAGTGACTGCTGCTGCAAAAGCAGGACCAGGAGCTGCTCGCACCGACTTGCGGGAGGGCTTGCTGACCCTGAAGGTCCCGGGACGCTTGACGGCCATCGGCGCAGGAAGGAGAACTGAGCGCTGCATCCAATTTGTGCCGGAACGAGTAGAGAATAAGAGGACCGGGAGAGGTGGCGGTGCTGCAGCCACCGTGGCCGCTTTTGGTGCGCTGACGGATGGCGGAGAAGGAGCGACGACAGGCATCTCGGCGACAGGAGCCGGTGCTGGCGTGGTGGTGAATGACGAGGAAGAAGAAGCAGGAGAGGCAGGCGCAACGACAGGCATCTGAGCAGCTCGGCGAGCGTGCAGGAGAGCCATCATCTCCTCATCCTCGATGCGTTCCCTCATGTCAGCTGCCTGCTGCAGCGACATGTGCTCAAAGCTACGCGGCCGAGAGGTGAACTTGCGGGCGACGACGGGACGACGGCTGGATGCTGGCGACCGAGACAAAACTGGTGCCGGATTTGCTGCTGCTGGTGGTGGTGGTGCCGTGCCGTACGAAGGCGTGACAGGCGACGGAGGCGGAGGCGGAGAGGGCGAGCGCCGCCGTGGTGAAAAGGTGATCTTTTGCACGTCGATGGTGCAGGACTGGAACCGGAACAAGAAGACCAGAAGAGCAGCCAGCAAGACCAGGACGGCGACGAAACCAGAGCTCGGGAGAACGATCTCCACGGGACCAAAGGCGGTGATGATGCCAAAGGAGTCGAGCAGCCGGGAGCCAGCGACAGAGACCGGAAGAATGATGGAGGCGCGGGCGAGACGGCGAAAGAAGATATTATGGGGCTCTTGGGAGCCGCAGGCGAAGAGGAGCAGGGCGACGAAGGCCAGCAGGAGCACAAATTGCTCAGAGGAGGAGGACTTGGCATTGTCCAGCAATGCCAGGAGGTATGCGGCCAGCGCGAGGAGAGAGATAATGCCGAGCATTGTGCCTGCAATGCTGGTGGAGGTTTGTCTGATGGTGAGGTGTTGCTGTTGCTGTTGATAGAGCTTGTGATGGTGGCGTGGTGATCTGTGAGAAAGGAGAGAGGAAGGCTGGAGAGAAAGTTGGAAAGTGCTTATCTTGATGTTCACAATAGCACGGAAGCGAACAATAGGTTGGTCAAGAGAATCTGGCGACAATAGGAGAGCTTAGAGTGTTGGTATAGAGGTGGGGATGGGCATTGTGCAAGTGAAGTGAGAAGCACTGGTCTACCAGCCACCCAAAGTTACCTAACAAAAGTGCAACTATGCGCAGAAGTTCACGAACACTGGCGATCCATTGATGGATCGAAAGTGGACCTCGATCGCACACGCAAAAATGGGGGAGGGGCACGAGAGGTGTAGCGCACGAAAAGGATTTGCTTACGGTGATACACTTGAAGCACTGCCGTCATCACTCGAAATATCAGATCTGGTCAAACAAGTCTTCCTAGTTCTTTATAACGCTATCTGCTGCAGCCGTGATCATGTATCTTGTCATCTTGAGGGAGCCTTCCGCGCCCATGGTGCGCCTGTTGGCGGCACGCCAGCTCCACTGCCTGAGCCTGTTCCAGCACTTGGTCCAGGTCGTTGTGTCACTGCCCACGGCGCTGCAGTAGGCTCTTGAGGCCTCGCATCTGTGCCTCCGCTCGCCCACGGCGCTCTCATAGTTGGCACACCAGTTGCAGTAGGCATCTGTGCCGCAGTTGCACCTCCGCTGAGACCAGGCTTGGCCCAAGGCGCCGCCGTGCCCGTGACACCACCTGGGCTCATCCCACCCACCGACGAACTCATCGCATCCATATTGCTTGCCTGCGGTTGATGCTGCGAGTGAACAGACGCACTCCTGGCAGCCACCTCAGGATCGCGCTCCCACCTAAAAAGACTCCCAAACGGGAAGTGCTGCACCACAGGAAATTTGCCAAGAACCTCCGCCGCGTACATCTTCATCATGCCTTTGTTGATCTTCGCCCAACCATCTTTGATGCCAGAGATGTCGTATAGAATGGGCGAGTGCTCCCAGAACGGACCTTTCTTGACAGCGTGGATAAAGTGGATCGCCGAGAAATACATGTTGCTGTCTTTGTACATCTCGACTACATCCTTTTTCGCCACCGATGATGGGGACGGCGATCGCGGTAGAGAGCCTTCTGTAGGTATCGGCGTGGTCTCGTCAGTCGGATCGATGGGCGGGCCGGACTGTGCTGATCCGAAGATGTAGGGGGCGAAACTGTGGTCATCTAGTCCCCATACTCCATGTGAACCAGCTGGCTCAAGAGTGTAAGCCATGATGATCTTCCTGATTAGCTCCAGGTAAGGCTGGATGACTCCGATCACAATGAATCGCTCTTCGCCGTCGCTGAAGGCATTGAGCTTCCAGAGACAGCCAAGGAATGCCAGGAAAGACAGCTCGTGGCCTGTCCCGTAGTCTAGTCTTTGAGCACTTCCGAAGGAGCCAAGGAGATAAGAGGATAGCTCCGGAATCAATGAGTTCTCACGATCGGCATATCGCGCAATGACTGTGGTGAGATGCTTTCGCAGTAAATCCGGCGTGGCTTCCTCAGCGAGCTTGTACCACTCGCGAAATGCCACATTGCCGAATCGTCTAGGACCAGTGCTTGGAGGGGCCTTCTCCAGTAACGCAGACAGGTCGTCCAACAACGATCTCAGCGCGTTCACGATGTCAGAGTAGTTGACCTTCGGGTTCAGAGTGCAGGGCTCGACTTTGCCAACGCTGTCTTTGGTAGGAAACATGGACCTGTTGAGTTGTAGCAGCCATAATGTCAAGTCTCGGTAAGCAGTCGACGCCAGGAAGTAGTTCAGGTCGTCGCCATCATTGATTCGCTTGGAGGGCGTTTCGAAGGTATGGCTTGGCGACGGCTCAAGACGTTCAAGTGCCAACTTGCGCTTTTGTGGCCGAGTTGTGTCCATCATGAAGAGGCTCTTCTGACATTGATTTACCTGCAAGACAAGAGGTGAAGCCTGATGAATCTTAATATCGAAGAGATATTGAATGTGACGCACCTGCCACGTGAGTTCGCGAGCAAGCTATACCACTTTTGGCATGCGCATTTTGGCGTCGATTCAGAATTACACAACGTCGTTGCTAGGCGGCGCACTCGATGCCCCTCTATTTGGTGCTTACGCAGCAATGGTTAAAGACTCCCCAGCGTACCTGATATGTCTTGGAGAATGCGATATAAAGCAATGTTAACGGTAAAAGCTCAGCGAGACACGGCGACTGCGATAGGCGATAGTACAGTCATTGTTTATTCCCAGAGTTCAGCCGAAACAAGATGGCACGGCCCTCCAAGATGAAAACGCCCAAGACTCCGGCTGTGCGGCGCTATCAGGAGGACGAGAGTCTACTGACCACCGGCGACGCTGGCCGTGTGACAAAATTGGGCAGCGGGCTGGAGGAGGGTGACACTGAGCTGCTGCGGGACAGCCCGGCGAAGCACACGCGCAGCATGGGCGTCAACAACTCGACGGAGGAGGTGAGCGAGGTGGTGCGGGCAACGGCGGCGGAGATCAACAAGAGGCGGAGTGAGGTACCGCCCAAGAGTACCGGTAAGCTGCGTTCAGTGTCGAGCGGGCTCATGGGTCGTACCTCACTGAGCAATCCGCCCTATCAGAATCCAGCTCGTGGTATCAAGAAGCTTGGTCCCAGCTTGGCTGCGAGGCCTGATACTTATGCCGTCGACATCTCGCCAGACAAAGATCCGAGGAAACGACTACGACGGGAAGTAGAAGATGCGAAGGGCATTTCGCCCCTGCGCAAACAGAAGAAGCCAAAGGCTGCATCGCCAGCACGTGAGTGGCTAGAGCAGTCTTGGGTTGAAGACCAAGAGCGCGCGAATCAGCAACTCGTCGAACAGCAGCTGCAAGCTTCGGAGCCGCCGCAGCAGGAGTTCAGCAGCTCGAGACGGTCCCAGCGGCAACAGGGGAAGGAGCTGAGTACGCAGGAGGCGCACGAGAAGCAGTGGTTCGCTGAGCGTCAGACTGGTCCTGCAGAGGATGCTCTAGTGCGCGAGCAATGGTTGCCTACAGAAGATGACGCAGAGCCTCAGGCTGAGCAGGGTGCGGAGGAGGAGGAGACGGTAGCCAAAGCACCAAAGCCCAGCCCGAGGAAGCGAGGCAGACCGAAGAAGAACAGCTCGGCCAGGGCGCAGCTGAGCATCAATGTCAATAGCGGCGAACATTCGACTTCGCCGCAGAAGTCCGCAAACACACAGTATGATCCAGTTGGAGAAGCACTCGCCAATGCTGAGCCTGCTGAAGACATGGAGATGCATGACCAGGATGATGACTATCAGCCTGCTCCTGTCGATGACGATGAAGGAATGGACGAGCAGCAAGAAGAGGCTGTGGCTGTCCAAGAGCCTGCACCGCGAGATCAAACGGCCAAACTATTTAGAGGACCCATCCTCCAGGCTGACGAGCTGGGATACTCGGAAGTACAAAGTTCTCCGGCCAAGACTTCGAGCCCACAGAAGCCGAGACTAATACAAAAGAAGCGCAAAGCAGACGCGATCGAGAGCAAGTCTCAACACGCCCCCAACAGTAGCAAGAAGGTGCGACCTAATTCCGAGCCTGAAGTGGAGGCTGGGCCTTCATCAGGCGGTCTGTTCGTTAGCCAGGACGAAGTGGAAGAAGACGAAGAGACGCCAGCTCCTACTGCCAACCACAGGCGACTGTACGGCCAGTGGCAACATCTGCGCGATGCTTTCAAGAATGTCAATGACATCGGCGTTCAACATCTTGACGGTGCCCGACTTGAGCAGCGCAGGTTCAAGTCGTTGCATGATGAAGTCGTCAACACAATCATCAACATCTGCAATGAAGCGGTTGAGAAGCTGCGAGATAGTCAAGAAGTCGCACCAGAATTGACCGAGATTGCCGACAAGGTGGATGTTTTGCATAGAGCAAACGAGGAGAACAAGGTCGACTTCAACAATCTGGTCAGAATCAAGGCCATCTACGCAAAGCTGCTCCCGAAGCTGCTTGCACTACTGAAGACGTTGGTCGTGGTCTACGAGGATAGGGACGGCAGCAGAATCACTCAAGGTCATCTCAGGATTGTGACCAGCTTCATCAAAGTTCTAATTGACCTCGAGGAAGGCGCGAAAGAATTCGTCAGGCCATCTTCCAACCTCGCCTTGATCCAGCCAAATTATCGAATTCTTGCCGCACTCAAAAAAGCATATACCGGTCTCCGCCGAAAGCTCACTCAAATGGAAGTTCAAGAGGATAGCGAAGTACAAGAACGTCGCTACCAAGAACAATCAGCCGCAGACGAGGAACGCGAAGCTGAAGAAGAGCGCATACGAGCTCAAGTCAGCCAAGTCCGCCGTGCCTGGAACAACCTCCACACCAAGCGTCTCTTGGCCGAAGGCGGCATCATGTCCAAGCAAAAGCAGCGACACCTCCGCGTGCCTGAACTTCAAGAAGAGCTGGACCAAAACGGCCAACCCTTCATCCGCGAGCAAGTCTTCCATCCGCGAATCGGGCCTCCGCCGGCGCTTGTGCAGAGGGCGAAAGAGAAGGTCTGGACGATGGTGCAGATTGATGCGCTTGACTATGGACTCAATGAGTTTGCAGGACCGCATGTCTTGGTGAACTTGATGCGCGCGTATTGTGGTAAGGGTCAGCCGTTGAATGAGTTCAGCGTTACGGAGATTGTGGTTACTGCGGCGATGTATAAGGATTATATGGCTGAGAGGCAGATGAGGGAGTTTGGGAGGGTGGAGGAGTGGGTGTCGGAAATCCCGAATTGGACGAGTGGGCAGGGATTTGGGCAGGAGAATGTGGATGTGTGATTTGGATGGAGGTACTCGAGATTGATCATGATGAGACTGACTGGAGTTCCTTTGGCTTCGATGCAAGCGGTTGAGAAGATTGGGTCTGGATTTGAGCGAGACTGGACTGTGATACCCTGTGTGCAGAATGCGACCTTTCCTTTTGTTGATCGAATTTGTTGGCTTGCTTCTCATTGAAGCTACTTGTACCATAGCCTCCCTTTCGATACAGAATGCTAATACTGCAGAAGCAGAGTTGCACTCGACCGCCCGCCTGGGCATACGGAACAGTCATCTCAGCGACCACTCGATCAAGCAGTCAGTCAGCCATCAGGCCTCGAGACACGGACTGGCAGTCATGCCATGCATCAACCATCTATCGAGCATCAATCAGTTGTCAAATACGTCTATGGGTCAGTCATTCATGATGCATGACTACGGGATACCACTCTCGACATCTCCGGAACTCTCATGCGAGCCCATGCCGATTATCGTCCTGCCAACCAGTTACGTCCCACGCCCTCTTGACATTCCCGGGGCCCTTGTGAGCCCATGCCGAACATCATCACCACCCTGCCGATCTATCACTAATCCGACATTCCTGGAACTCCCTAGAGCCCATGCCCAAAAACTCCTGCTTCTACATCCTCTCTCTCGACATTTACAGAACAGGTCGAGCCCATGCCTTATCGAATATCCTTCAAACCGTCACACCAAAGTGGCGTTCCCGCCGCCGAACTTGGCCCACTCGGCACCCTTCGCAATACATGCCTGGTACACCACACCCTTGCGCATCATCCAGTCACCAGTCTTCTCCCTGATGTTCCAAGTGATCTTGTCGTAAGCGGGCTGCAGATTCTGCAGACTGGAATTATCCTTGTTGACACCCTCCACCGATTGGCGAAAGCTTGCAATAGCCTGGTCAAGCTCGTCCATCCTCTGGCAGACAAGCTTGATATCCTCTTCGGCTTTCTTGCGCTTGAGCTCCAATGATGTATCGGCGGACGGAATGGTTGGCTGCTTCAGGAGCTTATCCTTTAGCTGGCCCTTATGGACGAGTGGCTTGAGTTTTCTGCAGGCATTGTCGAAGATTGCGGGTGGTGCCTCTGGAGAAGCGAAGAGCTTGACGTTGTCCTGGTTGGCATAGAAACTGAGCATTGTCTCGATGTCTCGCGTCCTGTCTATCATCTTGGACCTCATCTCGGTGTCGATCTCGCTGTATGCTTGCAACTCTGCTGGAGTTGGTCTCTGGCTGCGATGTGGGAGCGAGTAACGCCATTCGTAGACTTCCTGATACATCTCCTCCAGCACGCGAGAGATTGCTGCGGTCTTGAAGGCGAGGTCGCTGTTGCTTTGTGGTACCCAAGTCACGACCGCGCCGTGGGCTCCAAACTCTGCACGAGTGAGAATTTGGGCTTCAGTCTGGTATGCTGACTCAGTAACGATGGTCTCGCTCGCTGGCCTCTTCCTTGCAGCCAAGTCTGCTGTGCTCTCGCCGTGGGCTTCACCATTTCTCTTGAGGTGCTTGGAGCCTGGTGCAACGAGTCGGTCACGGACAGGTCTGTACTCGTCGTCGCTGGTAGGTACTGGACGTGGTGTGCCCTTTCGCATATTCGGAGTGTTCCACCAGCCAGATTTAGCAGTCGCGGTTGTCGAGCTCAGTATAGCTGCCAGACTCTGGCCCAGGAATTGCGGGCGAGACGAGAATGGCATGGGGATGGCCCTCGGCCTCTGCTGACCTGCTGCTGCTGGTGCAACAGGATGCGTGAACAGCGTTGGCGCATTCGACGTTGGCTGAGGTGGAGCCGGCTCTTGCTGTAGTATTGGTGCAGGTACCAGGGGCTCTCCAGCCTGTTGCGGCATTTGGCCGTCTGGCATCTCGACATCATCCTCTTGGGCCAGCTTCTCGTTCTGCAGGGGCTGTGCAGGAGGTTCGTCGTCCTCAACGTCGCCCATCTGCGTCTCTGGCGCATCGGCAACTCCAAGTGCGGCGCCGGTTGCCTGGGAATCCATCTCGTCGACGCCTTCGCTCTCGTCGCGCTGTGACGACGTATCCTGGAGCGCCGCCTCAAGTTCACGTGTCAATCGCTCATCGTGTTCAAGCTGCTTCCGGAATTCTTCATCGCGCACCGCCTGCTCTGCAGCTTCTTGCTCCTTGCTAATCCGTTCTTGAACTTCGCGCTCATGCTGCTTACGATCTTCAACCTCACGCGCAGCCTGCTCTTCGATTTCGCGCCGCCTATAAGCCTCTGCCTCGGCCTGGCGCTTCTTCAGAGCCTCCTGTTTCTCTTCGATTTCATGCCTAAGACGAGCTTTCAACACGCGTGCCGCCTCCCTACGAGCCGCCTCCTCTTCAGCTTGGCGCACCTTGCGTGCCTGCTCCTGACGAGCTGCCTGCTCTTTGGCGTCACACCTCCTCTGTGCCTCAGCAGCTTTGCGCTGGGCCTTTTCCTCAGCCTCGCGTAGCTTCCGGGCTGCTGCTTGCGCCTTGCGCTGCTTCCGAGCTGCTTCCTTACGCTCGGCCTCCTCTCTTCTGTACTGCTCCGGAGTTGGATCGAGGGACAACCTCTGCAGAAGCCCTTCAAGCTCACACACATCGTGAGCTTCTGTCTTCACTTGCGCAGCTGTCGTCTTTTGTTGAGCCTCACGCCTCAAACGGGCTTCCTCACGAGCCGCCATGGCTTCCTTGTGCTTCTGAGCTGCAACTCTCTGCGTCCTCAACGCTGATCGCTTGGGCTCGCGCAAAGCCGCCCGCCGTGAGACCTGGGCTGAGTGAGAGCCCATGACAGGACGAATAAGAGCATCATCGAGCTGAATTTCCATGATAGGTGATGGCAACATGCTGTTGCTAGAAGAACTGAGAGCTGCAGAGGTCTTATTTGGCTCACATGGCGTCTGAACCGACTCACACATCATGGTGCTGCGACTGCCCGTCATGCTCGGATTCTTGACTTTGATGTACGTGGCGGAGCGAGCCGTCTTATCGGTGGTCGGTGACGTGTCAGATCCATTTGCAGTGGTAGGGGCTCCAGTGCTGGGCTCCGGGGAGTCAGGCTCGCTGACGGTAGTCTCAGTGGCTGATTTCGGGAGCTCAGGCTCGTTGGCTGTGACTGGAGTCTTAGCAGTCGGCTTTGGGCTATCCGGCCGGTTCGCAGTCACTTTCCTTTTAGCGGCGGGCTCAGGTGCAGCGTCCTTGGGTGATGATGAGGACTCAGGAGCAAACGGTGCGCTTGTAGTGCTGTTCTTCTTATGAAAGAAATAGAGTTCTAGCGCTGTAACGATGATGCCAAAGACCTTGACGACCTTGTTGAGAAGTTGTTCGTTGCGAGGCAGTCCGAAGACGTGAAAATCACCGAGACCGGTACAGGTGCTGGTTATCATGCTTTTGTTGATGAGTGTATCCAGAAAGAGGACGCGGCAAGCGCTGAAGAAGGCGACTGGGAAAATGGCGAGGTGAGCGAGCTCTCGCGCGCGGCCGTATATCAAGATCTTGCTCAATCCCCAGAACAAGAGAAGGAAGGCACTAATGCCCACGAGCGCATCGCTGTTCTCGAAGCGCTCAGTGGGTGTGCGGAAGTTGGTTGCGGCGAGGATGTAGACACCCAGGAAGCAAAAAGCGACGATCTGACACACGATGCCAGCGCCTGAATCCATTATGGGTCACGGCGACCCGTGCCTGTGACGAGCAGTATTGGGGTCTGCGGTCTCGGTTCTGGTGGAATATGTGGACAATGTCTGCCGTGGATGAATGCAACGGTATTGGTAGTTATAGTACGTCGATGTTCGCGGTCAATGCTCGAGCTGATGCGTGGTTTCGGATGGCGATGTTTGAGAGATGGGAATGTTTGCGGGTTGGTGAAGAAGTTAAGGCAGTTATGTCAGAATCGCAATAAGTGGTGGGATCATTGTCCAGGCATACAATAGACAATGTGAAACACTTACGCGAAAAGTGGGTCTCTTTTGCGCTAGCGTGAAGGTTATGGATTTGCGGTACAACACTCGAGGAGGCCGTCTTTACACTCAGCATTGAAGACGATCGAAACTGGCGAGACAGACGTGAAGGGACGAACGTCACCGCCGTCGCGAGAGTGCGAGCAGAAACACATTGTGACAGACTGAAGAAAGCCAGAAGTCCCACTTGTTAGCCAGCATCAACTTTTACGATAGATCGATACGAAACCCAATCCCCTAGCATCACATACACAATTAGACATCTTTCGAAATACCGACTGGTCCAAGGACTACTTTGCCTCGACAACCATACTCAACAATGGCGTCTAGCGCCGACGACGTACTGAGCAAGTTTGGCAAGCTTACAGTACAGCAGCAGGTTGAGGCACTCGCTCATGTAGACGATGGAGTGAAGGAGGCGATGATGGCAGACAAGCTGTCAGCAGAAGTGGCTCAACCCAAGGACTCGCAAGGCTTCGCTAGTATTATGGCTAGCCTGCAGTCAAACCACGCTGGGCGAGCTCCGAAGGCATCGTCAGCAACCCCTGTCGCGCTGCTGAAGCAGGAAGCAGAGAAAGCCTCCGGACGGCTCAAGCAGGAGAGCTCCAGCATTCAGAAGCCCAGGACCACGACCCAGCTGAGCGGCCTGCGCACTACCACACCACATGGCGTCTACGCTCAATCCACCTTCGGGCAAGCAACTCAGCTAAACCAGCCCTTCGCGCAAACTGCCGGAGCAGAGATGGACACCGTTACTCGTACCTTTGGCGATCTAGGCGCCGACCGTCCGTACAGCATCGACCAGCAAAACCCATTGCACGACCCGAGTCTTGATTTTGGCGGTGTCATGCGTGCCATTCACGTAATGGTCGACCAGATTGCAAAGGATGCCCATCACCACGCCACTCAGATGACTAAGGAGCAATTTGTGGCTTTGGTAACCGCGAAGGGACGCAAGAAGTCGGCTCTTGTTGAAAAATTCTCATCGCTCGAGAAAGTTGCTGCCTTCTTCAGCACAGCAAGGCCAGATTGCGACCTTCACCGAATGCCTCTCGAATTCGTGGACTTCGTCTTCGGTGCCCTTCAGCACGCTATTGGCAGCTTGATTAAGCTTGCTAAATACGACGGTTGCGGCTGGATTCAGGTAAAGGCCGTTCAACCTGCAATGCTTGCCCATAGCCGCATCACTCGTTGGGGCGCTGTGATCAAAGCCGAGAAGAAAAAGAGGGAGGCCGAGCTGCAAGTTGCTAAGGCTGTGTCGAGCGAAGAGAAGGACGAGGCCTTGGAGATGATGCGTAAGCTCAAGATGGCAGAGATGTCCAACGCTAATCAAAAAACGAAGGATCTCGCGGCTGAAGCCAGGGCTGCAGCGGACATTTTCACGAAGAGTGCACACGGCATGGAGCTTTCGATGAGAGAGGTGGGGTCACATGAGACGTCCTCGGTACCAGAACCGAAGGTGACGCCTGGTATCGAGCCAGAGAGCCTCAACGAGGAGTTGAGGTGGTACATCCAAACTTCAGCCGCGCGAACCATCAAAGAGCCGAAAAGCCCAGTCTCAGTAGTATCGGGATTGCCGCTGATCGCCGTCCGTACTGTCGCTCCCGAGCAGCCCGTGGCTCCGACGCAGCCGGAGCAGACGTCCAAGCCCGAGGCGAGCAAGCCTGAGGAGATGCAGGAGCCCGAGAAGACGAATGCGCTGCTTGATCTCTTCTCACCCGAGCGCATCGCTGAGCGCCACGAGAAATTGGCTCGCCTGCCTCCAATGCCACCCGACCCTTGTGCGAGGCGTCACATCACCAGTTCCATGTCTGAGTCTTATTTGAAGATTGTCGGACCTCAAGTGCCACTGCCAGAGACTGTGCAGAGTCTAGCTGATTTTGGACCAATACTAGTGGTATCAGACGCCTCTGTCAGCCAAGACGAAGATAAGGTGGTCATTGAGTCCAAGATTCCGGTCCCAGAAGCACCTCTGGGCATCAACGATGTGACGACACTCAACAACACGATTTCCGCAGTGCACGAAGCCATTGACCACTGGTACTTCCTCTTCGTAAACTGGTTATACAGGTCACAACACCACAGCAAGCGGAAGCGAGCCGATCACAAGTTCAAGAAGCTGATTGTGCCGACTGTGATGGCGGATGTGGCCAACATCAAGAAGGTTTATGTTTCGGAGAACGTGCAGGCTTTCAAGGTAGCCAATGCTCCTGAGCCTCTTGAGAAGACGACCAAGACTGCCTACAACAGGATCGGTCTCGAGTTTATGCCGAAGATGAAGGCAATCTGGGGCCAGGATGATGAGGAAGTGTAGATGCTGGAGCGGGAGCTGGATGAGACTTACGGCATCATCAAGAAGTTCACGGCGGAGGTGAAGAAGTGGGATACGCAAGATGAGGTCGCCGAGACGTAATTGCTTATCATTTGATTTGGAGTGGTTACCATGCAAAGGGCTTCTAGCGTGCGGAGGGTGTAACAATCAGCGTGCTTATGGCGAGATGTATCTGGAGTGGATCGAGAGCAGTGGTAGAGTGATCAAGGGGTTTGGGCAATTCAACGGCATTCATCTTGTTCTGTTCGGCGGATAATTGCTAGCACAGGCATTGCGAGTGTCCCGATGATGAAATCAGAGGTTTTGACGATTTTGTTGACATTCCTGAAAGCCTAAAGATCGATTTCCTTATCTCAAGTAAGAATATGCTTGCGCGGTGTAGCACAGCAAGTTCCCATGTCGGCTAACGACGAGCTGGAGTGTTTCTTGTTTTGACCTACGACGCTGTCGCCATAGCATTCAGGGCTGACGGTAGCAGTCATCAGGTGATCTGATGGTTGAGGGCACCTAGAGGGCCACCTCAGAAGCAGCTTTCAAGCTCAAAGGGTATGACAAGATTGTCATCGTCGCTGGAGCTGGTATCTCGGTTTCTGCTGAGATCCCAAGCCTCTGTGGTCAAGGCAATGTGTATACGACGGGATTTCCTGGGTATGCAGGCATTCAGCTCAGTGAGAGAGTCTCAGAACGACGGAGCTGTGACTTATTCCGAGGGGACCATGAATTACATAGCTTTGGTCAACATAGCAGGAGTCCACCTGAACTCCCACTCTGAGCAGATCGAAGCTGGCGTCCGCCGGTAGGTGCAATGGGTTTGTCAAACTAGCGAGCGAGATGCGAGCAATTGCTGCTGCGCGTGCTTGGGATGCTTACCTGGTTTGTCGAGGCTGTGGGGCGGGCGAAGGGAAGGGTCCGAGGATTGATGGCATTGTGGTGAAGGAAATATAAGATGCCGATCAACGCTTGAGTGTAGGCTGTCGATCCCGCAGTCAAGACTGTCTGGGAGGCGTATTGGTGCTCGTCTAAGGTCCACAGCATTCACATGCCGAGCGCAAAGAATAAAAGCACTTTTGTCTTGGCGTGAAACCCGCTCTCAGCAGTGCCGTGTCGACATACACTTGAAAACACATACCTTTAGCGCATTCTTCTATTATCATACTCTTCCCAACTTCGAATTATTGATTTCACGACCGCTCGCACACCCCACTCGACAAGGACATCTCGGTCGTATCTAGCTGCAACGCTCTTTCGTTGTCAATCCAAACATTCACCACATTCTGTATACATGACCACCTGCGACAAGTGCGACAGCATCTTCGTCGAGCCGATCATTCGACACGACCTCAACCACAAGACTAGCTGCGATGCGTGTGACAGGTGCTGCCGCCGACACTGAGAACAGTCGCGACGAGAAGACCGCCATCATGAATACCAACATCGAAGCCAGGGGGATTGGGAAGAGCGACTTAGACACGACCAACCACGAAAGTGTTAACATCAAGATCGACGACATCGAAAAGACCATCGAGCAGGCCAATACTGATATAAGCGTGATCATGACCATGTTCTCCAAATTGACGCTCACCAATGAGGGCACTGCCAAAGAATTCGCATTTTTCACCAAACTGCCAGCCGAGATGCGCAACCTAATCTACGAGTTCGCTCTCACGCATCCAGAAGATTTCGTGCTCCTGACTCGGCGCGGGTTGTATGGTCCGGAGAGTCGCCAGCTCAATGACCTCGGATTGATGCCAAAATCGCCTTTGTTAGCTGTATGCCAGCAGATCCGCGCAGAAGCTACGTCAATATCCTATCACAGCAACACATTCTTCTGCGTCGCAGATGCTCTCGACTCGTGTGCTGTTCCGCACGCCTTCTTGCAGTCTCTAGGAGAGCAGGAGAGGAAAGCAATGAGAAGGCTAACCATCCGCCTTGAGCTTCCCACAGTGACTGCTTGGTGGCTGGACGAGCTATACGATTCTCCCTCCGAGAAGGCTCGTGCGCAAATGCAGAGTCTACCCCTTTCGCTACGTCCTGCCGGCTTTGGCGATTCTGACCAGCTTTCTGAAGATGCTCGCGCTCAAATAGAGGCGAACTGCCGAGCATGGCTGTGGAGGGTGGTACAGTTGGACCAGGAACCCTGCCTGATGCCCATGAATAAGGTGATTCGAAGCTTGGCGGTCGATATCTGCCGCTGTCTCGCGTTCAAGGCCGACAAGATTGATCCCGATCCCGAGGTGGATAATGTTGTGGGAGATTACGTTCAGATTACGAATCCAAGGTTGCGATATCTTTAATCACCTGCTCGAAGACCCGAAGTGGCAGATGACGACTCGCATAGAGAGCTTCGGTCCAAAGACAGAGGAGCAACAGTATGGAGAGGCAGTCAGCATCATGAGGCTGTCCCATCTAGTCGACATGAGGTTTGATAGTGTGTGGGATGCAGCTAGGCACGAACGCCAAGGGTTACCGGAGGATGAGCTGGAATCGATCTTTTCGTATTACGATTACGTGCCAGCGAGGGCGGTCGGAAACGGGCGCGATTCGGGTGGGATTGACCCACGGTTGCGCGAAGTTTCCTACATGGTCAAGGACCATCCTGACTTGGCTTATGCTGCGGAATATGTGGAGAAAATGGAGGGCAGATTCCTGGGATGAAACCGAGCGGTCCGATCTGCCATTCCTCAGGCCCTGGTACCGAGATGCCGAGCTCGCATGGAACAAGAGCCACGACAAGAGGAAGGAGGACGGTGGTATCGAGGAAGGTGGTTAAGAGGAACACATAGAAGTGATTCGACCAGGCGAGATGTCTCGAGGGCGAGCACCGTCAGATGGCTAAGCACAAATTAGACACAACGGCTGCGAACTGCCCTGGAAGTGGGCAAGTTGATGATGGTATGATTCTATATGCACATGAAACGTGGCAGCTTAGACGTTCAGATGATCTGTGGCCCTGGAAGCAGTTGAATCGGCAGTATGACTGGTTGTCGTGCTGATGAATAAGTTGTCCGCCGGTCACACAGAGGCATGTTATGCAAATGTTGAGATCAATGGTTGAATGGTTCGGCATCAGTGCTTGTAGTGGTACAGCAAGTGCTGCAATGGAACAATGCTTGCTGACGCCCACGTTGCAGAAGAAAGGCTCTTTGCAGGTCCTATGTCCAGATACGCCGCTCCACTCATTACAGCTTTGTACACCACGACACTGCGGTGGCCAATTGGCTCTAGATATGAAAATGATCCCCCTGATTCGAGTCGCGTCAAACTTGAAGAAGACAGCAGCACGGCTACTGGTTGACTCTCCTGCAACCAGAATGCTCCCTAATGACGGTCCAGGTCTCTCTGGTGCCACATATATGCCGTCTTCTAGTACAAGCTTTTGATCAGGTCCTCCTATTTGCCTCGTGCCCTCCTTCCTCGCAAGCGGCCATTCCACTGTTCCAAAAGAGACTTCTCATGACGACGCTCTGGAGATGGGTTTTCAACATTGCCGATCGCTGCCCCTGGATCATTGTTCCCAGACTCTTCATTGTCATCGTCGTTTTGTTCTTCGTCCTTCAATGCATCGTCAAAATGATCGTTCAATCGGGTGTCCAGATCGTCGCCGTCTTGATCAGATACAAAGCCTCAGCGTCCGCATTCCATCTCTTAATTCTCCTTCGCTTGACCTTGATGGACCTGTGGTGTCTTCGGCGCTTCTTCGAGGAGTCTGTGCTGGGCTCCGAGTCTCCACCTCGAAGACGAAGACGATGGTCACGATCCGGAGTGGACTGCGAGGGAAGCGAGCTTTCCCTAGCCTCAGGAATTTCCAGTAATTGAAGCCTTGCCCGTGCTTCTTGAAAGGTCGCTGCTGCTTCTTGGACATCTTGCAAGTGGGGGCTCACAACATCGTCGACAAATCGATCAAACCCTCTTACGGTCAAAGTAGTGTATGTCATCAAATGCTCTGCGATCCTAGATCGATGCCACCGTTGTTCATCGTGTAGCACACTTTCAGCATGTTCGAGGTCAGCCCTTGCGGTGCGGTAGACGTCCAGAGCCTCCCAGTCGGTAGTAATATTCTGGTTGTGGTTGGGTCGATGATGCGACCCCCTGCTTCCATGCTGATGCTGACTGTCATCTAGATGGTCGTCATCATCTGACCACGAAGTAGAATGTGGTTTTCGCGAGTGTACCTCTACAGACGATCTGGAGCTGTGGTTCCGAACACCGGTCTTCGGTTCTCGCTCGTTGGGAAACGAGAATCCGCCGGTTTGAGTCGGCCTAATTTCACGAAGAGCTCGCACATACTGTGTTGCGTAGTATCCGGCATGATTGAGCGCTCTAGGCTTTCGAAGTGCCGCTGCCGAATCGCTTCCCACCTTACCAGATCTTTGCGCCGTTTCTCAAGTTTCTTCGCTTTGATCTTGCAAGTTCCTATCTCCGCCGTCTATCACTTCTGGGACGCTTCCCAGCTGCTCTGAGCGGGGCGCGCGCGATGACCGGCCTTGCATGCGACTGATCTGAGTCCTGACCTTACGTTATCCTTTCCCTTTGGCCTGGACCAGCCAATGGCAGTCACGAAGACGGCGAAGAGACATGCACCCGGGGTAACTGAGGGCCCAAGGCTCATGGAAACGGAGTTCCAGGCAGCAATTGACGTATTCTGATGTCAAAGCGAACACGATTTCCCGGTTGTCCTCGAGCGTTCCGCCGATATAGGTCATGCGTGCGTTCATTTCGACCATACTTCGTTCAATAACTCGAATATTCTGTTGTGCCTTCTCTTGCTGAGATTCGGTCATTTCTCTCTCCTGTCCAAGATCAGCTCGATCATCCGCCCGCAGCCACTTCATATGCATATTCGTTTCGTCCGGTCCTGCGTGTTCTTGATTGAGTGCGTCTGTGGTCCGCAACATCCGTTGGCTCAATCCGTAGTAGATTCGACATGTTTCTCAATAAAGTTTCAGTCGCATCACGAATCGATCCTCTAGAGACAGATCCGCTTCTGAAGTGGCAGTCAACGCAGACCTGGCACCTAGTGTAGCTTCAGAGACAGCGGCTAAGTCTTGATCGATCTTGCCAGACTTTCCGCTCCGTGGAAAGCGCGCATCTCCTAGTGATCGATGAACATTGCCGTCACTGCTTATACGTCGATTTTGCTAGGCAGGTCCTCTTCATCAAGCGAACAGACACATGCTTGTGTACTTATCGATTTTCAGCCCAGCTTGACAGGATGATGCTGATTACATTGGCTCCGCTGCTTGGTCACTGACATGTCTGAACAAAGCACATTTTGTGTAGTAAATCTTCATTCAAGAGGACAAAGAGGAGAGTCTTGTCAAAATCAGCTTTTAAAATGTAGCAGCTCAATTGAAATACGTGAAAGTGCTACCCGTTGTAGATATGCGCGGTTTGCGTCGAAACACAATATCTGAGCTTTTCACTTTCACCGCTCCTGTTGTCGTGCTGATCTGTAACCAAAAGGGAATGGGTCTTATGACTAAGCACGCTGTGCAAGCACACGTCAGCTGGAGGTGTCATCAGTATCAATGATCTGCAGTCAGAGTAGTAGTCAGTAGCAGTCAGAGTAGCAGTCAGAGTCGCTTGCACTTGGAAGGAGTCAATCCAGATCATAGCGCGGGTAAAGAGTCATCGTACAGCTCGGAAAAATGTATCATAGACTCAGGCTTTGCAACGTTCTCAACGGTTCAGTCAGATCAGTTCATAGTGTGATATCTGATTGATTGATCCAGTCAGTCAGTTATAAAGGGTCTAAACCGGTTTAAGCTGACTGAACCGTTGGCAGCCTTAGTAAGGAAACGGGTGTAATTCAGCCCCCAAAACGGCGTCTAAAAGCATATTTTAGGGACGCGCCCGCTAATATTTGTGGTTCAGTCAACTAGGAGCCTTAAAGTTGGTTGATCCGTTGCTAAGCGAGGCCGCTTATAACGAACCGGTCAACTCTAGAGTTAAGAGTCGGTTGAAACCGCTCAAACAGATCAATCGGTCTGACTGATTCAACCGAACCGTTGAGAACACTGCTTGCAACCATGTACAGTTGTCCCAGGGCAAGTAAAGCTCAGATTGTGAGAAGCTGAAAGACTATCTCGTAGGCCGGCGAGACACAGAAATGAGCAATGCTTAGCGTCCTGGTCGAGTGAAAGTCGGACACCAGAGCTTCACCCATTCGAGACTGATTTGTCCAGCACTCGCCCAATCGACAGGGTCTGCCGATCTGAGTCGTCATACGAGCTTGCTGAAGCAGTAGACAACAGCTGCCAGTCTTATCACGTCTCACTAGGTTAATGGCCACTACGTGCACCACTACGTGCACCACTACGTGCACCATCCACAACTATCTCGCCATCACAGCGCTGACCGTGGCTGACCTCGGGATGTTAGCAAGCAAGTCCACATTGCAGCAGAATCTCTACCGGCTCGAAAGGAAAGTGATTCTATGGCATTCACAGGAGAATATGTGGCGTCTGGCATTTCCGCGAACATTGCTCCACTTCAAGGAGGCCGTGATACTGGGACGGGATTGCCAGGCATCGCGCTGATCGGGCAATTGCTGAACAGATGAGCGAGCGCCAGATAGCAGTACAATACGCAGGCCCTCAAAATTCCATACGAGAGGTCCCAGTATCGGCCTGGGTTTAATTCGGTTGCGAGCCATCGTTTGCGTTCGTTTGCTTTGTAGACAAAGAGTCGTCAGGTGGACCGCGGATGCATTCACCATTTCAGCCCTGGTTATGATGCACTGAGACCCACTTCGCCATCATATGAATACCCATAAGGGCAATACTCGAATGATGTCTGCATGAAGAGCATAGCAGGCCAGAAGGTGAAGTCGAATTGAGTGCATTCTGGAACAACGCTAAGCCCAGCTAGGACATTCCGTCTGAACTTGTCTCCGAGCAGTCAAAAACGATTGCCCTCCTTCATCTTGGACCTTTGCTCCTCCATTCGCGCCTTGTACCCTTCGCGAAGCCTCGCACGCCACGGACTGGCCGATCCTTGTTGTCTAGGTGGACTACGTGTATCCAGAGAGGACCTGTCATCCTCCAGCGCATCCTCAGCACTCTCGACGCATGCTTTGGAGATGGAAGCGCAATATCGGTCCGCCAAGACGCATGCTTCCGATTCTTGCGCTTTCGCCGCCTTTTGATCCTCTCTATTGCACCTGGTGAAGGCGTTCGCATCCTCTTTGAACCCGAGCCAGAAACCGAAGCTAGCCCAGCCGAGCTTATCTCCGGGAATCCCTCAGGCAGCGCCAGTCTCGCGTCAAGTACCCTGCTACGAGCCTCCAAATAGGCACTTTCAGCGACCTGGACCCGGTGATATTCTTCTCGTAGCGCGAACCTGATGTGCTGCTCAAAACGTGGCAGGGAAGAACTGGTGAACGTCAACATGTGTTCGTCGAACTTGTCCCACATATCCGATTCCCGGGCACGCCGCTGCTTTTTGGCTTGTTCAAGGTCGCGTGTGACCAAATCCAAATCCCGAAGCAGCTGTTCTCGTTCAGTATTGCCGACGGCGCTGTGGTGTGGTGGTTCTGGCGAAGGAGTGCGAGCAGGTACACTTTCACGATTTAAATTAGCTTCACCTCGTGAGATGATACTGAGACTGCGCCCGCGCGAAGTTCTGTCCTCCCGACCATCTAGCCGTGAGCTTTGCTTGCTCTGCTGGAGTCTGTGGTCAGTGGTAGCCTGTGGCGAGCTGGACGCCGCATCGCGATTGAGCGGGCAGTCAGCTTCCGGTTCCATCCTGCGCGTCTCTTTCTTGTTCCTCTAGTTGTGCCCAGTATGCTACATACGGGCGAATGAACTCTTGCCACACATCATCCTCGAAGTCGCGCAAAGCTCGCCTCCGATCTCCTTCCCTTGCTCGAAGCTGCTGAAGCTCCTCGGCGCATTTGCATTGACTCGCTTGATCGCTGGTCGTCCGCATCATGTATGCCAGGTCTTTTCGTCAGCGTTCGTTGCTTGGAGACCATGCATGCTATTTGCGACCCGAGCCTCTTCGCTCTGGCGTCTGCTCGCTGCGCAATTCTCCTCTTCTTTGAAAATTGCTGGAGCCTCCGGCAGCAATACTCACTCATACACCAAGGTCTTTGGAACGCCTTGTTCAAGCATAGGTTGAAGTATTTTGGACCCAGTTCAGCCAGATCAAGCAAAATTCTATCCTTCGCTGCAGTGGTGGCATCAAGTCCTTCCGAAACAGCTGCTATTATCTGCTCGCATTCTTGTGCGTCCTTTTGGTATAACGCGATGTTCTGTTCACAGTTCTCTATCGCTGCACCAAAGTCCGCTCGTAGATCTGTCCTGAGGTTGCAGGATGCCTCTTGGAAGCTGTCAATGTTGAGGCGAGCATCAAACAAGGCCTGCTGCTGCTCTGTAAGTCGTGACTTGAGGTCACTGATAGTTGAAATTGACCGGTCGAAAGGAACGAGTAATTTCTGGAAATAATCCACGTTCAGCTCCTGCAAGCTGAGCCTGTTATGTTGTCGCTGTGAGCCGATTGTCCGGCGAAGAGGAAGTCGATACCATACAACAGACAATGAATCATAAGCGAGCCCGCTTTGTCCAAAGAACCTTAGTCATGGCCGATGAAACCTGCATTAGGACTCTTTGTGTGGCAGCGTAGACCCTACAAGCCGGCCAATAGGGCTCATTCTCACTATCATCAACGTGCCATCGAAACATTGAAAGGTGGCTATCATTCACAAGAGGCTTACCATATGTTCCTGAATTTTCTTATGGACCAAGTTCCACAAATGCCAAGCTGCCAAGATGCGAGCAGGGCATGAGACTTGAGAACGCAAATCATCTATAATGCACCTTCCAGGATTATGGCCAAACACTTTGTTGATTCCCGCCGCCGTTGATAAGCACCATTCCTTGCCACTTTCGATCAATGCCCTCTCCAGCAATGACGCTGTTCATCTATCCATCACTCATGCATATCAACCTCAGGCTCTCGGCGTTGCATTCGATCCAGCAGTCGTGGTCGATGCGTAATGCTCTTAGCTGTCGCGATATGTATTGAAAAGGTTAGAATGCTGTCGACTATCAGCTTTGCGTGGGTTCCCAATCATAGGCCCGAAAGATGGTATCTCTGAAGGAGCCAGGGTCCGATACACGGTTTGTCCAGACTGCACATGAACGTAGGAGTTGTTGACTTGGGGATTGTTGGCGTTTCCATTATGTTGTAAGGAAGCAGAGTTTTCTGCGTCAGACTCATTGTTGACTACTGGAGCTGCTGGGGAGGGAGGATGCGATTCTCCCCCTTCCGAAGCTTTCTTCTCTCGCCATTGAGATCTCCTGAGCTGCTGCGACGAGGAATAGGGTCCAAAAGTGCTGCCTCCGGCGAAGCAAAAACATCAACGGCCTGGCCCACGGGCGTATCCACAAAAGTTCAGCGTCTGCGAAGATCGCGAATCTTCTATTGTAGAGCAGACCTCCGTCTAGCGAAACTGTTTGATCCTGGTTCTGATGTCTCACGGACTTGGCGGTCATCACTCGATGGGCTCCTCTTATGCGACGAGCCCTAGGGCGCAAATGATCCTGCAAGTGGACGCTTTGCTTCGAAAATATCCTCCAACCATAAGGCATTCATGGATGCGATGGGATTCAATTGCACTCCAATGGCCAATCCCACGAAACAATCGCCATAGGATGCCTCTCATGCTTTTCGCCATCTGCCAGATCGCTTGGGCCTCTTCCCATCGCGAGCCGCGGGACTGGGCATTGTCAACCACAGCGTAAATGAACTTCGAAAGCAACCACAGTTGCTGTGAGCGCGTACTGGAGCCTGGGTGTATATATGCAAGTGAACGCGATGGAGTGAAGTCAGGTCAGTACTGCGTGCCAGGCCTAGCTCGGGCATAGCGCTAAACCTTACTTAGAGCAAACAGGTCATACCTTGAGCCACGATCGAGGGCATGAAAAGCGGAAACTTTTTAGACCTCAACATCGGAGTCTTGCAAAACACGTAGCCCGCTTGTGAGTTTGTAGCCTGGAAGAGTCGTCAAAACAATAGCCACGAACCTTGACACCAGAACCGTTGCTCCCGTGTACGCTCTCGACAGCATGTGCTATTCTACAAGACATCATCCTTGATAATCGCTCATCGGCTTCGGCCCTCTTGCTCAGTATTGCCAGTCGGTGTATAGTATCATCATTCCACTTTGATGCCTTCTTCCATATCAATGAGTTAGAAAGCATACACCCACTCCCTCCTCCTATCACCAGCCGCGGTCGTCGCATTACGATCTCTGATGGACACAGCTCATTGAAACCACTACAATGCTATATCTCTCGATCAAGCCCTGGCACATCGGCAGACCGACCGGGAGGAGCCGGGGAGTCCTAGGCCACATAGCTGTTGTGAATGGTTTGCATCGGCTGTATCTATATAGTCGACTGAGTCGCATGCAGAGAATTATGCGTACCATCTTTAATGACTGACGCCAAGTTGCAGGTTGGCGTAGCTTGGACAGAAGCCGCTCTGTACATATTCTGCGCAGCGTTGACTTGGACAGTCGGGCCGGTCAGATGCAGAGTGTTCCTGGCACGCCAATCCACGACAAGACGCAATGTTTCCGTTATGCGTGGTGGAGGCTGCAGCGGGCGTTACAGAGGGACCGCTGTCGCGAGCGGCGATGCTGCCTAGCACAAGTGTGGCTGCCATTAGTTTTGGCGTTGCTCTGTTCGAGATGGCGCTGTTAACGATGAATGTGATCGTTGTAACCTGCTCTCTAAGCTCGCATACCATTTTCATGGATTTTGATAGGGCGTGATTGCTGGTCTACAATTCTCGGGTGTCCAGCAACGTCGAATGCTGCTGCGTCACTGTGAATGTCAAGCATATCAGCGACTGGCGATGTCGTCCTGAGGCTTTTCCGTTCTGACATGTGGCTAGAAGTTACAACATGGTCCACATGCTATGAGTGCCGTTGCATTGACTGGAGCGCGTGCATCTGAGGGACTATGCTTTTTCTATTGCTTTGATCTGTTCTCAACTGCGCCAAGTCTGCTGGTTTTGGCTTGGCCGCTAAGCTAATAATTTTCTTGGCGGAGGTTGCACACGGTAGACGGTAGTGGAGCAAGACAAATGGGTTGTGAATGCGGGCTACCTGTTTGCCATGTCGGTTGCTGCATCGATGAAACAAGGTCCATGTTGACCGACATTTGGATGGCGAGCGATGGCGCGATTGGGGCCGTGCAATGCAGGCGTCCTGGTCCAGTGCCATCCATCGCTACCCAGCAAGACTCAGCAAGTCTCAAGACAAACAGCTGCGTGTCATCGAAACCACAAGATAACAATGTTTCTTAGACAAAAAGCAGGTTGTGGTGAAGGCGGAGAATGGTTGAGAACGAGTTCAGACGACTCGGGGTTTGGTGGTGAGTGCAATAGTTGTTCCGTCCCGAAAGCTTCTGAAACAGGCGAGGAACTTGAATGAGAGGCAGACTCCACAGCACTATCACCAGAACAAGAAGGAGCGGGTGAGATTGGTAAAGCACAGTGTAGAGCTTAGCAAATGGAGAATGTCAAAGTCAGCTCCGCATGCGCGCACGTCACCGCAGCATCAGCATCGGCGACCATCAGCGCTTCAAGGTTATAGCCCGCTCCAACACTTACTGACTCCTGCTTCGCTGAACGCAGGCTCCGACACCGACAACGATCTCTCCACATCAGCGCCTACAATAGGCATATTGAGCCGAAACCCGAGTCAGGATATTGGACTATCATCACAGGCAGGCTCGCCCTCCCTGAGTCATAGGTTGAGGCATGGCAGTAGCATACTGGCTCTTGCCGTTTCGGAAGATGTGATATATGCAGGCACTGGCAGTGGCGAGATATTAGTGTATTCACTTGGCACATATGAGAAGAAAGCAACAATAGAAGGGCATAGAGGCAGTGTACTAGGACTCTGCCTGAGCAAGGAGCAGGATCTCCTATTCAGCAGTGCTGGCGACAGAATCGTCAACGCCTGGAGCACCAAAGATTACAAACGCCAGTTCTGCCTACAGAGTAGCTATGACGTCGGAGATGTGTTTTGCGTCTCGTACTCCTCTACACTGCGGACCGTGTACCTGGGCGCACAAAATACCAGTATCCAGTGGGCGATCCGTAAACAGCAAACCCTCTCACAGAAACCGGACTACTTCTCTAGCACCCGAAATGACCCGTTCTTTGACTCCGCAGGTCCTGGCGGGTATATGACACCTCGACAGATCGAAGTTCCAACGGTCGCCAAAGATGCCGTGGGAGGTGAGACGATCCAGATCAGCAAAGAAAACATCAAACATTTTGCCCATTATGGATATGTCTTCTGCATGCAGATCGTCACCCACGTTCCCGAATCCGGAGGGAGGGAGGTCTTGGTGACGGGCGGTGGCGATGGCGTGGTAAAGCTGTGGCGGCTAGACGCAGAGACAAGCGCAATCAGCGAGCTGTACACACTTGATGATGGGAGAGAGGAAGGTCACGGTATCCTTTCTTTCGCCATCGAAGGGACGTTTCTTTATTCTGGCAGGTCAGGAGGTGAAGTCGATGTTTGGGACTTGGAAACCAGACAGCTCGTTCGAAATCTGAAAGCTCACCGGGATGATGTCCTGACCATCTGCGTCGGCGGAGGATTCATGTTTTCAGCTGCAGTCACCGGATACGTCCGCAAGTTCGACAACCGCCAGTACACACTCAAGTCGCGCTTCCAAGCCCACGAAGGCCGCATCCTCAGCTCGGCTTTCACGGTACGGAAAGGACGACCAATCTATGTTACAGGCGGCAACGATAATTCAGTCGCTGTGTGGAACATTGCAGACTGTGTCACGGTGCCGGTGTCAAATGCGAGAACCAGTAATGAGCAGCTCTTTGAGTGCCTTCGCCGATTCGTAAGCTATCGTACAGTCTCATCCGACAACCGCTACCAGGTTGACTGCAGACGAGGCGCATCCTACCTGCGCTCAGTGTTCAAGAATTTTGGCGCCACCACCGAGATGCTGCCCACACCAGAACCATACAACCCTGTCATCTATGCTCGGTTCCGTGGCAACCCAGCTACAGCTGCGAAGCGGAAGAAGATACTCTTTTATGGCCATTATGACGTCGTACCAGCAGACAACTCAACGTCAAAATGGCTGATATCAGATCCGTTCGCAATGGAAGGCATCGACGGCTACCTCTATGGCAGAGGCACGAGTGACAATAAAGGTCCGATCATGGCTGCCATCTTCGCCTGCGCTGAGCTGTTGTCCTCCCAGCAGCTGGAGAGCGACATCATCTTCCTCATTGAAGGTGAAGAAGAGTGCGGATCTCGAGGCTTCGAAGCGGCAGTCAAGGCGGGCAAGGAGAAGATTGGTGACGTAGATTGGATACTGCTCGCTAACTCATACTGGCTCGACGACCGCATCCCTTGTCTCACATACGGCCTTAGAGGTGTCATTCATGCTACTGTGCAGATTGAGAGTAATCATCCGGACCTGCACTCTGGCGTGGACGGCAGCAGGCAGTTGGATGAGAGCTTGAAAGATTTGGTCATGCTGCTGTCGAAGGTCACTGGAAAGGACGGTGAGGTGATGATCCCTGGCTTCTACGACCCGATACCTGAGCTCAGCTCATTAGAAGCGGCGCTATACGATGAGATCACGGCCGCCCTAGTGCAGCGCAACCCGAATCTTGGTGATCGCGAAGACTTGGCGAGAAGTCTGATGAGGAGATGGCGAGAAGCCACCCTTACCATTCATCGCTTTCAAACTTCTGGTCCAGATAACGCAACCATCATTCCTCGCCTCGCAAAGGTCGCTCTATCGATGCGACTCGTACCCAATCAGGAGTCTGCTGTGGTGGCAAAGAGCCTGACCGACTTCTTGCAATCCGAATTCGAGAAGCTCGGCTCAAATAACTCCTTGACGGTCACCATTGACCATCAAGCTGAGCCATGGCTAGGCGACTGGACCAACGACCTCTTCAAGTGCCTAGAAGAAGCCATCATGGACGTTTGGGGACCTGTCGAGAGCTCCAGCTCTTCTTCCTCGGCAGGATCAAGGAGACGACGAAGTTCCGCTGCGCCTAAATCCACAGCGCCCGGGACCGAAAGAATTGGTAGCACAGGCTACTTCTCAAAGGTTCCACCGACCACCTCAAGCGTCCTCGCCAACGGCAGCTTAGCCACTCCTAATCCAGCACCTATGAGTCCAATGGCAGAGGTCTCGAATCGACTAAGCAGCATCACTGCTACTGACGCTACCGACGCCAGCTCAGACAAATCCAGCACAGCCCAAACACCAGGCAGCAGGCGAAAACCTCTATACATCCGCGAAGGCGGCTCGATCCCTGCCATCAGATTCTTGGAACAGACGTTCAATGCTCCTGCTGCGCACCTACCGTGCGGACAGGCGAGCGACTCGGCGCATTTGGACAGTGAGAGATTGAGGTTGAGAAACTTGTATGCGGCGAAGAGGATTTTTGGAAGGGTCTTCGGGGAGTTGCCAAGGCGGTAGAGGCTACAGAGAAAGGTATTGGCGAGCGTGAGTGCATAGCGATGGCGTCTTGCAACAAGGCGAAGCGGGTGTACCGGAGTAGATGTCGTCGTCACGGTGTATATGCTGTACAACTCGAAGCAGCCAGGCTTATTAACATTATGCATTTGCAATTCGTTGTTAAATTGGTCAGGTCTTGCTTCATCTATGCTTCATCTACAGCATTTGCTGGCTCATCTCACGTCAGTCTTCTTATCCTTTCGGTAGGACGAAGTGCATTAAGACCAAAAAGCAGGTCAATCGAAGTTCAATCCTGATGAAGCAAGGACTGGCCGTACAGGGTGATTCTTTCGTGATTAACTTATGTCCACGGTGCGTAATCTGCACTAGACTCAGCCACTGTGAAGGTACAGGCACCAACCATTCCAGGCCTGATCATCCCAGTACTCCACTCAGAACGTAAAGCCAATATGCAAGTGAAGCTCGATGCCTTGTTCACTCTACACTGAACGACATGCAGCTTTTCGAGCGCTTCGCAAGATTTTCGTCAATCAGCCCAACATCATGCCAACACTGGAAATACCACATCCAGAGGTTGGAGCCTTCCCACGCAGCCGCTAACGGCTTCGATTGTGCTGCAGCTGTGCAGCTCTACGATCCAGACTCCCTCAAATTCATGTCGAAACCAGTGAGTAAGAAAAATGCCCTCTTCACGGCCGTCTCCAATCTCCTTGCGCTCATCATTCTCTTGAAAGCTTTCTGGCCTCTCACGCTCGTCCCATTGGCCAGCATCGTCGGGTAGCTTATCACCGTCGTGCGCTTCGCCATCTTCTAGCGCCTTCTTCGCCCGAATTGGATGCGGTTCCAGAGCTCGACGAACGCTCCGGCACACCATTCGCCTCTTTCTCGGCCTTCCTTTTTGCGATCCCCTTCTCCATTGGCTTCGCGAGTGCGTACGCCATAGCCTTATTAAGCTCCAGCCTGAAGATCCTTCATCGCATTGATCTCCCCAATGATCATGTGTGGAACATCGTGATAGTGGGCATAGAGCCTGAAGACCGGCGCGAACATCGCGTCCTTGTTGAAGCGGTATCCAGAGTATGCGTAAGCATAGAACTGAATTGGCTTGCCAAAGCATTGGGGCTCTTCCCTCAAGTCCCAGCCTCGCCTTCGTAGAACTGAACGTAGTCACGGAGCTTGGGTCGTCTGCCGCGAAGGTCGTCCTCGATAGTCATAGTCCTTGGGTTGGGTTTACCGAAAGAGGTGAATGGCCTCATGACCAGGCCGTCATTTGTGTTGCTATGGACCAAGGCAGGCCGCATCCTGATGATAAGTATTCCTTCAGGCGTCTCTCGCCACGCCAGGCACTGATCCCTGTCATCTGACTTGCCGCTCTGATTATAGCAGGATCTAGGTCAGGTATGAGGATGATATGGCCAGCACGGACTCCACTCCTGAGAGTGATTCATCTTGGATTCGCATAGAGACTTTTGCGAATCGAACGAAAGAGCTCCGAGGCGTATGCGCGCACTGCCTTGAAGTTCTCGTCTCTCTCGGTCCCATTCAGAGAATCGAAATAATCACTGAGCAGATCGACATCACGTATGCCAAAGTCGACTGCCTTGGTCGGACCTTCATCCTCTACTTGGCCCCCAGCGGATCGCTGGCGCTGGTTGCTCATGGATCTGCGTCGATTCTTGACGGTGAAGATGTTGCTCTCTGAATGGCGTCTTGGAAGACTGTAGTCTATGCCGGGCATCATGATCGCCTGTGTTGCCTCTGCCCTTTGGCGATTTGATGCTGCAGTGCGCATCATATCATGCGTGTGGTACTCGACGTACATGTGTCCATTTGCCGTCGTCCGTTTTCGCCCTTCGACTTCTGGTCCTCTCTGGACGGCTCTGTTGTAACCATTGTCCACCTCTTGCGAGGTTGCATGTGCTGGCACCTCTCCAGAGCCGTCATCGTGGCTGTGCAATTGATTTGGTTGACCAAGAGGCTGTGCGTTCGGTCCAGATGCGTTGACAGGACTGAATCCTCGTCCGATGCCGCTAAAAGATGTTCTTCTCTGCAAGTTGTCGTCCCCTCCATGCCCTCCAGAGCACGACATGACTTTATGGTTGTGGTGGGCGATGCAGGGCCGGCCCAACTGGATGACTTGTTTACGAGTGCATGAAGTGATGACTGCTGACCGCACTGCAGAGCTGTGTTGTCGAGTGAGAAGTGTCGCGGAACATTGATCTGCAAATCAAGTTGCGAATGGTGATTCAGAATTCGCAGCGGTTTAGAAGTCGTCTTTCCAAGAAGGTCCCCGATTTGGTGCGGAGGTGAAAGTCACGTTCACAGACACGATTGCACATGAAAGCAATGTCATTGTGTAACGACGCAGGATACAAACAAAGCACTGTATGTTAGTGCGACACCTTCGAAGATGCTTTTCTTGTCAGAACCACCAAACACGATCTTTTTCCTGTTGGGCGTGCAGAAGTTGAGTTTGCCAGACCTTCAACACAGACCGCCTGCGCTTTCCAAGTCTATACACTGAATGCATACTGCCATGTCAGAATCCCAGTCGCCTTCTCTGGCAACCACTGCTCCAAGTCAGAGATGGAAGCGTAAGGCAGCTGCACTACATGAGGTCGAATCTCCTACGAAGATATCATCAAGGTCAAGGAGTTGAGTCGGACCAGCCAGCATTGGTCCCACATCCCAGGCCCATGGCTAGGCAAGATGCACAATCAGACCATGGAGACAACGACTGCACCAATGATGCAGTAGACTTCCACATTTACGATCCCTCGATTGTATCCTGTGTCGGCTGGGAAGCTCACTGGCAGCACCATCCGCAAGAGCAGGCGAGCAAAAAGCCATTGCTCGCCACTGAATCCCATGCAAATATTCAGTCTCAAGACTCTGCCGACTGGGAAACCCGATACCACTGCGTTGTCCACAAGCAGCAGAACCTCCACTATGGCCAAAGATCTTCAGCCATGGAGAATGCTGAAATCTTCTTGTTCGTGCTGGTTGCCAATTTCTAGTCTGGAAAGACAATCAACGACCTTGATCTCAGTATGATCAGCATCAGAAGACTTGCGAGGGTATTCGAAACGGTATCGGCGGACTGGTCGAGCTAGAAGAGCAAAATTACAATTTCCGGCAGCGCAACGATCCCCAGGACGATGAAGCACTGAAAGACGCGATCCGACGATTGGACCGGTGCAATCGCGCCATCGATTTCGAAATTTGCGCAGATGACCAGCTATTTCGTGATGCCAGGCTCTACGAGCTCGCGGACGGTATAGAGATGGCTCCGTCGTCTGTCCTGATTGACTTTCCTGTGGAGTTATGGAACCAGTTGGATGCCTGGAAAGCTCTGTCCGAAGCCGCCAAGGCGATCAAAAGTGAGCTCTCTGAGGCTTCAATGAAACGAGAGAACCTGCTAAACCGAATTGATAAGCTGCGACCTGCGACCGGCGACCGGCGCGTCAAAAATCAGTGAGTCAGCGGACGCAAGTGACGACATTAAATTGCTTGCCAATACCAGCCGGCGCGATAGCTTGGAGCAGAAGGCCCGTGAACTTGAGCAGAACGAACGGCGAGCTCTGCAGACACTGCACATGCTCGCGAAGCCTTACCTGGTGCGTAGAGGGCTGCTGCCTTGGATAATTGCAAGCAGCATTGATCAAGCGCCCCTCCCGCCATTGCAACGGCTTGAGAAGATGCAACGCCTCTGCACACCAGTCGATGAAGCTGCTCTTGACGAAGCAGATGCCCCACCCCTAATGAAAGGCTCCTTGGACTTCGATGCCGTTTCCGAAAAGCTGAAGAAACTCCTCAAGCAAGAGTTCGAAGCAGCGAGAAAGGAGTATTTGGACTGCGGAGACCGGCTCGATGACATGCGCAACGGCGGTGCTGACCCCGAGCTGGAGCAGCATTGCGACGATCAGGAGTTCTTCGCACGCGCATATTTCCTTGAGGAAGCCAGGCGCACAAGAGCGTTCGATGCAGCAGACAAAGCGCTGGAGGACGTCATGAACAGAGCCCAGGAAGCTAGAGTTGTCGGCCAGGGCATTCACAACGATCGTGTCGACGAGGACGAGAACATCGTTTGCTTTGCAGACATTCCCGAAGCTGATGAAGACAAGCACAGAGTGTTAGACCCAGATGACCCGACTATCAACGCATGCGCTATCCAGGCCCAAAGAGCTGGAGCGACGGGTCTCCATGACTGGGAGTTTTCGCCGAAGTATGATGACATCGAGCCATGTAGAAGTCCGGAACGACCTCGATTCTTCATGGTGAAGTCGCTATTCGCGGGGAGATCTGTGCAGTTCGGCGAGAGTGAAAGCACGATTGGGGACGATACGAGGGGGACGAGGTTGCTGAGACGATTTATGGAGGAGTGGCGAGATGGCGAAGATGAATTCGTTGGTCGATAGTCTGGTGTATTGCATGAGCTCGGAGTGGAGCAATTTATTCAGCCCAGCTGGCTTATGAGCCGGCTATATACTAGATGGTGCTCTCGACTATTAGAAGCGTGTGAGCCCAGAAGCTATGCCTGTAACAGATGAGATCTATTTGCCAACCTCAATCGACGCAGTTCATGATGCAAACACTGATCGCAACCCGAGATTATCATTATCTCAGTGTGTGTAACGCTCTTTGTACACTGATGTGCAGCTTGCAGGAGCGAGATGAACCAAGTCAGGTAGCGAAATGAACCAAGTGTGTTGGCCGACTATTCTAAGCCTGAATTAGTAAGCCGCAGGGCCCAGGGTCGACACGTGATTAGTGCCAAGACGTAGTTGGAACTTGGAACCAAGACCAGTCGCTCAGACAGTGGCAGTCCTGCCCACAATGCCATGTGGATGCCATCCTCCAGGATCTGAGCAGTACCATCTGGGCGATCATCGCGGCACATGAGAATATTTCACAGTCGCGCACGCAAAGCTTGACTAAACGGAGCCGCCTTGATGATGTACGGGGACCGACAGCAAAAGCTCGGGTAAATTCATTCTATAGCTTACACGGGGAGTGAACCCCATCTCGATGAGTATTACAATCAGCCGTCATGATATTGAAGTGTCCAATGCCTGCGCATCCAGCCATAGCTAAGGCAAACACCACAGATGTAAAACACTCCACACATCAAAAAGCAGCTGCCAACCAGTATTCCATCGGAACACGTCAGCCCAATCAACTGCAGCGAAGAGAATTCGGCACATCCCATTCCCCAAAATCAAACCATCGTATACTCAACATTAACCATCCCGCTCTTGCCTCTATCAGCAATCATATCATAAGCCGTCGTACTCAACACCATCGTCCCAGCGGCATTCCTTCCACCCGGCCCACAATGATCCACAATCTTCACCTGGATCGTATTACCAGGCTTGCAACTCGCTGAAACCGAGGCCGAAATGCAGCGGACCTGGTACTGTCGTCCGCAGGAGGCACCTGCGGGTCACAGCGTCAGTGAGTCTTTCATTCCTAGTAGCCTAGTAGGCGTTTGAGGGGGTCTCAGTACCGTTGTCCCAAATCCCGTCGCCGGCGCAGGCGAACAGGTTGGAGGATGGGAATTGGTTGGCGTCGTAGCCGGCGCAGGCGGTCGGGGTGTAGGGTGGAGAGTAGAAGCCTGCCGTCCCAACGTCCGCGAGGGTGGCGGGCGTGAGGGCGAGGAGCGTGAGGGCCAGTACGCTGTGCGACTGATTAGTCGTTCGTTTGTGATTCTCCGGCGAAGGAGAGTGATACCTTAGGCCTGACTGTTGCTTCTTAATGTAATCCATGGTTTCTGTGCGCGAGCAACGCTGTCGTGTTGCGGCAGGATAGCGTATAGAAAATAATGCCTGAGGTCCGTGTGTTAAAGTCGAGATACAGAGCACGAGTACGCAGGACGACGGCACTCATGTAGCTGCCACGAGCTGGCCCCACTTTTAGGATCTCTTACTAGAATGCCAAGGTCCGTATCGAGGTGAGACTACGGTCTTGGAGTCGAGATGAGATACGGAGACCCGAGATTTCGGGCTTTATTCTCGTGGTCTCGACTTCTGCACCCATGAACAAGAACCCCTGATCGAGTGAGTATGCCGAGCTAAGTACCAGCTTTGGATCAAAAGAAGCACTTCGTCGCCCGTTACACTCAAGGTAAGAGCTGGACCTGCTGGACTTGCGCGAATCGCCGACTTCATAGGCACGTCGAGTGGTCTGGAGCAACGGGTTCGAAGCATCCTCGACGATGGTAAACAGTTCAATTGGAGTCTCAGTTCAATTGCAAGACTCCAAGAGACGGCTTCCAGACATGTGTCTTTGAGGTGAATCACTGTCGTTGATTCAGGTCTCCATAGTCTCTGGTCCTTCTCACCTTAACTTTCCGGATAACCGATAGCTCACAGGTAGGATACCTTGTGGCAGCGTTCCATGACAGGTTTCTGTAGCTAACCTCAGTTCACGTGCCATTCAGGCAGGTAGATAGCGTGTGACTATACACCAATTCCTGTCACGCTGGTCTTCATCTTCCGCATCGACATAGTTGGTGGCCAATCGAATGTGATTCGCAGCGTCCCGCAAAGGCATATGGACAAAATCTTCCGAGATGCCAGCATCTCTGATCGTAGCCATGAAGCGTTGTGAGCAGCGCGTGTTGTTTGTTTTATCAGATGATAATCCAAAGAGTCCTTTAGTATCAAGACCGTAGAGCTTGTTAACACTGCATCCTTGGTGAAGGCGAGATCGGAATTCGCAGTGAAACATGCATATGAACTGCAATGATCGGTTCGCTTAAGGAATGGAACGGCAACACGCATTGATCGACCACCAGAGTGAGTGGCCTGCCGTGGGTGACCAGAATTCCTTCCGTACACCAGATCTTTCGACCCTCAAGCCAACTGCTTAGTACCAGTAAATTGAAGCATCATACTGCCAGAATCAAAGGAGATCATGCCAAGCCGAGGCCTACTCAATCATATAATCATTCCACCAATATGTGCATCCCCCTCAGATCTACGCCTTGGACTTCTCCGTCACCGGATCCTCAGGCGAGAAATTAATACTAATCGAATTAACACAATGCCTCTCATCCGTCGGCGTCGGGTACCCCTCTCCCTTGAACACATGCCCCAAATGCCCTCCGCAATTCGAGCACACAATCTCCGTCCTCTCCATCCCAAACGCCTTGTCCGTATGCCTCGTCACCGCGCCCGGGACAGTATCGTAAAATGCCGGCCATCCACAGCCGGACTTGAACTTCTGCTGGGCGGTGTAGAGCGGTGCTTCGCAGCCAGCGCAGGTGTAGACGCCGGTGGTGGGGGCGTGCTTGTCGTATTTGCCGGTGAAGGGCGGCTCGGTGCCTTGTTTGCGCAGGACGCGGAATTGTTCTAATGATGAGTGTTAGTGGCTGTGATGGTGGGAAGGTGCCATCAAGGTGTGGCTTACCAGGGCTCAGTTGCGCCTGCCATTCGCTGTCGCTCTTCTGGACTGGATAGTTGGCCATTTTGCGGCTTTCGGCTGTGCTGAATAGGGCTCCCAAGAGTGGGATCGTGGGCATGCCAATGCTGCGGAGTGGTCTCGCAGCTAGAGTCGATGTGAAGGGTGTGGTTGGTGCGTGGTGGAGGGTGGTGTTGCTAAAGGCGTAAAATGTACGCAGGAACGTGGGGAGCGATGGGAAGCGCATAGATATACTGATTGATAGAGTGGCGGAGAAGTCTGTCTTGTGATAAGGTGAGAGCTTCTCTGGCTTTGGAATCGTTGGAGCATACATGTACTCGACAGGTCGCCGCCACCATGAACGATGACGTCGTGTAAATATGCCGTCTGATTAGATAAGCGTAGTCCTTCAACCTCACCCATCACCTTCGTAAAACATAAGTTCTTCCACCCGTCTGGCGGATATCGGGAATCTAGGTCTGCTCAGGCGTTCAGGCTCATCTGATCGGCAATCCTAGGTCATTCGGTGACAAGCCATGCCGCGGCGCCTCATCAATGTTGTTACATATGAACCAGTCATACAGTGCTATACTGCCTCAGGATTATGCTACCCAAACACCTGTCCCTGCGCTGTTGGTACCGATGGGGTGGTAATTAGCACCAGCTATCTAGCCATCTCGAGTGGCTCACGATTCGATGCAGACCTCTGCGTGTCTCCAAAATCCACCGTCATCGCTCATCGCCAATCCATCCATCACTCCAATACCGGCAACACTGCTTTCGTGGGAGCCCGCCATCGTCCACCAGGTGAATATTTCAATCCCGCCCACCGCGTGGTCCCAGCATCGCGGAGTCGGTCATGTCCATCGATCGTCGGCCCAAGACCAAGACCTTGGGCATGATCGTTGAGACTGTCTAGCGTACGCATGCCAACCGAAGTCTTCGAACATCCCTGAGGACGAGCACCGCTCGGATATTGGAGCGCTTGCACCCCCAATGGACTACGCGACAGATAGTTGGCGCCAGTGGACGCACGATCACCCCGTCTTACGAAGCCACTCGTCTGTATTGGTCTCTGCTGCTGACCCGGAATTTGCTGATTGTAGAGCTGCTGGGAACGCTCACGATGCTTGCGATTCTGCTGTGCCGTGTCCCTCGGTGCTTGGCCGTTTCGGCGCACAGTCCGCCCACCAACACGATAGGTGCTCGGACTGCAGCGGTCAAGGATGCTGCGCAAGCTGGTCCATTTCGCCACATCCTGGGGCAGGCTGTAGTATAGGACGTCTGGCTTCTCTTTTGGGAGGTAGTTCGGTGGCAGAGCAGTGGCATAGATGGAACTGGTCTCGTCGAAGTCAGATACCTTCGAGGACGTCTTGATACGAGTCTGCTGGAAGTTGTCGAACGCTCGCCTGGACATTTCACTTCTTGCTGGTCCGATCAGGATGACAGAGGTGTCGGCGGATATGAACGAGGATGGGAGGACTGCTTCGTCACCGTCGTCGTGCGCTTGCCTCTCTAGCTCCTGGAGCGTACGGTCGGGCCTGGCAAAAGTTGTTTTGAGATTATTCTCTCGTTGCGCACCATCCCTGGTTGGCATATGCTTCAGCAACTTACAGCTCACCGCACTCACGTATCAATTCGTCGCGCTTGATGGCATGGCCTCTCCGTGTCTCCAGATTCCCAAGTGTCTCGCGGTGCCGCAACGATCGGATACCTTGGTCCGCCATTCTCTCATCCGCCTCCCTGCCATGATAGAGCCCATTGGTGCCGAAACATGGTCGTACTCATCGGCACGGAGAAGGCTTGATCGGTCGCACATTGTGTGCACATGACATTGCAGGTTCTGTACGGTGAGTTCGCGCTGCATGTTGGACTTGACGAGCATTGCACTAGCGGCGGATTCCGGCAGCAGCTCGTCCCTTAAGCGGAGCCAAGTGCTCTTCTCGATAGTCACTTACCTGTCCAAGTTGACGAAGACACTCTTGTCTCCGGTCGATCGCACGCAACGTAGCGCACTGAAAGCTCCTTCCTCCGGTACGTCGAGCTCTTTGACGCCAAGCAGCTGGATGCATTTGGCCTTCAAATCGTACGGCAATTTATCAGAGCCGCTGTTGTTGGCGGTAAATGTTCGGTGCGCTTTCCCGTTCGACAAGGACTCCTCGGCGATGAATACAGTCCCGATCTTGACCATGACCTTGATCCACTTATGATCCAGTCGATATTGATGGCCAGGTGCCAGATTCGTGTCTGTATCGTGCATCTCCTGCACATCGATGATGTCCACCAAGCGACCGAGGCGTAGCGCCCCGAGCATGTCCTGCTTGAACCCCATCTGGCGCAGGACCTTGGCGCGCTCTCGGTCCCGGATCTTGCCCACCACATCTTCCATCATCTCGACCGCCATCTTAGAAGTAGAAAGGCCTCTGATTTGTTCCTGGGTCTCGGGGGTCATGCCAAACTCGATCTGCGTGACAACCTTGTTCCCTTCGATAGGTCTGACTAGGGCGTCTCGAAAGTGATTGTCACTGGCTGCGGTGTTACAAATTCCGCTCGGCGGTGGTTGATGGGCATGCGGAGTGCCAGTATCAGGCCTTCGCTCAGCGACGGAGTCTGCGGCTGTAAACGATCCGCTGTCACTCGTCCTGAGCCGCTTGGTGTCCCTGTCAGAGTCCTGCGCTCCGTCGCTTGCGGAACGCTTCCGGGTCAGTGTCTGCTTCAAGTCAGTCTCAGCTCTGGCTTCCCACTCCTATGTGACTTGGGACTGACGGACCTGCTGGGAGTCCGCGTCGCGCAGATGAGTTGGTCGCGCATGATCAAAGGATAGAGCCGGACCGTCATCAGGTGACGGCGACGGCAGGCGCACCGCGCTTTGCATCACCTGGCGTTGCATAGCTCAGTGTATCTCACTCATCTGGCGAACAGTCGTGCGGATCTGCGACGTGCGGTGTGTACCTTCACGTTCAGTCGCTGCAGGAAATACTGATCTGGAGCGGATGTTGGACAGACGCGTCGATTCGGCAGGCTTGAAACGTTCAACAGCTCTTGAAAGAACTGTGCAGTGATTCAATTAGAGATTCGATCAAGTGTTTGCGTGCTGCATTGCGGAGGGAACTGGCCGCCTTTGCATTCATCCACATCGCTTGCATGTGATCGTCATGATTCATGGCTATGGAATATCCCCAGAGACACCTCCGCTATCAAGAAATGCTGCGCCGACTCTGGCATTCGGAAAGTCGGTCCGCGATACGTTCTGGTCAGGCGCCAGGTCGGCCATGATACTCATCTGACTTTTTTTCGTTCAATTGCAGCAGTGATAAGTGAAAAGCAGGTCGGTCCATGACACATCGTCTCTGATATAAAGCATCTTGACGATCCCGATTTGAGGTACCAGCACCTCGCTCGAGTCTTTGTTGCGGAACTCTCGGGCTCTTGCCAGACGTGATTCACAACAAAGCATATGTAATCGCAAACAATGAATGACTGACACCCCAACGCACTCTTTGAAAAGAACATTCTGATTTTTCTACAGTTCGAACGCTCAAAAGTCTACTCTTTATCTGGTCGCAGTCAAGTCTTATGTCTGGGTTCAGGGCAATACAACGAGTCGTCCCAGCGGGACATCAGACGCTTGCCTCCAGCTTCTGCATCTTCGAGCAACCCTCAAAAACCAGGAATATCCCAACTGACTTGGCGGCAGAGCCAACCAGAACGCAAGAGAGCAATTCACATGATCCAAGTCATGTGGACAGGACAACGTTCTTACAAGCAGGGCTGACAACATGCGCGGCTGTTCGCGAGCAGCAGGCAGCTGTAGATTGTTGGAGGGAAGGATGTCAACTTATACCATCTGCTATCGAGGAATGTGAAGAGGACGCCGAGCGTGCACGAGAACACGATGAAGAGGGTAATGCCCAAGTCATCGTGCAAATTCTCGAGGAGCTGGCAAAACTCGAGAAACAACTCGCAGTCATCCGAGGAAATCTCGAAGAGGCACAAGCAAGACTACACGGGGCACTTGCACTGCAGGACGAAGCAGAGGAGCGTTTCTATCAAATTTTCGATTGCTCTTCTAAGGATCCGAGCATTGGGGTGCACGGTACCCGAGACTTCCACTACTGTCTGGGTCAGAATATCCTGCATCGAACCAGCACTGCTAGACTTTGGGGGCAGCTCCGAGGAGTCACGACTCAACGAGATATTCTGGCGCATGCTGTAGACACAACGATAGTGCAGCTTGCTCCGGACGAGCAATTCGATGCTACGGATCCTTCCAGAGTGGAGTTGCTCGAGATGCAGCTGGCGACGTGTACGGGTGCATTGACAGCGGTTCACGAGCTACACAACACCGTCAATGATCGCCTGCGATCTGCTGAAGAAGAAAGGGTTGACAATCACCGTAGGTTGTGCTCATTGACCCTTCCTCTTATCGAGGTAGAGCATGACGCTGCCTCCAGCGACAAGGGTAATGACGGTTTGAGTCATGATCTAAATAACGGGTCTAATAATGGCGATCAAGAAACACCTTTACAGCCTGACATTGTGCCGAAGCAAGATCCCCCCGATGAGGATGACTGGATCCCCGAAGCTCCCGGTCCAGGTCGATTTGAGCTCGACCGGCTCAGATACCAGCGTCGAGACCAGAGACGTGTTCTCGGTGAAGCTCGCGACTTACTGCGCGATCTCGAGCACATTTACGAAGACGATCTTTTCAAGTATCTGGACGTGGGTGACGGCACTCAATCACAGTCTGTCTTTGACAGAGCGCACTTGAAATCCAAATTCGCAAGAGCCACAGCGATCACGAGAGCTGAAGAGGCCTACCACGAAGCAAAGTTGGACGCTAGGGACGCTGGCATCGTAGCTTCGACTGAGGACTCGTTGGTATTCGCGGATCGTTCCGACAATGGATATGCTGACAGTGAGATTGAGCGCTACGTCGATACCCTGGATCGATCAGCGGTTGAGCGCTGGCGACTGGAGTCGTGAGGAGATCGAAGGCGGAAGGTCATTCGGCGGTACCAATTGATGCTGGGCGGTTTGCGTCGGAGGATCGAAATGCTCAAGCGGAATTTGGCGAGAGTAATAGCATCGAGAATATGCCGAGAGGGCAGCGTAGTATTCGCAGCTGGGTTGATAAGCAGAGGGAGGTCAGAGAGCGGCAACGAGCAGACTGGAACGGGGTTGTTCGGACCCCACGGCGGTCTGCAAGATTGGCTGTCAAGTGAGGTTCTCTCATGACGGAGATGCCACTCTGCAGACTCTGCGTGTGAATTGACGCCCTGTGAAATTGACGCTGGTCCTGCGTGAGCTTTGCTTTGATACCTGTGAAACATTCATCTCGAAAATGCCGAGTCACAGGGCCATGTTTTCAGTAGAGCATTTCTCACTCGGGTATCAGCAGGTATTACTGTCATGCTGTGAAAAGAAACCACTGACCAGCTGGGCAGTCTTCGAATGGTGATTATACCCTAAGTCTGATGCATCATTCGAAGAGCCACAGATGACATTTGCTTCATGCATGACTCGGCATTTTGCTTCGATGCTATGAAGCATTAACAATGAGAGGTTCTGGAGAAGCTCAGCATTGATAGCTATGTTCAAGTACCAATAGCACGGCATGAAGGGTACAGCGGCAGAGCAGCATTGTCTGGAGCATTTTTAGCATTCCTCTGCTTTGTCTTCAATGACATCAAAGAGACTTGCTCACATGTCATTACTCTGACACCATTTTGACTTCAGCTTACGCGACATCTCAACATCTTCATTACTTGCGGTACTCATGGAGGTCTCGCCGGGCCGGGAGCTCGACAGGGCAAAGCGCCTGAGTGTCACCCCCAGGATCATGAGGCGTCAATCGGCGTTTGGAAGCGTCAAACGAAGATCCACCGCTGTCATATTTCATCTTTCTGAACAGTTGCAGAAACAAAGAGAAACATTCGTACGGAAATGGCAGGATCAGAAGACTGATTTACCTGTGGTTGAGGAAGCCGATGCGAATGAGGAGGAAGAGCAAGAGCAAGAGAATACGACAGATGCTGTTGCGAGAGAACTCCTGATCACACTTGCTCTTCGCCACCATAGCTTATACGAGAGCCGCATCCAGGTATTCAACTTGAGCGCCAATTGCAGGCTCAGCCAGAAGACACTGCAAAAGAACAATGATCGCATGAAAGCGTTACAAGAGCAGGATCCAGTGGCAAACGCGGAGACCATTGAGGAGCTGCTGTCCCGAATCGAGCGATGTGGCGATGATCTTGAGAATTTCCAAGCCGCTTTAGGCGTTGCAAAGAAAGAAGAAGAGGCGCACGAGCAGCGGCGAAGTGGACTGCTGGATCAAGTGGCGGCTTTGTATCGGAGTCTAGGGCAAAACACTTCAGCATGCCCCGACGAGTTCCAGGAAGTGATTTCAAACTACATAGGTCAAGACGACGAGCTCAAGAGACGAAAGGGCCACGAAGACAGCATGATCCGAGAAATGGACAGCCGAGATGAGTACTTGCAGCAGAAGATACGAGAGCTGGAGACCAAACTGCCTCTTGCCAGCTCGCAAGGTTCAGACAGTCCAGCAACCATTGCTCTCACGAAGATCATGCTCGCTCGGTATAATGGAATCTTGACCGGCGTCAGGACCTACAGGCGAAGCGTGCTGAAGAGCAGGGTAGAGGTCGGAGAGTCGCGCAAGCAGGCCGATGATGACTTCTGCGTGGCGATAGGATTGCGGCTGACGGAGATGGGTCTACTGGACGGCGGGGGCCTTAGAGTGCCAGAGCCACAGCCGGAGCCGAAGTCTAGGACGCCCAGCTCCGTTATAGTCCAAGAAGAAAGTAGCACAAACGGAAAGCGCACAGAGACACCTGAACCCACAGCACCGACCAAGGACACCGATGGTGAGTCAAGAGAGTATCGGCAAATACACGCTCAGGTACGGCAGCCATCGAATCGAGACTCCGCTTTGTTCAGACGAAAGGCTTTCCGACGGACAGGCTCAACCAAGATGCGCCTCAAAGATCGTGTGCGCTTGTCCGTACGTATAGTGGCTGCCGAAGAGGACCTCGAGAAGGCTGCAGTGCCTCAGAGCATAGTTGAAGAACTGAGACCATCAATGGGCAAGATGAAACTCCTTGGTCGATCGAACAGTCATATCAACAATGATGGACCAGCTAGGACACCAAAAGTGGTAACGCCAAGCAGGCCAGAGCACGGGGGCAGTGGCCAGCAAGCAAAAGTGGAATGGGCACCCGGACCACGCCCGGCCGCAGCGAAAGTGGTCAGCCCTAGCCCGTCGCAATTTGTCGATAGTCCGACTTTGGGGAAGCGAAACACGTGGACGCCAATGGTGGATGGCGACCGCGCAGCTGTGGATAGGCAGAACGCGGTTCTGCAAGCTTTGAAGCACTTGTCGGGGGTAGAAGCAGGTACTGAGGACAGCGCGCAAACGTGCTCGCGGAGGAAGAGTGTATGAACCTAGAAAGATGTCTGGCCACGCTGTTGCGAACGTGTCCAGGCCCACCATCTCAGCCGCAACGTGTCCGTCATGATCAACAGTGTTTCCTTGTAAAGTCTGATCGGAGTGTGCAGCCTTTCTGGGAGTGTAATATGGTCCGGAGAACGTCTCCAGAAGATATGTGACTGATGACTTACCAGAACAGTAGGCCAATATGGCACCTTAGCGGCCTCGCAACCCTTCCATATCTGCACATAATCGAGACACGTTGCGTGAACCAATACACTCGTCTATGAGATGTCTCACACATGCATCCCACGCCCTCATCAAAGGTTCAGTCTGTCGAGCCCGATACCAGTAGCGTATAATCCGGTAGCGACGCAAAACAATGAATGCGACCGACCTTGCATTTCGAACCTTGTATAATGAAGTTACACGGACTGAGGAAAGCATCCCGTGAACCAGTCTTGACGTTGTCTATGATCCACCACGCAGATGTACATTGATTGTGTGCAACTACAAGGCCAAGTTCCATGTCCGTAAGGACTTGCCGCCACTTTGGACGTTGGGCGGACTTCCTCGCGCTGGACAGTCAAAAGATCAAACGTGACACCCAGATCATGGCTGAACGGAGGCGCACCCACGCCCATGGCTTTGGGAATCTTGACTACTGACGGCTGAATCTGGAATCTGGCCCGGCTGCCGTCGATGTGTGTCTCGAATGTGGGATCGCAAGCGCCCAGGCAAGGGGACGACATGGCAGATGACCATCTCGCATCGCATCGAAGTCCAGAAAAAGCACCGCCTGCAGCACCTGTCAAACGTCGAGAGAAGTACTTCGTGCCACGTCTGCGGTACACACCATCTAATACGCTCTCCAGCGCCAAGGTTCTTCACACCCTCCCGGCAGCCATGTGCAACATTACTTTTCCCGGGTTCGCTTGGAGATGGCGAATAAAGCCAGCATTGTGTGACTCGGGGAAGTGCGGGAGGCGGTAATTCATGCTGCGGCTCCCTGCGTCTGGCAAACCTCTGTTGCGGGAGGGGTGGGGGTCAGCTGGAGAAGTGGAGGGGAATTGTGGTACGTGTCGTTGGTACGTGTAGTATGGATCTACGTGGTTGGGAACTGGAGGAGGAACGAGATCAGCCGTGGACCAGGGCGGCTAAGCTGTTCTTACGAGCTGACGCCTCGCAAGGAGCAAGCTACCAGTCAATTTTTCCGGCTGAAGGGCATTGATTTGATGTGCAGAGAATGGCAAGCCGGCGGCTAAAGGTTACTTCATATGAATACTTTACCCCGTCGGTACCTCCACACAACATCACGCGGATCTTCGCAGTGTGGAGAATCAGCAGCCAGACCCTTCTCTTCTTCAGTCGGCGAACACCCGGCACACGCAAGACATGTAAACATAATGTTGATCATACTTCACGTTAAGTAAAGTAGATGGAATTGAGGGCGTTCACGCACGGCAGGAATTAATGCGGAGAGAGGATGCAAGCGAAGGATCAGAATTGGAGACGGTGCTGCGGTAAGCTTCAGATGACCTACTTTGATGCGCTGGCAGTCATCTGGGCTACACCTCTCCAATAATCTTCTGTGGTACCAATCCACACATTGCAGGACGAGCTGAATCACCGGGATCAAACGTGTCACCAACATTGCAGCGTAGAGCAAGGCATCCTGACTCGAGCCGCTCTCGCTCAGCGGCTGCGTTGCGTCGTAGGAAATAGTCACACGATGGACGTGTGCCATTTAAAGGTTTTCGTTACGTGCATAGCAAGCGCTGTGCTGCGGCTCGCTCAGCAGACGTCAAGACTGGACCATTGCGACCGCAATGATGGCTGCCTAGAACACGATAGGATCCAAGACATTTTCTATGCGCTGTCAACGAGCACGTCGTATGATGGCCAGCTCTCATACAACTCGACCGCAATTGAAACATGATAATGTGCTCGCGTGGCATAGCAGCGCATGGGCGGCCTATCAAGCCCGCGAAAAGCAAGCTGAGCGTGACGAGCTGGCATGTGGCCTGATTCTTTGGGTCCTCAATATTCCTCCCAGAGCGAGAATGAGCATTCAATGGTCCAACGAATATCTTCAGAGGTAGTGTAGATGCGGCCATCAATGTTTGGTATGTCGTTTGGCAGACGTCAATGTACTGTCATCGAGCAGAGGCCGACCAGCCTCGCGTCGAGGTACTGACGACTGCGCCACGTCCACGTGCCAGATTAGCCGCCATAGGTGCCGTTTGCAGGCCTGCTGTGGCGTACGGAGGTCCACATCGCAACGCGCAGGCTTCTCCATGCTCAGGATGGTCACTTGACAGTCCCTTGAGACCGTTGCAATGGCCAGGAGCTGCGCAGCACAAGGTGTCCAGCAGCTGACCTCCGCAAAATGGGGATCAGACGAGAATGGCGGCTGATGAGGCTGAGGTCGATAGGCGTTTATGGGTGTTCCTGTCAGTCACTGCAACGCTGACGGGGAAACGGCACGGAAACGAGAATGGCACCGTGAGATGACAGCGAAGACTTTCGTATTCTCACCTGCTGATGCCGCCGCTGGTCTTCGTGTTGCTGCTGACGACCAAGACATGGCACCTCCGGACGCATGGCCAATCTCACTTCAGGTGTCATGCCAATGTCATGTCCATCAACAAGACTCCCGGCCCGCCCGGGATGTGGATGCCGATAGACTAGTGTTGCGCTGAAGCGGAACTAGAAGCCTTTTCGAACACATCCTTCGCGCGGTCCTTGATGTCGGAGTCAATCCCACTTGCTGGGCCTGCAGACTTTGGGCATGCTCCAAATTGCATCTTCGCGTGTGGGCGTGAGTGCCTCGACTATGCTAGCTGCAGCCTGCACGCGGTACAATTCTGTCAAGCCACAAAGTGTAGCAGATGAATAGTGTTTGCCCTACCACAAATTCCACCCCACGCCGTGAGAGACGTTCTCCTGCGGCCGAGGTACGTTTCCGTTGCACTTGCCGGCCCACAAGCCTTGTTCGGCTCACATGCGCCTCGTCTGCAGGAGTGCTCCGATTGCCCGTGAAGGGTGATGCTTGGGGTAGAGGCGGACCGCGGGAGCATGTGCAATTGGCCATCTCGTGCAAACGGCGCACCCACGAATCAATCGCCAAGCGTCGTGCTACAGCACAAGACAGGGCGAGAATCACATCCTGCCCACTGCCCAGAACCCCAGGGAAATGGAAGGGATCTCAGACCCCACGACTCGCTTGGGCTCTGGTGGAGTTGCTTGCTAGGGTGTTTTGCCGCGAGGGAAGCCAGCACAGCGTAGCGTCCGGGATAGGACCGTCTTCAGACTTTAGGTTTGTTTTCCGGCTGCTGGGAGTCAGCAAGCCTGTGTTCGGCTGTGTTCGCCTCTAACATGTATAGTGTGGTCCACCCGCGCTTTCGCCTGCCGTGACCGCTTCGTTTGCACAACAAGAGACACGACCACCCACATTTGCTCTCCGCTCTCCGCATCCTACAAACGAGCACCTCAGCGCCCACGCCTGGAAAACGCCTCGGATCCTATTCCTGGAGTCCAGTCTCTATGCGATAGACTTTCGCGGCCGTACATATGCTTCAAGTTGCCACTTTCGGCGGTCAGCGATCGTGATCAAAGCCCAGCTCCCGCGCTTGATTTCGCTGGACTTGCGTCACCTGCTTCAGACCTTGCGCGCCGGAAACGGTACCTATACATGCACTTCGGGCGCGACACACAATAACAAACACTTGCACGACTACCGCCTCGTCGTCGCCATCGGCGCACGCGACTGCATATGTCAACATGCCCTTCAAACCAGAACACTCGTTATTACGAGTGGAGGTGCCCGCGCTGGGCTCCATCGACACAACAAACGTAGAGGCTTTATTTGGCATGGTACGCTTACCACTGCGCAGCTGATTGGAAGCGCATCGTAGCAAACACGACACGTACTGACGCTTGACAAGTGGTCGTTATTCTCCAAGACATCGCATTGCGTCGAACAGGGCAGACGACTAGAGTAAGCCAGCCCGACCGGCCAGACCACGGCATCTGAACAAAGCGCTAATGGTGGTCATCTGCTCACAGAAACCTCTCTTGGCGACTTTGGAATCGCGAAACGTTCTGTTGCGCGCTGCCACCACCACACCAGCGACATTCGTCTGAACGGAAAGTGCGGTCCGTTCGTCTAGCCAGCGGCAGTATCGGCAGCAGCAAGCCCGGGACAGCAGCCGCAGTCGACAACATTCCCGTGCCAGAGCTGTCCTCCAGCCTGTCTTCCGCTGGGTCGGATGAGGAGTACGACGATTCCAGCTTCGCTTCCCCGCGTTCAATCAGCACACTACCCAAAGGTCGTCCCGAACTGCGCAGGAACGACTCGAGCAGCAGCAGCAGGCGTGAAAAGCACATCACACCCGTCGACCTCGAGAAGATCGTCATCTCTATCAAAGACACGCCGCATCTCGAGCGCTCGATAGAACTTCCGATGCCAACGCCGGCCACGAAGCCGATGGACCCACCCGCCACATCAGCTTCACAAACCTTACCAGCCGAACATTCACAAGAAAACTCCGAAAACTCAGCGCCGCACCCGTCCGCTTCGCATTCAACGCTCCTCGAGTCTTCCGCGTCCACTGTGGACACAATGGCCATGACTGACACCAGCGATACGCAGGTGGTCGGCTCTGAGAGCAGCAGCAACACCGAGATGAGCACTCACAGCATCGTGCGCGGCTTCGAGCTGGGCGGCACTGGTTCTTCATACCGCTCACAAACCCAGCTTCCCGTGAGACAAGCGAAGACGTCGCAGCCACTTCAAGCCACACAGCCAACACCAATACTGAAAACTTCGCCCCAGTACCGGGAACCTGTAATGCCGAAGAAGAAGGCGCCAGTGTTCACAATCGGAACCTCCTCCGGTGAGGACGAGAGCTCACTCGATAATCACATGAAAAAGACCTCGTTCATGAGCACTCTGTCAGAGAGTCTCAAGAAGCACGGCAGCGATAGTGGCAGCAGTGACAGCAACCGGAGCAAGAAGATAACCACATTCAAAGATGAGATTGCGATAGGCCGGGCAGCAGAGTCACAAGACAGCCCAGTCTTTGAGGACTCGGATGATGAGGACGATGGTGTCTCAGAGAGCGCGATTGAGGACGACGACGACTCGTCAGACTGGGAGGACTCGGACGACCAGAGTGGACCATCTTCCGTGAACGAAAAGGAGCTGTTCCAGCGTGTCGACTCTCGGCCGAACTTGACGTCGAGGAGATCCTTGCTCACCACATTGATGCACGAGCCAGATCGTGCCAAGGCGCTCCAGAACGCAGCATCGCGCTCCACCCCAGCAATCAGGCGATCACGGACCACCACACCCAATGGACCGTCCGTCCCCGGATCACCAGCAGAGCCTGTTGGACAGATGCCTAAGCAGGATGCGTCCCGCTCGAAGCCCATCATCATGACTACCTCCAACACTCACCCGCCTCAGATGGCGCTCTCACCAAAGACGACGCGCCGCAACATGCTCTCCACTGAGCTTACAGAGTCACTGCGTAGGAACCTGCTCTGGGAACGCCAGCATAGGAGCACTGGCAACCTCGCAGCACTCAAGCGGCGGCACACAGCACAAGACATGACCAAGCTCAAGCAACACCCAGAGCCGGTCGCGCTTTCGCATAAGGATAAGAATGATTTCAGCAATGATTACTTCCATGCTGGACTCCAAGAATACCACGCTAAAGGCTGGTAACACACGACAGCCACACACGATACCTATTGATTCAATTTGCTGCGTTCTAGCGATCTTCAGAAGTCAGGAACATTCTTGACTTGCGCCACAGTGGGGTCCAGTCTGCCCTCGTTGGCACACTGGCGAGATACATCCCACGGACGGAAATCGGCGGCTGGCGCATCAAAAAGGCAAACGGGCCCTTCACGGCCATATTATTACCACTTTCGGTCGGGCGCGACACGGCATTTACGGGACGGGCGCGCAAAATTTCTTCACGATAACCAGCATTGGCAACACTTTTACAGAACTTGAGACGGCCGTTGAGAGACACGAGTTGCCACTGAAGACGGCGGCGCACTGTACTACTACTACCTTGAGCGATTTCACATACGCGCGTGGCCATTGTACTATTATGGATGGACAGCGAGACGAAGACGGCGATGAGAGGGAGGTGCACTCACGCAGGGATGGATGGCAGGGTCATGGAAATACCTCGACATTACTTTACTCGAAGTAAATGGTATATGCGTACTATGACATGAGACTACTCCTGTGGAAACGAGTCATCCGCGCAGCACAAACACATCATCTCGCATTTTTGCTTATCAGTCCTCACCTACCTTGCACCTGACTATCTACTGCTACCCAACACATCCACTGACACTGCTTACAACCATGTGATCGCAGACCGCAAGTTGGAGTCATCTGCAGCACCATGCAGGCCGGACAGTCCGCTTGCTGCACGACGGGCACATATGATCTCTGCTAATGCCTTGGTGCAGCGGGTGCTACTGCAACCAGCTTCCAGCGCCTGCATTCCATCGGCGCCTCGCTGCAAGCTGCAAGCCACGCTCCGGGTTCCCTTAAGCGAAACGTTCTTGCTTGGTCGTCTCCAACCTGTGGGAAGTGCATGGTGGGAGGATCTGGGTCACTTTTCGTACATGTTTGTCATTCGGACTCCATCGATAAGGTACGTACACTACATTAGGAAGTTTTGTTTATTATCTACCAATGGCTGTTTTTTGGTTCTGCTTTCTTTACCAGAGCTGACTATACTGCGGTTGACTTGTCAATCGCTCAAGGCTCGAGAACTTCTTACGCGCAATGCGATACGAGCTTTGTGAGCAGTTTCAGCAGATTCTCCTCGTCTTGCGTGATCTTTCTCCACATCACATGTTAACGATGGACGGATGGGATCCAAGTCTCAACGGTTCAAGGACCATCACTCCAGGCTGATTGGACACGGTGGGGTTCCTGCGGAGTTATCTTCTCGTGAACGTGCCCTGCGTCTGTCAGTCTTCTCTTCGAGAAAACTCGACTCCTCAATTATGTCCAGTGACCGCGGTAATTGTGTTTTGTGCTATGTGCTCCACCATGAGTACCAAGGTAGCTCTGTTTGGAAGGAGTAGGTATTTGCGTCTGTCCGAGCAAGGCCCGTCTGCTTCGTCGGAACATATCGGGGCAAGGGCGAAGACGACGCGCGCCACCAGTGGCGGTGGCAGTCACCTTTTCAGCAGCCACGAGTCTGTCTACAGGTACGAGGTCTCTGCAATGAGCGGCATACCCCAGTACTACTAAATGTCCACTACCATGATGGTCAACTGAAGGATATCATTGTGAGCAGCGGACGCACGATCCGACGCCGTCGGCATACTTGGATTGGCAATCGACGGCGCAAGTACAGTACCTGGGGCGAGGTACACCCATACCAGAGACAGTATACACCGAGAGTATCGCCGCGTCCAGCTCCAGCATCTCAATGTTCGTCTTTCGCAAGCATGGCGGGGGTACGGTAATGGCCAATCTCGGAGTAAAATTTGCCTATGGACATGACAGCCGCACATGACCTGTCAGGATCACTTCATACGAGTCTCACACCTGTCCTCCGCTTACATCCTGGCTGTGAGCACCTCGCTTTTAGCCGCCTGGCACAAGTTGCACCTGATTGTTCGCAAGCGCCCTTGGGAGCAACAATTCTAAGCCTGAATGTCAAGTCCAGCATGCCTTGCTGAGGCGATGCCCGCGAAGCATTGACAACTGTTCTGGACCAAGTGCTGGGCGGGGACTGTACCTACATTGTCGGCCCCAAACCCACGCAGCATTCATGCTCAGAGACCTAAAGCCTAGCACAGTATTCATGATCGCGATGGCAGGTCTCACACCGGAGGATCGACCGACCCGTGCCTGCACCAAGGACCAGCATTTGACACCCATCGGGAAATCTTGACCATACCAAGGCGTGTTATAAAGCGCGGACGAGGGACATGGGTGCTGACATTGATGGTCTCGTCATCATAGCGCCCATTTTAAGGACTTGCTGTAGTCATGGGTATCCTGAATCTGATATGCCGCTGACTCGCAGAATCTTCCGGGCCCGCGATCCGCAACTTGGACGTTGCGGCCATCTTTACCGCCTATACGACCGTGGTTGGCAAGGCTGTGGTTGTTTCTGCAAGCACCAGGCACAGGTTTGTCCATGCCAAGGAGAAATGGAGGATGCTGTCGACCGTTATGATCTCATGGCGTTAGCCTAGCGTTCTGCTTAGAAGACACTTCGATTTTGCGCACACCCATGGTCTCGTCCTCTTCCAAGATACGCAAGATGAGACCAAGACTGCTCCATTCACACAAAATAAGATCTTCAATCCTCTCGATCCGCAGACACTTCTTAGACTCGGGCGTATCATACTACTAACCACTGACGACACATCTTAGCCTCCAAATCATCCGGTTCCTGACGATCACGGCAACGCTTCCAACCCGGCTCCCTACCGTTCTCGACGCACGTTTGCGATCCACATGATCAACAGCTGAACACACCCGATGATTCCCGACGGAAATTTCCCCAGACTCCCTTCTCCAGACCTCACCCCGCACATTCCACGTTCCTCGATACGTACAGGGTTTCAGCGTGCTCCGAAGAAGAAGCAGCAGAGTTTGTCGCTAAAAGCGGGATTTCCAATTGCTCGGGCAGCAAATTGTACCAGATCGTCGATTGGCCGCTTTCCTGCTGGCAGAGCTCGCAGCCGCCGTGCGTCCCGGGCGACGGTCCGGCAACCTCGCGAAAGTCAAAGGCTGAGCTCGGTTGTTCACATGCTCAATCAGAAACCTCAAGGATGGCTAGGCGGTGAGGAGTGTGGCGCAGGCAGATGGGCGGGCTTTGACGGGCCTGTCAGGGGTGCTCGTCTCGGGACAGAGATGAACTGGTTTATCATTCTCATGGCGGTGTGCAATACATGCATGCATACCATCTTTTCGAGGAAAATGATCAACATTTCTGCGGCGCAGGCTGGGCATTCGACTGCTCTGGAGCTAAGCGTGTAGAAGCGGTCGCTGCTTGAATGGCAAATCTGCTCAAGTCCAACGACATCATGACCATCGCACAACAATTCGAAAGACCGTATGCATTGCAAACTTGTTATATAAGTTGCACTGCCACCTTCATCTTGCGTAGTCTGCCTTGACACGCTGTCGCTCACGGCGGTGTGCCATACCGCATGGAAGCGAGCCACTAGTACTTCATGCGGTCTATTCACAGCCAGGCACAGGCTAGGCGAACGCGTTCTCACGGGAAGCATGCATACGATAGTGGCCTCGACAATGTCCACACTAAGACAGTGATATCGTGACCATTGCAACGGGCATATATATACGACTCGCACGACTACATGGCCACCACACTCTGGATCTGCACACCGATATCTAATCACTCATGGTGGAATCGGAGATTCTCGAAGATGCATCATCCCGTCGGAGGGCGAAAGCAGGTTACTGATGATCGTTACTTGAGATGTAGGCACGATTGATTGCCACCGCGCCACGGAAACGAGTGTGTGACCATCTTCAAAGATCACGGGATTGTGTTGTCGACGTGGCACCAACCACGTAGAATAGCGTGCGACATTCTCTTGTCGCATGACTATGTTGAGCATGCTTCAAAAATCAGGTTCTCCAATTCAAGGGGCGAAAGGATGAAATGAAACCAGTTGATCCCAACTGCTCTCGGCCCCATGGACGCGTATACAATGCTGGGAAGCCGTACACATTACGCCGCCTAGCGTGGTGGCTGCTCGCGGAAAAAATCATTCGGCCATGTTGGTATGGACTACTGGTCAACCGTTCAAGCTCCCTGGAACGCATCTTGGCTCTGCTTACGTATGCAAGAGCCCTACCTGCCCATCCCAGTCGAGTACAGCCATCCTCAACGAAGTAGATCGACAGGAATAGAAACCTAGCACGGGAATGACATGTGATACGCCAGGCCGAATTGCAACGGCATCTGATTGCGCAGAAGACACTGAGGGAGCAGTACCTGTGGTATCATGATCAAGGAGCAATACTTGTAGAATCATGAATAACCTTTTTTTTTCCTCTTTCAATCTTGTCGCAATTACATAGGCCTTCGTAGCATGCATGAGTCAACAGCCGCAATTTTAGATGCAGTGGAAAGGCTGCCAACTTGACACCACCCCTTCAGATTAAAAATCAGGGAGTAGGCGAGGATGGACGGTGCTGCTGGCTTGTTTGGAACGTCATGTCGTTCTCGGATGTTACTTTCTTTTTTCGGAAGGCTTCTCTCGAATGCTAGATATTTGTGAATGTCGATGCTCTTTGATCGCACGCGGATAGTTTCCTGTCATCCGAGAGTTGCGATATGGATTCAACGAGGAGAAGGAGCGCGAACAGCTCACTGGGTTTGAACAAAAGATGAGTGATAGCCATATCGCATCATACGCCGGTCGCCATTGATCTTGCACACTCACAGAAGAGAATACGGAAATACGCAACCCTTCACAGCCTGACGCCTTGCCTGAAGTACTCAGATTCCAGAGCGACCCCACCATCATCCCCGCCCTTCGCCCTACCACCTCCTCCCATAAACCTCACTCTCCAGGCCCCTCGCCTTCCCAGCCTTCCCACCACTGCCCACCCTCCTCGCCAGCTGCGACCCCATTGTCTCATAATCCCGACTACTAACCCCCCCACTCCCATTCGCCCCACCATCCAGCAATCGCGTATCGCCTCCAAACTTCGCCCACAGCGCCTTATCCTCCTCATCCTGCTGAAGACCACCACCATCGTGGCGGAAGAGACCAAGGATTTCTTGCATACTAAGTTTGTTGACGTTAGTGGCCGCGCCCTCGATAGCCGCTTTCGCGAGTTCGCGCTTGCGCTCTTGAAGTTCGAGGATGCGTTCTTCGACTGTGTCGCGGACCGTGAGACGGAAGACTTTGACGTCCACGGTTTGGTTGAGGCGGTGAACGCGGTCGATCGCTTGCTCCTCTACGAATGGGTTCCAGAAGGGCTCGACAATGACGACACGGCTCGCTGCTGTGAGGTTGAGGCCTAGACTGCCGCATTTCAGGGAGCATAGTAGTACTCGTGTATCTGGGTCGTTTCGAAGAGAGTTGAGGGAAGCTTCGCGCGCATCGTTGCGCATGCTGCCGTCGTAACGGACGTAGGTTATACCCGCTTCGCTAAGGTGCGGCTCGATGAGGTCGAGCATGCTGGTGAATTGAGAGAAGACGATGGTCTTGTGGTGCGGGGTTTCGGTGTGCAGGATGCGGAGGAGGCGGCGGATTTTGGTGGAGGGTTGGATGTCGTCGCCATAAGTATGGGAGGGGAGGTGTTTCTTGTGGTTCGCCCACATTACACGGTCCACATCGACTTCTGAATCGTCCGAGTTATTGTCGCTGTCCTCTTGCTTGACCGGGTGCTTGCGAGTATGTGCTCGTGGGAGGGAGTCATCAATCGAGGAGTCGACGTCTTCGCTGCGGTCCGTATCGATCGAGTTGAGAGTCTCGCCACCACCGTCAGCATCCTCCTCATCTGAGCCGCCTGCTCTGCCCAGGTCGTAGTACTGCTCCGGCTCCTTCGAAATCCACTCGCCCTCTCCCTCACCATAGTCATCGTCACTATCAGCAGGCAATTGATGCGCCTTGCGTCTGGGCACAGCCGTCTTTTCTTGTTTAACCTTCTCCTTCTTCTCCCTCTTGCTCTTCTTCATCATAGCGAGATCAGCAGTACACTCAGTACACCTCACAGCGCCCTCACGACTCTCCTCAGCAGAGAGCTTCGCTTGACAAACGTCACACTTCTTCTGCTCCACGCTGATGCCGCCCATCATGGCAGCCAGGTCATCCATCTCATCGCCGCCGCTCTTCTTCTGGCTAGCAGAACCGGTAGTCATGGCACCCTTGTCCTTGTTAACGTTCAGACCGACCAAGTGATGATGATCGCACATCTGCCTCAGACGCAGAAGTAGCACAAGTGCACCAATGTAGTCATTGCCTTTGCCAGACTTCTCCATCTCACGCAGTCGCTCATCCGCGCGGTTCTGCATGCTGGTGTATAAGCGCTTCTCGCTTTCGTCAAAGTCACACTCGATGGTGAAGACTTCACGCTTGACGATTTGCATGCCGCCACTCTTCTTCTCGCCGGCTTCACCTTCCTTGGCCTTGCCGCCGAAGTTGAGTGCACCATCCTTCTTCAGGATGTCTTTGGTGCGGCGCTTCATGAAAGCCTGCAAGAAGACCTGCAGACGCTTGATCGCCAGACCACCACGTCCATTCTTCATTGGCTGGGTAATGGCTTCTTTCCAGCGTGGCAGTTCGCAGTACGGCTTGATGCGCAGAAACTTGATTAGCGACTGCAGCTCATCCAGGTTGTTCTGCATTGGTGTGCCAGTCAAGCACCAGCGATACCAGGAGTTGAGCGCATAGCAGGCCTGCGTCGACTTGGCGTTACGGTTCTTGATGCTGTGCGCTTCGTCTAGGATCAGGCGGTACCAATGCACGCCCATGCAGCCAATCCGACTGCCACCCTCAACAGTCATGTTTGACGCGCCGTGCTCGGAGGTCAAAGTCTGGTATGTGGTGATTACAACGTCGTACTTTTTGAGCTCAGCTGCAGACTTCGTGCGATTAGCACCATGGTGTACGAGCACCTTCATAGCATACTTCTTCTCGACTTTGTCCTTGATTTCGTGCTCCCACTGCTTTATGAGGGCAAGAGGTGCGACCACGAGCGTGCCTTTGCCGACTTCCTTGCCGGGCATCTTCTGCTTTGGAAAGTCCGGCTTTGCGTCGGGCGCCGGGCGTGGGTTGGTGAGAAGCAACGCGACCGACTGCACAGTCTTTCCCAGCCCCATGTCGTCTGCGAGAATACCGCCATACGGCAAGACACCGCGAGTCTTGCGCTGCCCGCACTCCTTGTCAATCATCCACGAGACACCATCGACTTGATGTGGAAGCAGTTTCACAGACAGGCCCTCAACCGTGCCAACTTCTTCCTCTTCTTCCTCCTCAGCTTCAGCTTCAGCATCTTGCGTAGCCTTCTTCCCATCCTCCACCTTCAACGACGCAAGCTTATCCGCCAGACTTCGTGCCTCCTTCTCATTGCCCTCCTTCGCAGCCTTCTTGGCCCGCCTCCTCAGTCTCACACGTGATTTATCCTCGTTGTCATCATCAAATGCGCCTTCCAATAATCCCTTGATGTTCTCATTCGCCTGATTGCTATCCACATAACCATACAAATCCGGCTGGCCAAACTTGCCGCTTTCCGCCCGAATCTGCGCGTCCACGTCGATCGAGTTGTCATCATCGTCTTCCTGCTTGGTCAGATCCACCACTTGTCTCGCTGGTTGCGACGGGAAGTGCTGGAACTGCGTGTTGGGACCAATGGATGAGTACATCGGTCTCGGAGGCGGCATTACATTGGGCCTTGGAGGGTTGTATGGAGGATTGATCTGCGTGTAGCTCTGGCCTGGTCGACAGAAGCCGCTGTTAACCGAGTTCCAAGCACTTTGACCACTTTGACCACCCTGCACACCTCCTGCTGTCGCCTGCGGCCTCTCGCCCGGCCTGTAGAAGCTCTTAGTCTCCACTGGTGGCGGGAGGTTGACAGCGCCTGCCTGGGACGCTTGCTGCGCCGCCGAGGACGCATACTGTCTGCTGACCGGCACTTTCTTGGGTATAAAGACGCTCGACTCCTTCTTCCTCTGCTGCAACGGATTCCGCAACGGACTCGCCTTCCCAAACTCTGCCTGCGCCGGTGGCTTGCCTAGGAAGGCAGTCACATCATCATCGTCATCGACATCGCTCCTTCTATTCTTCGGCGATGGCGACTGCATCTTTGCGCTGATGTTCGCAAGTGGTGGGCGCTCGCTCTGCGAAGGCTTCTTCTGCGGGGATAGATACTGTCCAGATGCTGAGCGACTCGGGTCACGCTCCTGCACCATTGTCTCCAAGTCCAGCGGTTTAGAGGCGAACGACGGCTGCTGTGTTGACGACAGCGTATTCAGCGGTCGAAAGCCTTTCGTCGGGCTCGGAGTGCGCCGTGAGCGCTGTGAGGGATCTATGATGGGCAACTTGTGAACGCTCTTGAAAGTTCAGGCAGCGATCGCGTTCGCAAAAACAAATGATTGTTGCTCTGGTGACGTCCGCTCGCACCCGTAAGGCATCAAGGCACATGTGCAGTCCGTCTTCACATCGACCACTTCTCTTTGACGCGCACACTACATGTACATCTTGTTGAGGACAGGTGCACATCTGGCTTTGGGACGACGCAGAGGTAGATATCGCGTTCGGTCTGCGCTGGTAAGGTACGATAGCTACACAGATACCGCCCAGCCCACACATCCCCCGTACGGGTTTCCAGCAAGGATATGTTGTACAGTCAAAATTGCATACGAGCAGACAAGTGTCTTCCACCGCAAATGCGCGCACAACCAAGAGCTCGAAAGCTTCGGACAGAGACGGATGAGATTATATTAACAGTATTGTGTTGCCTCGACTCGACCCTGAGAGAGGCACCAACCTGCGCCATGCCCCTAGACTCCATGCTCATTCGCGCAATAATGCCAGAATGCTCACCATTATCTATTTGACAGAAAGTGAGTACGCAGAGACCGAGAACGTCGCGTTCAAGCCCGTGAAAACTTCCGAGCCAGCCGAGATGTCCTTGAGGAAAAGGTTCTCGGCAATGAAACCGTTGTCGCTGTACTCCTGCTCGAGGTAGTCTGTGAACCACAACTATACGCAGACATCAGCACCAGAACCAGGCTTTTGCGAGGGTAAAGTAAGACTTACAAGATCAGAGCTGAAGCTCGGGTAAGTAATGTTAGTGCTGGACGGGAGGAAGGTGTAGACTTTAGTGCGGCCGTTGTAGCCGAAGGCGAGGTCGAAGGTGTAGTTGCCGATGGTTGGCTGGGCGATGGGCGTGTACGGGTATCCGTTGGAGGAGAGAGGCGAGATGTCGCCGTATTGCGCGAGCCAGATTTGGACTTGGAAGGTATCCTTGTCGGTGGCGTTGGAGTTGTTGCCGAAGGTGATGTGGTAGGCGACTGCACATCCATAAATATCAATTGTTTCCACTGAGCATGAATGAGGATAACATACCATTAGCAGCAAGCTTAGTCCCAACATAACTCCAGTCCCAGCTCGTCTTCAACGAGTCATACTCGCTCAAAAACTTCTTCGTGTAATTGGCCGGCTCAATCGCCGGATAGCTCTTCACCTGGCCCTCGCCGCCCTCCCAGTTCCACTCGGAGTACCAGCGCACGTTCGAGATACTCTGCGCGCCCTCGAAGCCGGAGCACTGCGTGCCCTTGCCGTTACCCCAGCCCCAGCCGTTGGTGCTAATGGTGTAGCCGTTAAAGGTCGAGTTCTCATATTGGCCGCAAACCTCCTTGGAGCCAGGGGTGGTATTGTTGGTCACGTCGGCCGCAGTGGCGGCCGCTGCCAGAGTGAGCAAAAGTGCGTGGGTGTACATTCTGGTGTGTATTGCGTGTGCGATGGTCCCCTTTGGTGGCGGATGGATGTGCCTTGTAGTGCGTCGTACTGCAGGTCTACGTTTGAGGGTAGGAAAGGATGCGACTGGTGTTGTGACTGAATTATATTTGCGTTCTTTTCGAAGAGTCGAGTGCAAGACATGTTTCGGGGTTATGGAGGCCAAGACTCGGGCGGATGAGGCCGGCTATGGTATCCATGCTTCAGGCCTGCGGCTTAGTATACTGGATGATTGCAGTCCAGGGCGCCGAGATGAACGGTGTCAGGGAGACACAAGACTCCAGGAGATGGATATTGATTCGATCTAATGACGCGAAGAGTTTGAGGCTGAATGCTCCACACAGGCATGTCGTATTCGAGACCTTTATTTGGTTGAGAATGGGCCAAGTCCTGCTAGAACTCGTCGGCCTCGGAACTAGCGAGCAATTGCGCCTCTAATTGGGAGCAACTGCGCAAGGTAAGGTTATTAGTTGACGTAGGATCGAAAGGAGAAGTCGCAGATCCTCATCCTCCTCGTTTTGATCGCGAGTGACGAGATGCGCAATCTTCGAAATGCTAGAAAGCATCGTGTAAGGCTGTGAACTGGCGACATCTGCCGCCAATCATTCGAAGACGTAATGTTGCTTTCGCTGAATACTGTTTGTATATTCTGTCGGCCGCAGACAATGTACGCTTGAATGTTCGAGAGTACGAGATGACATGGTATGCCTGCCTTCCGTGCAGCGGTCGCTTACCGTGCTCATGGCGCATACGACACGAAGTTTGAGCGCGATATGCCGCAAACATTCAGTAGATCAGGACGCCGTCCACCGACTTGCCTATTCCCTGATGTCACCATCATGGGCCTTTCGTTCTTGGACCGAGACTTGTCCAAATGTCGAAGCAGTGTGTCTCAGCACAATGCAAAGCTTGCGACGATGTGGTAGATCCGTCCTGTGCCAGAGAAGAGAGCACATCGTGAAGAATCCAAGGCACAATCGCTCTATCGTGAGAGCTTTGTGTCAACGAGAATGGGATGTGTCGATGTTGAGGCAAGAAGTAGCAGAGCTGTTGCAGGTTCGTATATCATCGAAGGCCCGTGCATTGCTTGGCAAAGTTCACGTCCTCTCGGTTTACCTACAACGACTGCATCGTCCTAGTCCCTCGGTATCTTTGTTCATATATACATCCATATCCTTACTAAGTATACTACAGCTATCGTATTACCGCAGTCCTGAATTGCTGCTCGCCGTGGCTTCGTCATTTCTACGCTCAGCCGGGAGCCTCACGCACTTGGCACGATAGAGGATCCGTACAGCAGGACGGACCGGTGGACCTCCCTGGCGACTCACATGCGAGCCGGAGCCAAGAACATGACCTTTGTCGCCTCTGGCCCAGCCTAGCCGCCCAGCCTCAATGCATCATCGATTTCCTTGCTCCGGGTACAAGGATCCATTCTCGCTTTTCGAGCCTTCTCTTCCTGCTCTCTAAGCTGCTCCATCGCTGCAGCATAAGCTGCGATGCGCTTCTGCCTTTTTGGTTCTGGTGTAGGATGCGAAAAGCTGTCTGACACACCCGGCGAACTCAGGTCTGCAAGCCAAGTCTCCTCTTCTTCTGAAGGTGTATGCCTGGATCCGATCTCGACTCGTGCAGTCCGATCTACAGTCGCAACCCATGGAGGATATTGCGCCGCCACTGTGGCCTTGCCGATCAGATTGACTACATGCGCTGAACTGCTTTCAGAGCCTGCAGCACCATCCTCTGACTGATCTCCAAAGTCAGAGGTCTGATGCTGGACATTTAGTAGGCCTTGTTCCTTCGCACGCTGCAGTGCATCATCTCGGGGGCCTTCTGCACGCTCGATGGCCGTCGCTGCCTGGCGCATAGCTTGGTGATGTTGTCGTTCGAAGTCGGCGCGGGTGCCTTCCATGGGAAGTCCCATTAGTGCATTGATTAGACGAGAGCGATATCTCGTCCGCTGATTCTGCAAGGTGTCTCGGTTGTTTTGGATGTCTCTCAAAGCTTGCCGGTGCTGCGCTTCGAGCTTCGCATCCTTTATTGGCCCTCGAGTATTTGGAGTCGACACAGTTGCACGTGGAGGCAGGAAACCATGCTTGACCAGGAACGGCTCGGCGTGTTGATCTAGGAACTCGGCTTCTCTGATGGCTTGACTAGCTTTGTCGGACTCTAGGTGGCGATTCTGGTGGCGCAGTCGCTGTGCAGCTTCTCGTGCTGCCTGTGCTAAGTCGGTGATCATACGCTGGGACGCCGAAAGGTCTCGATTCTGCAACACCGGGGTCTCTACAGCTTGATGCCAAGTCGTGAGAGAATCGAGCTGGAGCCTGGCATCCTTTGCGCGAGCTTCAAGTTCCTGAGTGTTCTGGCTACTGCGCAATTGTTCAGCACTCTCCCTCACAATCAAGAGATGGCACTCGAAAATGACACGAAGTGTGAGGCGAAAGTCCACCCCATATGCGAGCAGGCCTAAACTATCGTCTGCGCCATTATCCAGGATGGCCGGCGCCACAGCGAGGAATGCAACTCGGGCCTCATCATGGTTGATAGTAATCGCCTGCATCTTCTCCTCGGCCTCGTCCAGCACCTGCTCTCGCCTTTGCAGACGCTCTTGGCTTCCTTGTACCCTAGCTTCTGCTTCGCTCACCAGGTCTACCAAGTCTGGCTGCTGCTTTTTGCAAAGATGCGAGTGCACTGCCTTGGAGTACTCGAGGAACTTGTTCATGGAGTTGTACTTCTCTTTGGCCTCAGATAGCTCCAATTCACAAGCTGTCCGGGTCTGCCGAGTACGAACGTAGTCCGTCAAGATGGTCATATGGGTCCGGAATGCTTGTGATTGGGAATTGCTTCTCCCTGCATCGAACCTAAGCTTCGGTCCTGAGGCCTGATTTGCCGCGTTCGTTCGATGCTGATCAGACGCAGGGCTCGAGCCGCCCGCTGCGCCACGATCTATTGGCCTTGCCGTCCTGTTACTTCGCACATTATTGCTCCGAGCGGCGAGCGATATTGCAGGAGCTGCGTTTGCGTGTGACTTGGCAAGTATCTGACCTTCATCAACTATTTGCGTACTTCTGTTGTGCCTTTCGGACGAGCCAGGCTCCGGGTACTTCTGCTGATCATTGTACGTAGGACCTAAGGCACTCAATTTTCGCTTGCTTCCTCTCGGGTCTTCAGCGTGGCTCGCGGACAATTTCTATAGTCTTGCCAACTGTTCCGGTATCTTCAATATCAGGACGTCCTGCTTTTCTCTCTGCATTGCACCCCAGCAATAGATTCATTGTTTGCCGGAAGTCATTGTACAACTTCTGTCCGGAAATGGCAAGCCCAAAGAAATCATTATTCACTGGATCGTACACAGCCTTTGAAACCTGATGGTATCACCATCCTGACGGTCTGAGCATCGGATTTCCTTTGTCGCCACAAAAACCAAGCGTGTGGAAAGTCGTGCCTGCCAAGCTGGGATAGCTAATTGCGGTTCACGTGACATCTCATTCACATACAGCATGAGTCGCAATGACTTCTACGAACGCAAACGCAGCAGACGGCCCGTCTGTGAAAGTCATTGGCGGCTGACGCCAATGACACATTTCGAATTCGAAACAGTCGAGCATCGCGCACCTTTCGAATCGCAAAGACCATCCTGCTCGACTGTGCATCGAACGCACTGCCAAACGAGGCGCCACAGCTCTCGTCCTACATTCTCACTTAAAGACATTGTCCCACGCGGCGTGCTTTAATCGATCACGCTTGGAGCGCGTGTTGCCGATCGGCTGTAGTCAACCACCATGCCTTCAGACCACAGAGTGTTACGCGAAGCAACGCCATCAAGTTGGCAGGCAGATGGACATCAGCAACAGCAACAGAGACAGCAACACCAGCCTTCACGGCAGCCCTCTCGCAGTCAGGGCATCCCTCAGGAACCCTTTCAGCGAGACGGTCATCAGCAGCGTCAGCGACAGACAAACCAACACTGCGAGCAACACTCGGAGCAACAATCCCAACATTACCGCGAGCAACACTACTGGCGTCACCCCGAGCAACAGCCTCAACAACAGCCTCAGCACCAGCCTGAGCAGCAGCTTGTGGCGGTAGGGAAAAAGTACGACATTCTGCCACTGAGCAACCTCAATGAGGCTCTTGACAAGCTCAATGCAGTCGATCGTTGGGAAGTGGAGGAGGCAATGCATAAGTACACTGAGCTCAGTTTCGAAGAAGACGAGCAAGAAGCCGCATTCCAGCGGTACAACGAGGATGTCATGCTCTTGATACTTGCTCAGATGCTCGAGTCCCGTCTTCATGAGCTGAGCCCTGCAACACGCGATAAGCTACGTTGCTACCTGAACTTCAATAATGCCATCATTCATCAAAACCTACTTGACCGGTTGCTCAGCAGTGGCTGGTCTATCGACGAAGAGGCAAACAAGTCCGCTACCGCGGCCGGCAAGTGCTTCATCTTCCCTCATTCAGAATTTCTGCGCAATCAGAACAAGAGTCCTGGCGACATTTCAATTGTCTCAACGCCTTATGGCAAGCTTTATCTCATTCCGCGCATATGCCTTTCTCTAAGTCAGAAGCGTGGCGGTTTTAAATACGTCACGACTTACACTTTCGAAGGGAAATATGGCGAGACCTTCTCCAAGGAGGCGTGGAAGGTGTACACCCGAGCATTCATGGAAGGTGCCGCAGTGCCTCGCTATCCTGCCGAAACCAATCGTCACATCAAGTTTTGTGGCAGCTTCAGGATATTGATTGGCTCTCTCATCTCATTAGACGTGCACCAAGGCTCATATAGTACACCACTATGGCCTGTCAACATGGAGACCACCGAGCATGGACTCCAGCAACTAGTCAGTCAGATCGAGCGCTTCGCCTCGAAGGAGCTTCAAGACGGAGTGAACGCCATGAGCAAGCGTAGCAAGATGGACAACTCGGGCTACATTGTGCGCAATGGGCAGCGGCTCCGGGAGGGTCATACTCGTTGGCCGAACACCAAAATTAGTGAGACCTACGAGCGCGGACATGAGTCGACCGGTGACATCGTCAATCGGAGCTCACTCCTTCTGCCGCCACCGCCTGCTGAGTCGTCAAGCACCTCGCATGCGGTTCTTGGCGCATCGAGTTCTGCAGCAGACTCTGTCGTAGAAGCTCCGAAGTCGCCTCGTCATGATCTCGGCAAACGCCGGTGGTCTTCAAGACGCTGACGGCGTCGTTGCAGTAGCCGGCAAGAAACGCTCGAGAACTGAAGCCGATACAGACCACCAAGAACCTGGCTTGGTTGATGAGGAAAGCTTTGAGCAGCATGAAGCAACGTACTATTCCACAGAGGAGCAAATCGATGACGGCAATGCGCCTGACGACGGTACCGGTGCCATCGAACCTGGTCACGACGGTCTCGATGATCATCTGTCTCACTGCTACGATGGTCCTGCGAGTGGTAACACCAAGGACTTTGCAGGAATAGACGACCGTGAGAAGCTGGGTATCACGACCGCACTCGGCGATTATACGGTGAGCCACAACAAGCAAAGCAACAACGATGATGATACGAGCACACTCGGCATTTATACTGCCCTCACCGACGTCAAATACTACCCACTGGAAGGGGAGTTCTTCATCGATGAAGTCGGCAGCAAGTACGCCTAGGATGGTACTGAATGGACTGCCACTGTCCCTCGCGCGTTTGACGTATACGTTGACGCGGGACTGAACAAGTTCAAATTTGATGGACAGGCTTGGATGCCTTGCGCCATGGTCGACGGTGATTATCACTTTGACAAAACCGGCGGCAAGCACCAGTACCGCAATGACGAGTGGGTGGGCATTAGATGAGATTGCTACAGTGGGCATCGGCGGCCTCCGGACTCTTACGGGCAAAATGAGAGCGCCGTGCAATCCAGTCGAATACGAATGTGCGGGCGAGTGATTGATGGGCTTGAGTCACATGATTGCAATGAGTGTAAAGTGCTGTGATGCTTTGTTGTTATCAAGCAGCTGGTAGAGTGTGCCATGTATCGAGATCAATCTTTCGAGGGGCGAGCATGGCATGGTGTTGACTCTTGGGGCAATGGCACAGGGCATGATTTGATCGGCAGCAGGTTACCATGGAGACTTGCCGTTGTCATCACCTAGGCTCTGGTCGAGCGAGCTCCATAGATGTCCGAGTGTGTTTTATGAAGAGTTGCATTCGATCTACTTCCATGCTCTCTGCTTGCATACTATTGGAATGAACAGCCGCGTGTGCTCGCATGCTTTACTTAATAGGAATCAGCAAGTCTGCGACTTCCATATCAGCCATCCCACGCGCCTACTCGCCGCGATCTTCAGGCCGCACAGACATCTCCGAGCGCCCACCGTCTTTCGTCAACCTCAATCTCGTCTTCATCTTGATGCACTCCGCCCCCAATCTCACCGGCACAACGCCCACATCCTCCCTCTCGACCAACTTCACAAATGCCGATGGTGAGAACACAAGCGACTCTCCCGTTCTCAAGCCCACAATCCGTGCAAACATCTCTCTCTGCTCCTCACTTGTCCTTGTCATCGCAGAAGCACCACTCACATGCTCCTTGATGCTAGCAAACCAAGCCGGAGACGTGAAGCGATGCACGATCGTCACCGAGCACAAGTCGAGCAACTGATCAGAGATGGTCGGCTCTTGCGTTGCCACGATGACTCTTGCAGCTTTATGACGTTGCAAACGCACAGTGCTCAAGATAGCTTCGACGAAGCTTTCTGCTGCTGCAGTCTTCTGCAAGTATTTGTGAGCCTCGTCGAGCGTGACGACGAAGCCAGACGTGGTCTTGGCTTTGTAGATGCTGAGACAGATTTCGAACAATTGGCAGGTTGTTGATGCATCGACGAATGGATCTGATAGATCTATCAGTGTCAAAGTGCCTGGCTCCAGATCGAGCACATCTGCTTGCGGGATTGGCGCTCGGCTCTCTGCGAAGGAGCAGGAGTTCTTCGAGGAATCCAGCTTCTGCGACTTCGTCTTCTGCGCAGGTGGTGTGAAGAGACTGGTCTGCTTGCCTCTATCAAGCATTCTTGATCCCGTGGTCGAAAAGCTCTTCAACAACATCATACGCAGATCAAGCATCTGATTCTGCTTGGGATCGAACCCTGACTCCTCCAGCGCCTTCTGGAAACCCATAAAGCTAAATGGCTGATTGCCTACAGCCATGTCTCGCAAGATCTGCTGCATGACGCTCATGTAGAGCGGTACAGTCCCCTCAGTGCTCGAGAAAGACATCAACTTGTGCATGCGGTCGATCGTGAGTTGGTTGTCCTGGAACAACAGTGGCTGCACATGAATGTTGTGTCGATGCTTGGGGTCAACCTTGTTCTCGTATGCCTCCTTCAGGCGGAAGTAGCTGCTTCTGGATACTAAGATGTTGATCTTAGTGTTTGAAGCCAAATGTACCACTTCCGCCAGACTGTTGTTACCGCCATCGTTGTCGTAGTGGAAGACCAATGCCGGGAGCGGAGACTCGAGCTTGCCGATCTTCTCGTCCCTCAGCAGACAATTTTCCAGCATGGCTGCCAGGGTGAAGCTTTTGCCAGCACCTTGCGAGCCACAGATGAATGCCGACAATGGCGCATTCGTATTCATAAGAATGGGCTCTTCGTGTGCGATTGAGTTGTCTGCATCAATACTGAAGCCGAGGACGCCGTATTGTGGCAGTGCGCCTGGTGTGGTATGATCAACATGATCCTTGACGTCCAGTGTCAGCAGTGGCGTAGTCTTGAGTTCCTCGATCGAAGCGTTGCTGTCGCTGGCTTGGTCGTTGTCGGTGTGTAGGAGCTGTTGGTAGCGTTGTCTTTCCGCGTTGCTGTTCAGTGCCATGGTCTCCAGATTGTTGCAACAAAGTAAGATGTCATCCATGCGGCGCTGACTTGTGGACATAATGGCGTTGATGCTGTGCAAATTGAGAGATTAAGCGGTCCTATATGGCTTCAATACTGATGAACATCCTATGTCTTAGACAAAGAATGTTTGCCTCTGAGCGAAACATTGGCTGGGTCTTATGCTTGTTTGCTGAGCTGTTCCATGTGTCTACAGAGAATGTTTCAGCATCAAGAACCGTCATGGTGCTCATGTCGGTGATCCAGACTCTCGACCTTGGCAGGTCATTGATCGACCTGTTGGAATGCTTGCTGTCACAAGCTGCTTAGAAACATGTACAAGAACAGAATCATGCCTTCCCAGGCCGCTTTGCATTGAGTGTATGTCATCCCCAGCTAGTAGTTTCCGCTAGCCTTGACCATAGCATCACTAGTCATGCTCACATTGTCTACCGTCACCACGTTGCCACCAAAGCTCGTAAGTCTAACCGTCGCAGTGTCCGCGCCAACGCCAGAAGAGATCTGGAAGAAGTTGTAGTCCTGTCGTTCGGTGCTAGATCGCATATTAGTACTTGATCTCACTTTACAATCGTCTCCACAAGGGTTAGACTCACCTTGTCCATGTGCTTCCGCCATCAGTGCTGACCTCCATGCTTGCCGTCCTGTCATTTCCGTTCACGACCTGGGCTGAGAACCAGTACTCTGATACACCAGACTTCATATGGATCTCCAGTGGACCGGTGACGGCAGAGCAGTCAGTGTACTCCCAGGTGACGTCGATCACACCCAATGATGCGTCAGCAAGGGCGGAGAAAGCGCCAGGGAACAGGTCGAGGTGGTTGTCGCCGCAGTTAGGGCATTGGTCGACGATCTAAAGATAGGTCAGCAAGGAATAGCAAAGCGTGAGGGGAGCTGAAGGTTACCATAGCCGTAATGCTCTTGCCGCCGTAGGAGACATTGACGCAGCCACCGCAGTTTGCACTGCTGTTCCAGTTCGAAGAGCTCAAAGCCGTTCCGTAGAGACCAGACGGGAGTGTGTAGGTGCTGAAAGAGCAGGTGCCTCCAGCTACATTGCCGCCATAGAATGTAGCTTCGCCCGAGTAAGTCTGTCCGCTAGAAGCTGCGCTTGTTGACGCTGCTGCAGCAGAAGTCGTAGAGGAAGACTGTGCGTACACGTACGTAGCGACAGACGTTGATGAAGAAGTGGCCGAGCTGAGTGGAGCGGAAGAGTACGAGACGGTAGAGCTGCTGGAGGATTGCGATGGAGCGGCGTACGATGCAGGAGAGTTGCTGGAGGACTGCGACGGAGCAGCGTACGATGCAGAGGAGCTGCTAGAGTATTGCGATGGAGCGGCAGAGCTGGCGACGTAGCTGGACAGAGAGGTGCTGTACCAGGCCGCCGCGGTCGATAAGGTCGAGGTCGAGCAGCTTGTGGTGGGCACAGCGGGCTCGCTGCTGGTACTGTATACATCCGGACTGCTTGAGCTCACACTGGGCGTCTGCACCCAAGGCGCTTCGCCGGCTGTCACGGTCACGTATACTGTGACGATTTCTACGTCAACAATAGTCGTGAGGTCGCGCTTGTGCTGGTTCTGTTGGTGATGGAACCGAGCGTGTCCATGCTCGTGAGCCTGCGCGAGCTGGAAGGCGGCCGCTAGAAGAAGTGAATACTGCATTTTGCATTTATGTTTGAAAGAGTGACTGTGGTAAGAGAAGTACAAACTGCCAGAGCCGTAAAAAATTCGGAAGGCTAGGAGGAGGACTTTTGGGAGTTGAAGAAACGTGAGATCTGGATCTTATGTGCTCAAATCATCTGACCGTCTTGCAGATACCCACCGCTCACCAATGATTGATAGATGTTGTCATCTCGGATGCTGCAGTTGATTTCTTTCTAACCACGGCATGCAAGGATTCAGAAACATGCTAGATCCGATGCTGCAAGTTGCGAGCGGGCAACTTCCCAAAATGTGCCGTAGTCAATTTCAAGACTGTAAGCACGTGGAGCGTTTCACATAGAACAGCTGCATAGTACTATCGTCTCCAACAGATTGGTCATTGTGCCGTGGTCGGCCTTGCAAAGTCTGGAACTCTTTTCGCATTGCCTTTGGCCGGCTCGTAGCCCTGATGTACTTCCAGGTAATGTCGTCAACATTCGCAGCAACTCCTGAGGTGCTGAGCAATTTCCACCTGCTTTCGGCGCAGAGATCGCTTGGCTAGGTCGGCGCGGCTATGGCACGATCGCCCGGTCCGCAAATCTAGTGCTTATTAGAGGTCGCTGCAGAGCATTCATGAAGATATCGGTGGAGGATTGAGCCATCAGCTCGCCGCCACGGTAGTCCTGAGGTGCAGACGAGCAACATTCCCACACTGTCGTATGAGTTGTCAATGTAGAGCAGCATGGCAGGAAGGAGTGAAGAAGGACGAGTTGCTGCTCGGGCACGGCAGGTCGGCTCTCCGCATTCCAGGGTGAACACTTTCCATTATTGCGACTTCTTCACGTTGGCGTCACAACTCCATCGAGGTCACGAACGCTTTGTCCAGCGTCGTATAGCATAACATCGAAAGTGCGGGCTCAAGCTTTGACGGATCTGACGTGTAAACTTCATGTCAGGTTGATAACGGTAGGGACCATGACATAGAGTTTCGGACTTATCGAGCTGATATAACTGCAACCTCATCTTTACCAACATGCCTATATCGTAGACGATAACAGGCCCCAGCAAACACACATAAGAGAGGATGCAATTCCACCTCAACGGTTTCAAGGGCTCAACAGACCCGCTTGAGCTGCTGTTTGACGGGGAGCAAGAACCGGACTTCCAGACGAGACTCCCAGATGAAATAGACGTATTGATAGTCGGCGCAGGCCCCGCAGGTCAACTGCTTGGAACGCAACTCTCTCGCTTCCCCGGCATCAAGACACGCATCATTGAGACAAAGCCAGGTCGCTTGGAGCAGGGTCAGGCTGACGGTCTGCAATGCCGAACAATCGAGATCTTCGAGGCTTTTGGCTTCAGCGACAAGGTTTTGAAGGAGGCGTATTGGGTCAACGAGACCACCTTCTGGTCGCCGACTGAAGATGGCAAGGGTCTGAGGCGGACCGGGCGGATACGGGATACTGAAGAAGGCTTGAGCGAGTTTCCGCATGTGATTCTGAATCAAGCCAGGTTGCATGATCTGTGGCTGGAAAGCATGAAGAAAAGTGCGACGCGACTGGAGCCGAGCTATAGTCGCGGCATGAAAGAGATGCGCATACCGAAAGATGGCGGGCTCATTGAGGTTGATGTTGAGAGACTAAATGATGCCCACAAGGGCGAGGTCGAGACGGTCAGAGCGAAGTACGTGGTTGGCTGCGATGGAGCAAGGAGTGGCGTGAGGAGGGCACTCGGCTTAGAGATGAAGGGTGACTTTGCTAACCAGGCTTGGGGCGTCTTGGACGCCTTGGTCGTGACGGATTTTCCCGATCTGCGACTAAAGACTGTCATCCACTCCGCGAGTGAAGGTAGTGTCCAGATCATACCAAGAGAAGGTGGTTACCTCGCCCGCTTCTACATCGAGATGGGCAAGCTCCAGCCGTCTGAACGCATAGCCTCCAAGGGCATTACGTCTGATGTGGTCATTGATCGAGCCAAGCGCATCTTCAGCCCGTTTACCTTCGATGTGAAGCATATAGCCTACTGGTCCGTCTACGAAGTAGGTCAAAGGCTGACAGATCACTTTGACGACGTACCGAAAGCTGAACGAGAGCAACGAGCTCCTCGCGTCTTCATCGCAGGTGACGCATGCCATACTCACTCAGCAAAGGCCGGCCAGGGCATGAACGTCAGCATGAACGACACTTACAACCTTGGCTGGAAGCTTGCATCCGTACTACAAGGCACCGCAGACCCAAAGATTCTGCACACGTATTCTGGAGAACGGCAGGAGTTGGCTCAACTCCTCATCGACTTCGATCGAGAGATTGCTCGTATGTTCGCAGCCAAGCCCAAGGGCACGAATGGCGTGGATGACAAGGACTCGGTGGATCCAGCTGTGTTTCAGGATTACTTCACTCGTCAGGGCCGCTTCATGGCGGGCGTTGAGACTCGCTACAAGCCTGGTCTGCTTATATCCAGTGAGACCAGGTTCCAGCATTTTGCAAAAGGCTACCAGATCGGCATGCGCTTCCAAAGCACGCAGGTCTTGCGCCTCAGTGATGCCAAGCCAGTACAGCTGGGTCATATCATAGACGCCGATGGCCGCTGGCGCGTCATGATATTCAATGATGCGCACTCTGATCCCAGAGATGCTTCGACACCGGTTCATAAGCTCTGCATGTATCTCCAGCGCAACCTGATCCCACGTTTTACACCCACAGGATCCGACGTCGACAGCCTATTCGACATTCGTGCCATCTTCCAGCAGCGGCGAATTGACTTGCACGACTCTCTACCGAAGTTTCCGGAAGTGCTGTTCCCGCATAAAGGGAAGCTTGGGATCCAAGACTATGAGAAGTGCTTCACTGATGAGGAGAGCTATGGCTTTGGGTTTGGGGAGATCTATAAGACCAGGGGCATCAGTCGAGATGGGTGTGTGGTTGTTGTAAGGCCGGACCAGTACGTTGCGGCTGTTCTGCCTTTGGGAGGAGAGGATTGTGAGAGAGGCCTCGAGAAGTTGTTTGGTGGGTTTATGGTGCCTGTCGAGGTGTAGCGGGGCGAAGGCTCTTGATGCACTGCCAATGAACCG